>JBBDGP010003336.1:600000-792500 GCA_037952835.1 Lithobates septentrionalis | reverse complement strand
TTTTGCAAATGCATTTTTTTTGGGGGGAAAAAATACACTTTGATGAATTTTAATAAAAACGCAATAGTTACCTAAATTTTTTAGAATAATGTGAAAGATGATTGTTACACTGAGTAAATAGATACCCAACATGTCACGCTTTAAAATTGCACACACTTGTGGAACGGCTATAAACTACAGTACTTAAAAATCTCCATAGGTGACGCTTTAAATTTTTTTTTTACAGGTTACCAGTTTAGAGTTACAGAGGAGGTCTAGGGCTAGAATTATCGCTCTCACTCTAACAATTGTGGAGATACCTCACATGTGTGGTTTGAACAGCCTTTACACATGCGGGCGCGACTTACTCATGCGCTCGTTTCTGTGCATGAGCGCGGAGGGATGGGGGCGCTTTCATTTTTTTTTTTTTTTTGTTTTTAAACTGTCGTTTTAATATA
The DNA here is from genome assembly GCA_037952835.1 of Lithobates septentrionalis. Lineage (NCBI taxonomy): Eukaryota > Metazoa > Chordata > Amphibia > Anura > Ranidae > Lithobates > Lithobates septentrionalis. Next base: position 792,063 of record JBBDGP010003336.1, on the reverse strand, counting down.
TCGTTTGCCAAATCGCTCCGCTCATCCCGAATCGTCATCCAGACGTGGATTTCCTCTTTTCCTAGAATGGTTTTATAAACAGCCGCATTAGGAAGGTCGTTCTCTGGAGTGTTCATTATCACTATTCCAACATAATTCTCCTTTCATCTGCACAATTTGCTGCGTCATTAATTCAAACAGCTCTCATCTTTTTTTCTTTTGATTGATATTAAATGACCCAAAATGTGAGCGACGATCGGCATGTCACTGATTGATACGCTGCAGAAGTTTAATTAACTTTCCGGAACGAGAGGTCAGGGCCCGCTTCTTACCGCGCTTCGCCTGAAAGAGAATTATGGCTGCCCACAAAATTCTATTTTTTTTACAAAGGTCTGGGTTCAGAAGGACATTTTTTGACTTTCCTGGTGATGCGATTCCGAGTTTGATTTTCGGTGTTAGAAGATGTATAAAGGGGGGGGGGGCGGCGGGCTCAGCCATCACATCACACCGGCACCTTTGAGGCTCGCTTTATGAAGAATAGAAATAATATTTTTACTATTTTATTTATATTTATTATATTTTATATATCTACATTTATTTTTTTTTTTGCGGCTGTGGATTCATTTCTATTGGCTGCCCTACTCGCAGAAACGCGTAGAAAAAAACATTCCTGACCCTTAGATTAAAAGCTGCGGCGACGTGCGTATTTTTTTTTTTTTTTTGCACACGCACAAACGTACCATGTTTGCTGATGCACGGAGGTTGCCATAAAGAATTAACTCCCCCCCCCCCCCCCCCCCCGTGCGTCTGCTAAAGTGCAGCGCGTTTCCCTGCAGGTTGGGAATGCACAACATTTTGCGTGCATTCACCAGCCGCAGAGATGTGAACGTCTCTTAGGGTTCAGATTTTGTGCTGGGGGAGGGAGGATCTGAGGAGGGGAAGCACGCGAGCTTGGCGGGACGGGGCGCGTTTTAAAAAAAAAAATAAAAAATTTCCTATTCATTTTATTTTTAATTTTTACACTGTTATTTAAAAAAAAAAAATATATATATATATATAATAATAAAAATTGTCACTTTTATTCCTATTACAAGGAATGTAACCATCCCTTGTAATAGGAATAAAAGTGACAATAATTTTTTTTTTTTTTAAAGAACAGTGTAAAAAAAAAAAAAGTTAAATAAATAAGAAAAAAAATAAAATAATTGTCACTTTTATTCTTATTACAAGGAATGTAAACATCCCTTGTAATAGAAAAAAAGCATGACAGGTCCTCTTAAATATCTTCACATCTCCTATTTACACTAAAATGCAATAAAAAAAATAAATAAAAAGGCTGAACCCGCGACTTGTTGCAGAGTGAGCCTTTGACACGTTCGTCCTCCCGCTTTGGGTGCGCGGGAGATTGTTAGGAAGAAGGGATGTGCGAGGTGACGGCTTATTGGGCCCCTAATTGGCTGCGCACACGGCGAGATATAAATATTTACTGGACTGCGATGTCTTTTTCAGTGCAGCTATTCCTGACTCCGCACCGCCGCGCTATAAATGTCGGCAGTGGAATTTCTGCAGAAATACATTTCACTGTAATCATGATGTAGAGGATGTAGATTTCGTTTCACGGGAAGAACGCTGACGGGGAATATAAAGGCCCCTCGATGTACAGAGTGCGTCTTCCTGACCCTTGGGGGTCTTATCTGTGCGCATTGCGAGTAGGGGGGCCGCCCCATTCGTTTCGGAGGCGACAAACCCGGGAAAACGACGTCCTTGACCCCTTCCTGTAAAATCGCACAGGTTTGATCGGATGCTTTGGAGGCCAGAAAAGAGATATAGGGGGGGTTGATTTAACCGCTTGCTTACTGGGCACTTAAACCCCCCTCCTGCCCAGACCGATTTTCAGCTTTCAGCGCTGACGCACTTTGAATGACAATTGCGCCGTCATACAACACTGTACACAAATGAAATTTTTATCATTTTTTTTCACACAAATAGAGCTTTCTTTTGGTGGTATTTAATCACAGCTGGGTTTTTATTTTTTGCTAAACAAACAAAAAAAGATGGAAAATTTTGAAAACAAAATCATGATTCACAGTTTGTTATAAAATTTAGCAAACATAATTGTCATTGTAATTTTTATAATTCGTTGATATGCACTGATGAGGCGGCACTGGTGGGCACTGATAAGGTGACACTGATAGGCAGGCACAGATAAGGCAGCACTGATGGGCACAGATAAGGTGGCACTGATGGGGACAGATACAGCAGCACTGATGGGCACTGATAAGGCGGCACTGATGGGGACAGATAAAGCGGCACTGATGGGCACAGATAAGGCGGCACTGATGGGGACAGATAAGGTGGCACTGATGGGGACAGATAAGGCGGCACTGATGGGGACAGATGAGGTGGCACTGATGGGGACAGATAAGGTGGCACTGATGGGGACAGATAAGGCGGCACTGATGGGCACAGATAAGGCGGCACTGATGGGCACAGATAAGGCGGCACTGATGGGGACAGATAAGGCGGCACTGATGGGGACAGATAAGGCGGCACTGATGGGCACAGATAAGGCGGCACTGATGGGCACAGATAAGGCGGCACTGATGGGCACAGATAAGGCGGCACTGATGGGCACAGATAAGGCTGCACTGATGGGGACAGATAAGGCGGCACTGATGGGGACAGATAAGGCGGCACTGATGGGGATAGATAAGGCGGCACTGATGGGGACAGATAAGGCGGCACTGATGGGGACAGATAAGGCGGCACTGATGGGGACAGATAAGGCGGATAAGGCGGCACTGATGGGGACAGATAAGGCGGCACTGATGGGGACAGATAAGGCGGCACTGATGGGGACAGATAAGGCGGCACTGATGGGGACAGATAAGGCGGCACTGATGGGGACAGATAAGGCGGCACTGATGGGGACAGATAAGGCGGCACTGATGGGGACAGATAAGGCGGCACTGATGGGGACAGATAAGGCGGCACTGATGGGGACAGATAAGGCGGCACTGATGGGCACAGATAAGGCGGCACTGATGGGGACAGATAAGATGATACTGATGGGCACAGATAAGGCGACACTGATGGGGACAGATAAGATGGTACTGATGGGCACAGATAAGGCAGAACTGATGGCCACTGATAAGATGGCCCTGATGGGTGGCACTGATGGGTGGCACTGAAGGGCACTGATAGGTGTTACTGATAGGTACCACTGATGGGCACTGGTAGGTGACACTGATGGGCAGCACTGTTGATGAGGCACTGATTGGTGACACTGATGGGTGGTACTGTGGGCACTGATGGGTGGCACTGTGGGCACTGTTCGGTGGCGCTGGTGTGTACTGGTAGGCAGCACTGTTGTGCACTGGTAGGTGGCACAGGTGGGCACAGATGAGCTGGCGGCAGCTCTCCTTGATCGGGAGCGATGTCCCTTTGAGAGCCGCCGGTGATCGGCTTTTTTTTTTTCTCCTCACGCTGTCAGCGCAAGGAGAAAAAATAGCTGACAGCTGATCATGTGGTAAGGGATCAGCCCCTTACTCTGATCTGTGATCAGCCGAGTCTTGTAGACCCACTGCAGGGGAGGACGTCAATAGACGTACTCCCGGAAAAGCAGGTCTGCGCTGTAGCCGTCATTCGGCTATAACGCGGATCTGAAGAAGCTAATAAAGGCAAATAGGCTGTGCACCTTGCAGTTGCTCCAGAGCTTAATACATGAGGCAAATCTTTACTTTGCAAAGAATACCCAATCACACGCAAGGAAAATAAAAGAAACCATTTTTTTTTTTTTTTGCTTGCACGTGATTGGATGATGGAAGTCAGCAGAGCTTCCGCTCCTTTACTGAGCTCTGGAACAACTACACTTGCAGAGTGCCGCTGAATTTTACAAAGTGCCCAGTCTATTTGCCTTTAGTAAATCGAGCCCATTGTGTCTAATAGACCCCAGATCTCTCCATAAAGAGGACCTGTCACCACCCATGCCATCACAATGGATATTGTTCATCCCTTGTGATAGGAATAAAGTTCATAAAAAAAAAAATCTAAAAACTAAAAGGTACAGTGGGGTTGATTTACTAAAACTGCAAAGTGCAAAATCTGGTGCAGCTCTGCAAAGAAACGAATCAACTTCCAATTTTTTAATTGAAAAAGCTGAAATTAGACGCTGATTAGCCACAATGCGGAGCCGAGCCAGATTTTGCACTCTCCAGTTTAAGTAAATCAACCCCGGTGTAAAAAAAAAATGGACAAATGGGAATGCGCACGCAGATGTACACGGTGATCGCACCGCACATGTGAGGTATCACTGCCAACATTAGAGCGAGAGCGATAATTCTAGCACTGGACCTCCTCTGTAACTCTAAACTGGTAACCTGTTAAAGCTTTTAAATCGTCACCTATGGAAATACACTATATTGTCAAAAGTATTGGGACGCCTACCTTTACACGCACATGAAATTTAATGGCATCCCAGTCTTAGTCCGTAGGGTTCAATATTGAGTTGGCTCCGCCCTTTGCTGCTATAACAGCTTCAACTCTTCTGGGAAGGCCGTCCACAAGGTTTAGGAGTGTGTCTATGGGAATGTTTGACCATTCTTCCAGAAGAGCATTTGTGATGTCAGGTACTGATGTTGGAAGAGAAGGCCTGGCTCGCAGTCTCCGCTCTAAGGCTACTTTCACACTGAAGGCGGTTTTCAGGCATTTTAGCGCTAAAAATGGTGCCTGAAAACTGCCTCTCATGCCTCCCTAGTGTGAAAGCCCAAGTACTTTCACACTGGGGCGGTGCGCTTGCGGGACTGGAGAAAAAAGTCCTGCATGCAGCATCTTTGGGGAGGGGGGGGGGTTGGGAGCGCTGTATACAGCTCTCCTGCCCATTGGATTGAATGGGCAGCGCTTCCGAAGCACCTGAAAAGCGCTTCGGAAGCGGCTGCAACACGGGCGGTTTAACCCCTTCTTTGCCCACTAGCGGGGGTTAAAAGCGCTCGGCTATCGGCCGAAAAGCTCCACTAAAACGACAGTAAAGCGCTGCTAAAATGAGTGGGGCTTTACTGCCAACGCGGCCGCGGCTACAGTAGCCTAGTTCATCCCAAAGGTGTTCTATCGGGTTGAGGTCAGGACTCTGTGCAGGCCAGTCAAGTCCCTCCACCCCAAACTCTCTCATCCATGTCTTTATGGACCTTGCTTTGTGCTCTGGTCCAAATCATTTGGTGGAGGGGGGATTATGGTGGGGGGTTGTTTTTCAGGGGTTGGGTTTGGCCCCTTAGCTCCAGTGAAGGGAACTCTTAAGGTGTCAGCATACCAAGACATTTTGGACAATTTCATGCTCCCAACTTTGTGGGAACAGTTTGGGGACGGCCCCTTCCTGCTCCAACATGACTGCGCACCAGTGCACAAAGCAAGGTCCATAAAGACATGGAGGAGCGAGTTTGGGGTGGAGGAACTTGACTGGCCTGACCTGAACCCAATAGAACGCATTAGGGATGAATTAGAGTGGAGACTGCGAGCCTGGACTTCATCAGTGCCTGACCATGGCACTTATGGCCATAACAAGGTCCATAAAGATATGGATGAGCGAGTTTGGGGTGGAGGAACTTGACCGGCCGGCACAGAGTTATGACCTCAACCCGATTGCGCAGGCCAGTTAAGTTCCTCCACCCGAAACTCGCTCATCCACGTCTTTATGGACCTTGCTTTGGGCAAAGTTTGATACAAAGTGAAATAATAGAGTACAGGAGTGGAGAGTACAGATCCTTTTCATTCTTCTCCTATTCAGATCTGTGATATTTTCAGTTTATATGAAATAGTTTTCTTACCATGAACTTCCCCGACCTCCGATGATGTCACTGATGGGTATCGGTGACCAGAATATACAGCGGTATCACGAGATGCGGAGGCCTTTCTGTATTATATATGAAGCAGACGCTCTCCCTTGACATCTCAAATGATGTGAAATGATCTCGCAGACTTTTCCTCGGATGTTGTTTGGAATGTGCTACATTTAGCCCCGGTTCACATGCCGGCAGATCCATTCTTCTTCCACATACTGTAACGGGCCAAGCTGTCCAGCATAGGTGACAGTTACAGGAGATCGGACACTCCCGGGAAAGCTTACAACGATCGGCTTTTATTTGTATGGTTTAACCACTTCAGGCCCGGACGATTTGGCTGCTCAATGACCGGGCGTTTTTTTTTTGCGATACGGCACTGCGTCGCTTTAACTGACCATTGCGCGGTCGCGCGGCATTGCACACAAACAAAATTGATGTCCTTTTTTTCCCACAAATAGAGCTTTATTTTGGTGGTATTTGATCGCCTCTGCGGTTTTTTTATTTTTTGCGCTATGAACAAAAAAAGAGCGACAATTTTGAAAAAAAAAACCACAATATTTTGTACTTTTTGCTATAATAAATATCCCCATTTTTTCTCAGTTTAGGCCGATATGTATTCTTCTACATATTTTTGGTAAAAAAGATCACAATAAGCGTATATTGATTGGTTTGCGCAAAAGCATCTACAATATAGGGGATAGATTTATAGCATTTTTATTATTTTTTATTTTTTTTTACTAGTAATGGCGGTAATCTGCGATTTTTATCGGGACTGCGACATTATGGCGGACACATCGGACACTTTTGACACATTTTTGGGACCATTCACATCTATACAGTGATCAGAGCTATAAAAATGCACTGATTGCTGTAAAAATGTCACTGGCAGGGAAGGGGTTAACACTAGGGGGCGATCAAGGGGTTCACTGTGTTCCCTAGTGTGTGTTTGTAACTGTAGGGGGAGGAGACTGACTAGAGGAAGTGACGTATCGTGATTCCTAGCTAATAGGAACACACAATCTGTCACTCCTCCCAGAACAGGGATTTGTACACACACACACTTCCCTGTTCTGCCTCTCGTGCTCACGATCGCTCATGGTCGGCGATCATCGCGACCGTTGGCCACAGACATCGGCACCCCCGCAGTGCAACAGGGGCGCGCGCCTGCTATCCCGATCCCGCAAGCCGACATACAGCTACGACAGTTCGCGGGATCGTGCCGACCTGCCGCAGTATACTGACGGCGGCTGGTCAGCAAGCGGTTAATAATATTAATAATAATAAGGCTTCATGCACACTAGAAACCTTAAAAAGTTTAGCGCTTTTTTCCGGCGTTTAGCACAGTGTGTAGGTGATGTTTAGTAGCGTTAGCGTTAAGGAGCAGGGCCACCGGGGGTTCTTAACAACCAGTAAATAGCCGGTTGGTCAGGAGTGGGCCGGGAAGCCGGCCGCCGCCTCCTTAACGGATGAGTCATCAGCTGTCAGCAAGGTTCCCCGCTAACAGCTGAATGTAAAAAATAAAAAAAAACAGTTGCCAGCAATGAAAAATTGTGAAAAAAAACAGTATGGTGCCCCCCCATTCAATCCATACCAGGTCCTTCGGGTTGGATATGGATTTTAAGGGGGAACCTCCTGCCAAAAAAAGACCCTTATCCGAGCAAGCAGCCTGGCAGGCCAGGAAAAGAGGGGGGGAACCAGCCTGCCCCAAGCACCTTATCCCTATTTTTATAAAGACAAGGGCCTCTTCTCCACAAAATAAGGATAGATAAAAGCAGGACCGGGACAAGGGGTGGGAAGGAGGGGCGGCTGCCTTTCGGCACTGCGGTGTTATGTGAGATGGGGGGGGGGCACCAGGAGGAGATTGGAGGAGGGGATATGTGTTGGGAGGGGGAATTTGGGAGGCATCAGGGAGGGATATTTGTGTGGAGAGGGGGGAAGAGCATGTGTGCTAGGAGGGGGATTTAGGGGTTTGTGCTAGAAGAGGGGGGGGAGAGGAATTGTGCTAGAAGGGGAATTTTTTTTTGTTGGGTGGGGGGTGTGCTAGTAGGGATAATGGGGGGAGATTTGTGCTAGGAAGGGAATTTTTTTTTTGGGGGGGGGGCGGATTAGAGCTAGAAAGGAGATGCAGGGGGGGGGATTTGTGCTGGGAGGGGCTAAGAGGATGTGTGCTAGGAGGGGGGATTTGGGGGTTTGTGCTAGAAGAGGTGATATGGTAGAGGGGGAGGGGAATTGTGTTAGGAGGGATGAATGGGGGGATATTTGTGCTAGGAAGGGAATTTTTTTTGGGGGGGGGGGCGGATTTGAGATAGAAAGGAGATGCAGGGGGGGGAATTTGTGCTGGGAGGCAGTAAGTTGATGTGTGCTAGGAGGGGGGATTTGGGGGTTTGTGCTAGTAGAGGTGATATGGTAGAGGGGGAGGGGAATTGTGCTAGGAGGGATGAATGGGGGGAGATTTGTGCTGGGGGGGTGGATTTGAGCTAGGAAGGAGATGCGGGGGGATTTGGAATGTGGGGGTGGGGATAGGATGTGTACCCAGAGAGGGATTTGAAGGGTAGAGGATATGTACTAGAACGGGTATTTTTTTGGGGGTGGGGCATTTGTGCTGGGGGGATCTCAGCAGGGAAACCAGATTTGTTCTGGGAGTGGGTAGAATTTATGCTTAGAGGACAAGTGTGCAGATTAGTGCTCTTTTTTGGGGGGGAAGGGGGAGGGTTTACTGACACATAATGCTCATACATTTTTTTTTGGGGGGGGGGGCACAGTTTGGCATGTTCGCCCTGGATGACCTTGTCCCAACACAGGATGAAAGAAAGAGGGCGCACTGGCCTAGTGCTTCATCCCCCAAAATTTTGTAAGGAGTCAATAAGTACTACTCACGAGCATAGGTATTATAAGTGCTCATTGAACCACTTAATGTGGCTACACATTAGATTCTCCAACAACTAGAGCCTAAGGGGGACCTCATGTAAATGAGCTTGGGGACTTGAGGAAAAAAAAAGATCCGCGCCTGACGAAGGCTGCCTCCATGTTTGACAGTTCTACCACCTCCTGTGGCCCCCCCCCCCCCCTTCGTTTATTTAGCATAGGGAGGTGGCAGAGCTGTCAGATGGCGGTAGCCTTTGTCGGTACCGGAGCTTTTTTTTTTCTTCCTTCCTGTCGGTGGTGGCAGGTGGCATCGTGATTGAGGATGGATCTATACTGGGGGAGATTTTTTTTTTTTTTGTTTGTTTTTTAAAAGACTAGTCAAAAACAGCCTCATGTGTTTTTTTCCACTACACTTGTTTTTTTGGTGTGAATGAGTAGGGGGCACTATGTACCCCCTACTCATTCACTTGGGGGGGACTGGGATCTGGGGGCCCCCTGCCCGCAGATCCACACAGCCACCAGCCAGGGTTGTGGGGAAGAGACCCTTGTCCCCATCAACACGGAAACAAGGTGCTTTGGGAGGAGAGCAGAGCCCCGCTGCCCCAAAGCACCCCCCATGTTGAAGACATGTAGCCTGGCATAGTTAAGGAGGGGGGCTCGCTCTCCCACTCCCCTTTTCCTGGCCTGCCAGACTGCTTTCTCAGATGTAAGGGTCTGGTATGGATTCTTGGGGGGACCCCAGGCCGTTTTCTTTTTTGGCATGGGGTTCCCCTTAAAAACCATACCCAACCCGAGGGGCCTTGTATGGATCGGGGGCTGTTTTTTTTTCCACAACTTTTTATTGCCGGCAACTGTTTTTTTTTTTTTTTTTTTTTACATTCAGCTGTCAGCGGGGAGCCCTGCTGACAGCTGATGACTTATCCTTTCTTCCCAGCCCTCTCCTCCTGGTTTAAAGGGATTGTAAAGGCTTGTGTTTTTTCACCTTGATGCATCCTATGAATTATGGTGAAAAAACACCTTGCAGTCACCGGCCCCCTAGCCCACCCCCGTTTTACCTGAGCCCCGAATTTCCGTTGGCGTGTCCCCGCCATCCCGCTCTCCACGGGTTCCCGGCTCTTGATTGGATAGATTGATAGCAGAGCAGCCATTGGCTCCCGCTGCTGTCAATCAAATCCAAAGACGCGGGGGGTGGGGCTGAGTCCTGCATTCGGCGTCTATGGACCCCGAATGCTGGATGCGGGAGCGCGCCCGCTATGCAACCCCCTCGGGAGAGCGCCTCTCCTAGGGGGTTATCTAATGCGGGGAGGAGCCGCAAGAGCTGCCGGTGGACCCCAGAAATGGATGTTCGGGGCCACCGGAGTTTAAGAGCTGTCAGTGTTTTTTCTCTCAAAATAATAATGATAATAATATAAATATATATATATATATATATATATATTTAGATAGATTGATACTTTGTCTCTTCTCACCCACGATGAGGATTTCCAATTAGCGGAGCTGATTACGGAGGGAAATTGGACAACGAACGTTGTTCTTTGCGCACCTGGGTCACTTATTTCACAATTGTCCGCTGACAGTAATCAGTGGTGATGAAGTGGCATCTGTAGCTCCTTCAAGTCAATCTCCAAATAAGAGGATTATAAGATGACGACTGATGGGCACTTCTCCGTCTGATGGGCATTCAACGCCAGAGCAAAGTACACCGTTCCCTTCCGGCTAATGGGTGGCGGAGGAAGAACTGAACTGTGGAGAGCTTTATATGGTTTAAAAAAAAAATCGTTCTTGTCCCATAATTTGTTTCCATCGCGATTCGCTCTCAGGTTCCTCCCGCTAATATCAAAGCGTGGTGCGACAATGGTTTTGAAAGGTGTCTGGCGATATCTCAGCGGCGGTGACACCTTTTCTTAACAGTTTGGCACTTTAATTGCCGTTTCCTTATCTCTGGGCTCGCAGGGAGATAGAATTGCTCTCGCTTGAGGCCGGATGAATTCAGTAGGTGTTCGGGGTGTCTGAGAGCAGACTGCGGAATAAGTCCTGACATTTTTAGCAAAACAACAAACCCACCTCGTTTCACCTTTATTTTATTAAAGCTCCAACTCCGCTTTCGTGGAAAAAAAATACACTGTTTTGTCAAAAGTATTGGGACGCCTGCCTTTACACACACCTGAACTTTAATGGCGTCTTAGTCCGTAGGGTTCAATATGGAGTTGGCCCCACCCTTTGCAGCTATAACAGCTTCAACTCCACTGGGAAGGCTGTCCACAAGGTTTAGGAGTGTGTCTATGGAAATGTTTGACCATTCTTCCAGAAGAGCATTTGTGAGGTCAGGCAACTGATGTTGGGCGAGAAGGCCTGGCTCGCAGTCTCCGCTCTAATTCATCCCTAAAGTGTTCTACCGTGCAGGTTTAGGAGATATTTCCAGTACCTACAGGTAAGCCTTTTTATAGGCTTACCTGTAGGGAAAAGTAGTGTGTAAGGGTTTACAACCACTTTAAGGAGATTTTCTCTCACTTCCTGTCCCGGTGACACCCATAGAAGAGATTTGGGGGGTGGGGGGTTACACTAAACACACGGAGCATGTTCACCAGTCTATAATGAAGCATCAACATGTTGCTAACGTCCTCCATGTGCTCCTGTTTTCTTATCATCTTCTAAAGACCCCCCCCCCAGCTCCAAGTGCCTGAAACATGTTGGATTGGATTGACAGCACTGCAACTAAGCTCAGTTTGACATGCGGGGGAATATAGGAAAATAACAACACACCCAGTAAAATTGTTTTTCGATTCAGATACAGAGACAAAAGGAGATGCAAGGCTTCCTCATCGCCTGTCAGATGCTCTCTGAAGAACAATCCCAACGTAGTTCGCCCCTTCAGAGACCATAGTAAATGTGAATGAGCCCTCCGTTTTCATTGGAAGCCGGTGACAACGCAGGAGAGCAACTGGGAGGGAGGGACCAGGCGTTGTCGTCCGAAAACAGGAAGTGACTGAATAAGCATCTCTATGGCAGGATCACCGGGGATTATTTTATGGAAGCTGCAGATTTAAAATGATTGAAAGTTACCATTGAAATTACATATTCGTGCTAAAGATTATGAGATGTTGTACTTTAAACCCTGACTACTCATGAGATTATTTACAGATCGCATTTACATGCACATCCCATATACACAAAAATCAATAACAAATCTTTAATTGGTAACATTGTGTTTCTCCTTCTTACACAGGAAGCTTCATTGTACCAGGAATTACATCCACATGCACCTGTTCATGTCTTTTATCATGAGAGCTATCGCTGTGTTCATCAAGGACATCGTCCTTTTTGAAAGCGGAGAATCAGATCACTGCCACGTGGGATCGGTGAGTTCCAGTTTGTTTTCAAGATCACCATCTGTTCCCATTGTCCTTCCAAGAAAAAAAAAATGGATATTGTCTTATTTTGTATTTTTGCAAAACTTACTAATGTACAACAATTATTATTTTTTTTATTTATTTAACCACTTTAATTTTTAATTTCTGCAAATTATTTGAAACTTCCCAACTATTATATATTTTCTGAAAGCGGAGGCCCTGGTGAATTAAAACGGTGACAATTGCATATTTTTTATGACGCTGTCAGGACCCACGATCACCTGCTGGTGGCACTGTGCTTCCCAGCGTGGAAGGTTGTAGTTTTGGTGTCCACCAGCGGGTGTCTTCCAGCAACCAGCAGATCCCAGTAATCAGTTTTCGTCTGGCTGCTGGTAAGGTATTTAGATCCTCCCCTACTAGTGCCTCTGGCTCTAGTGTTTTGCTGCTGCCATATTCCATTTGCCATTGATCCTGATCTTGCTCCTGCCCTGTACCCTGTTGCTTTGTATGTTCTTTCCCTTGTTGATGACCCCAGTTTTGGTTCCCCCTTTTTCACCTGCTTTTTGCACCTCCAGTTTTAACCTGATGCTGGCTGCTGGTAAGGTATTTAGATCCTCCCCTACTAGTGCCTCTGGCTCTAATGTTTTGCTGCTTCCAGATTCCATTTGCCATTGATCCGAATCTTGTTCCTGCCCTGTACCCTGTTGCCTTGTACGTGCTTTCCCCTAGTTGATGACCCCAGTTTTGGTTCCCCATCTGCCCTTTGCACCTTCAGTTTTCACCTGATGCTGGCTGCTGGTAAGGTATTTATATCCTCCCCTACTAGTGCCTCTGGCTCTAGTGTTTTGCTGCTGCCAGATTCCGTTTGCCATTAATCCTAATCTTGCTCCTGCCCTGTACCCTGTTGCCTTGTACGTGCTTTCCCTTGTTGATGACCCCAGTTTTGGTTCCCCATCTGCCCTTTGCACCTTCAGTTTTCACCTGATGCTGGCTGCTGGTAAGGTATTTAGATCCTCCCCTACTAGTACCTCTGGCTCTAGTGTTTTGCTGCTGCCAGATTCCATTTGCCATTGATCCTGATCTTGCTCCTGCCCTGTACCCTGTTCCTTTGTATATTCTTTCCCTTGTTGATGACCCCAGTTTTGGTTCCCCCTTTTTCATCTGCTTTTTGCACCTCCAGTTTTAACCTGCTGCTGGTAAGGTATTTAGATCCTCCCCTACTAGTGCCTCTGGCTCTAGTGTTTTGCTTCTTCCAGATTCCATTTGCCATTAATCCTAATCTTGTTCCTACCCTGTACCCTGTTGCTTTGTACGTGCTTTCCCTAAGTTGATGACTCCAGTTTTGGTTCCCCCTTCACATCTGCTCCTTGCACCCCCCCAGTTTTCCCCTGCTTTTCTGTGCTCCCCGTTTTGTATATATTGTATATAGTTTGTTGTCAGTTAGGCTTTTCGTTTGTTGGGTTGATTAGTTAGGTATTCTGTCACTGGGTTTTTGATTCACTTATATTTTATGTTTGCTGTGTGCTGGTGTTTAGATAAATTTTTTTGCACTGTAAATAAATCTTACTTAACCACTTCAGCGCCGGAAGATTTAATCCCCTTCATGACCAGGTCGTTTTTTGCGATACGGCACTGCGTTACTTTAACTGACAATTGCGCGGTCGTGCGACGCTGTACCCAGATAAAATTGATGTCATTTTTTCCCCCACAAATAGAGCTTTTTTTTGGTGGTATTTGATCACCTCTGCGGTTTATAGTGTTTGTGCTGTAAATAAAAATTGCCCGGCAATTTTGAAAAAAAAAAAATATACCTATGTAATAAAAAAAATTCAATGTTCCGTCCTGTGTCTTTTACCGACGATCGGTGGGTGGCGGCAGACATCCAGTGCCTGGCACCCACTGATCGGCTTCTGCTGTGAGTAATCATATAGTAATATATATATGTGATTCTGCAAGAGAACGGCCACCCTGTAGCAGTAGATCTCCTATGGGCCGGTCGGTAAGTGGTTAGTTTGGCTTTCTGTTTGTTGGGTTGATTAGTCGAGTATTCTGTCACTAGGATTTTGGTGCACTTATAATTTATGTTTGCTGTGTACTGGTGTCTGGATGAATTTTGTTGCATTGTAAATAAAGTTCACTTGAAGCAGCATATACACAGTCTGTAACCACGCAGATCTGGCCATCCCTGCTGCTGATTCCTGACAGTCGCATGATATTTGCGTTTGTTTATCAAACTCATATTTTAAGGAAAAAATACACTTAACATTAATTTTAATGTCAACAAACACTATATTATTTTTTTGTAAAATATAAAAGATGGGATATCGTTGAGTAACTTGATACCAAACATGTCAAGCGTTAAAATTGTGCGTGCCTGTGAAATCGCAAAAAAAAAAGGTGATACTTTAAAAGCCTTTATTAGCTTTGGGTTAAAGGTGAATGATGGCTCTAGAATTATTGCTCTGACATTTGCAGTGATACCTCACATACGTGGTGCAACACATGTGTGTATGGGGGTAACGGGGTTGTTTTTTTAAAAAAAATTGGTTTATTTTATTATTTTATTTTTTAACGCTCCTTTTTTCCTTTATTTAACCACTTCAGCCCCGGAAGGTTTTACCACCTTAATGACCAGGCCATTTTTTGCGATACGGCACTGCGTTAATTTACCTGACAATTGCGCGGTTGCGCAACGTTGTGCCCAAACAAATTCCTAGTGTTGTTACTGGAAATCTCTGTAAGTCCTGGCAGGGATTCTTTCCTTACTATTGGAAGTCCTGGCAGGGACTCTGTGAGTACCATTGGAAGTCCCGACAGAGATTCTGGGAGTACCATTGGAAGTCCTGGTATGGATTCTGTGAGTACCATTGGAAGTCCTAACAGAGATTCTGGGAGTACCATTGGAAGTCCTGGCATGGATTCTGGGAGTACCATTGGAAGTTCTGGCAGGAATTCTGGGAGTACCATTGGAAGTCCTGACAGGAATTCTGGGAGTACCATTGGAAATCCTGGCAGAAAATTTGGGAGTACCATTGGAAGTCCTGGCAGAAAATTTGGGAGTACCATTGGAAGTCCTGGCAGGGTTTCCTAGAGTACCACAGCAATCTTTCTATTCTATATAGTTTTATTTTTGTGATTCTCAAAATTATGCCGCGTACACACGAGCGGACTTTCCAGCAGAAAAGGTCTGATGGAACGATTCCGTCGGACATTCCGATCGTGTGTGGGCTTCATCGGACCTTCATCGGACCTTTTCTGTCGAAAATTCAGACGGACCTAGAAATAGAAAGTTTCAAATCTTTCCGACTCGATTCCTATCGAAAAAAAACGTTTGTCTGTATGCTAGTCTGACGGACCGAAAATGACGCAAGGGCAGCTATTGGCTACTGGCTATTGAACTACCTTTTCTAGTCCGGTCGTACGTCATCACGTTCGAAAGGATCGGACTTTGGTGTGATCGTGTGTAGGCAAGTCCGTTTCGTCGGAACTCTGTCGGAACGTCCTTCAGTGTTCAGTCCGACAAGAAGTCCGCTCGTGTGTACGCGGCATAAGGGAACATAGAAACTCAT
Organism: Lithobates septentrionalis; assembly: GCA_037952835.1. Taxonomy (NCBI): domain Eukaryota; kingdom Metazoa; phylum Chordata; class Amphibia; order Anura; family Ranidae; genus Lithobates; species Lithobates septentrionalis. The sequence continues at coordinate 776,466 of JBBDGP010003336.1, read as the reverse complement.
ACACTTCCAAAAAAAGGAAAAAGAGGGAAGGTGAGAGAGCCCTTATTGTGCAGTAAACCTAACTAATAAAAAATAAAAAAAAAAATTCAAGAAGAGTAAGACTTTATTTAAACGGGTGTTGACACATGTTCTGTTTGCAGGCCACATTTTTTATTGTGCTTGTACCCGGAGGAGCGGGTGCACATATCCAAACAATGGTCAACTCCCGTCTGGCGAGACTGGGAATAACCATAACATAAATGGTATACCCAACTTTTGTTTCCTCTTTCCTCTGACCATGCTGATATTTCTCAAGTGGACCTAGGACTGGGCTACCCTGAGAGCGACCATTCCAACTGATGGAGACATACACTATATTACCAAAAGTATTGGGACCCCTGCCTTTACACACACATGAACTTTAATGGCATCCCAGTCTTAGTCCGTAGGGTTTAATATTGAGTTGGTCCACCCTTTACAGCTATAACAGCTTCAACTCTTCTGGGAAGGGCTGTCTACAAGGTTTAGGAGTGTGTCTATGGGAATGTTTGACCATTCTTCCAGAAGCGCATTTGTGAGGTCAGGTACTGATGTTGGATGAGAAGGCCTGGCTCACAGTCTTTGCTCTAATTCATCCTAAAGGTGTTCTATCGGATTGAGGTCAGAACTCTGTGCAGGTCAGTCAAGTTTCTGCACCCCAAACTCCATGTCTTTCTGGACCTTGCTTTGTACACTGGTGCGCAGTCATGTTGGAACAGGAAGGGCCATCCCCAAACGGTTTCCACAAAGTTGAGAGCATGTAATTGTCCAAAATGTCTTACTATACTGACGCCTTAGGAGTTCCCTTCACTGGAACTAAGGAGCCAAGCCCATCCCCTGAAAAACAACCCCACACCATAATCCCCCCTCCACCAAATGATTTGGACCAGTGCACAAAGCAAGGTCCATAAAGACATGGATGAGTGAGTTTGGGGTGGAGGAACTTGACTTGCCTGCACCTCAACACCGATAGAACACCTTTGGGATGAATTAGAGCGGAGACTACGAGCCAGGCCTTCTCGTCCCAACAACAGTGCCTGACCTCACAAATGCACTTCTGGAAGAATGGTCAAACATTCCCACAGACACACTCCTAAACCTTGTGGACAGCCTTCCCAGAAGAGTCGAAGCTGTTATAGCTGCAAAGGGCATACCATTTCTTTTATAGTTCTATGGTCCCAATACTTTTGGTAATATAGAGCAGGGGTCTCCAAACTGTGGCCCAAGGGCCAGATGTGGCCCTTTGCTAGCTTTTATCCGGCCCTTGGGGCACTATTCCTCCCACTGATATGAGGCACTATTCCTCCCACTGACACCAAAAAAGGGGCAATATTTCTTCCACTGATATCGATGATGGGATACGACCTTCTACTAATAGGGGCACTACTCCTCCTACTGACCACCAACATTGAGGCCATATTTATTCTCACTGATGCCGGGCCTGGGACATTTTCTGCTCCCCGCTGGCCACAATCCGGCCCTCCTAAAGTCTGAAGGGCAATAAACGTGCCCTTTGTTTGAAAAGTTTGGAGACCCCTGATATAGAGCATGTCTCCATGCATTCTCAGGGTAGCCCAGTCCTCTGTCCACTTCGGAAAAATCAGCATGGTCAGAGGAAACTGGTAAAGACAAAAAAAATGCCAAAAAGTTTCCACTGCAGCATTGACGCCAGTTGCGTCACTAGGGGTGGCTTTTGGGGCTATAGCCCCGAATCGACACAGTACAATACACTTCCTTCATAGAATACAAATTTTAGGATAGGGAATATAATGTACAAAATCCACAATTAATACACAGGAATAATAGTATTATTGACAGCAATTACCGTCTACCCTCTCATCCTCCAGAATCCTCCCCTCTTAAAGCAGATATTTTAAATAAGCTGTGTACCTCTACGAGGCCATCCACGGAGCCCACACTTTTTCAAATTTTCATGGACAACCACGGTTTATATATGTCATTTTATACATGGGAATCACTGCCTAAATCTGTGCCTCCCAGGCTGAGAAAGATGGAGGGGAAGAATCTATCCATTTCATGAGTATCTCTTTCTTGGCATAGAAAAGAAGGATGGAAATTAGTAATTTAAGGTGATAGGGCCTCTGCTCATCATCATGTATCCCCAGCAACGCCATAGTTGGTAGGAGCGGAATAGAGGTTTGCAGCCTGGAGTTGATTTCTCCAACTATCTTAGTCCAAAATATTGCAACGACTGGGCACTCCCAGAACATATGTAGAAATGTACCTATGTGCACTTTGCATTTAGGACACATGGGGTCTCTTTCAGGGAATATGCGATGGAGTCTCTGTGGGGTAAGGTAGGTCCTATGTATAAATTTAACCTGAATCAGTTTGTCTTTAGATGCTATCACTAGTTTGGGGCCATATTCTAGACAGTCCTCCCATCCCTCCTTATCCAGCGATGGTATATCAGCCCGCCACCTCTCCCATAGTTCATTTATCTTGGGGGAATCCCTTCCCAGTAACGCAGTGTAAATAGAGGATATGGGTTTAGTCAAATCTCCAGGAGACAGGAGGTCTTCAATGGGGTCTGTTTGAAGCAGGGGGGTTTGCGGGAATTGAGCCCTGGCCGCATGTCTCAGCTGTAAATACCGGAAACCCATCCATCGGGGTAGACCAAATTTAGCCGTAAGCTCCTGTAAAGGGGAGCAGTTGTCCCCCAGGCATTACGTGTTCCAATATGGTTATTCCATATCTGGCCCAAACCTGCGGGTCTGGTATCATACGGAAGTGTTTTATCCGTGGGTTCCCCCCATAAAGTTTGAGCCGGAGACAATTGGCCAGGTTTTAAATATCTTCGCCTAGCCGCCTCCCACACCTTCCAAGTCGCCCCAGTAGGCCCAGGCACCGCACAATATTCCTTGGGTCCTCTATAGGGAAAGTTGCGAAGGTCAGTCAGGGAGCCCAAGATATTCGCCTCGAGACAGATAGCTGCATTGGATCTAGAGCCCTGGAACCACCAGTGTACTGTCACCAACATAGCCGCCCAAAAATATGTCTGAAAATTGGGGAGGGCAAGTCCTAGGGTTCCCACCTGACCAAATAAAGGATCCCACTATACGGTTGATATCCTTAAAAAATGAAACGGGGACCCAGACAGGGCAGTTCCTGAACAAGTAGTTAAATTTAGGCAGTATTATCATTTTAAGGAGGCTAATGCGACCCAAAAGATTTAGAGACAGGTTCTCCCAGGCAGCACATTTTGTACGTAGGGTGTTTAGAACAGGGGCCAGATTTTTTTCAATGAAGTCAGACGGATTCCTTGTGATTACAACTCCCAGATATTTAAATTCCCTAACCCATTGTAATGGGGAGGAGAGGGGTCCAGAGTTAGCTCCATCATCTATAGGGAATAAGACAGACTTGGTCCAATTTATTTTGATCCCCGAAAGACCCCCAAAATAATCAAAAATTCGTAGGGCAGCCTGAAGAGAGGGCCCAGCATCATTTAAATACAGTAGTGCGTCGTCGGCATAGAGGGAGAGGCGCTCTTCCAACATACCCACCCGCAGGCCCAGGGCGTCCGGTGCACTCCTAATGGCAATTGCCAGGGGCTCCAGCAACAGGGCGAACAGGCTGGGGGAGAGCGGGCAACCCTGCCTCGTACGGCGAAACAGGTCGAAGGAGTCAGAGACCCAGTTGTTAGTGCGAACCCGAGCTTGGGGAGAACAGTATAGCAATCGTACTCCGTGAATAAATTTGGGACCAAATACGAATCTACGTAAAGCCTCCCATAAAAATTTCCATTCCACGGAGTCGAAAGCCTTCTCGGCATCTAAAGAAGCAATAACTCTGGACCCCGTGTTGTCGTGTGATACAGCTAAATTAGGGAATAGTCGTCTAATATTTATATCTGTGCCCTTGCCTGGCATAAATCCCATCTGATCTATACCCACCAGGTCTTCTAGTACATGAGATAATCGGGTGGCCAAGACCTTCGCAAAGATCTTGGCGTCCACATTAAGTAAAGAGATGGGCCTGTACGATGCACAGTCAAGGGGGTCCTTACATGGCTTAGGAACCAGTACAATAATTGCCTCATTCATTGAGTCAGGTAGGGCCTGCAGTGTTGCAAATTTAGAGAGTAGTGAAGTCAACTTAGGAGCTAGGAGTTCAGAAAAATTGGAGTAGAATTCAGATGGTAACCCGTCTGCACCTGGGGCCTTCCCTCCCTTAAGATGTCCCATGGCGACCTGGATCTCCTCAAGGGTGATATCGGCCTCCAGGCCCTCCCTCGCTTCCTCAGACAAAACAGGAATAGACAGGGAATCAAAAAAAGAAAGCATAGAGGAGTCTGATGCGACTTCTCTAGAGGAGTAAACCTCTCCAAAGTATTCTCGAAAATGGTCATTGATATTGCCAGGGGCAGTAAGGACCTGGCCAGTAGCGTCTCTAATGGAGCCTATGGGGGTTGAAGGTATGTTCCCTTTTGCCAGCCATGCAAGGAGCCTCCCATTCTTTCCACCATGTTCAAACACACGATGAGCAGAATATAGCAGGGCCTTGTTCGTCTGGGTCATCCTAGTGGTGGATAGGTCTCGTAGAGCCCTTTTCCACGCCCTATATCGGTCCTCCCCAGGAGCAGAAACATATTCAGCTTCCAGTCTACCCGCCTGTGCCTCCAGTTCCTCTATGGAACGGGTTGAGTCACGCTTAAGTCGAGCGATACTATACCCATATTCCCCTCGCACCCAAGCTTTAAATGTATCCCATACAACAGTAGGGGCGGCCGACTCGGCATTATCCGTCCAGAAATTACAGATGGAAGCCGTTAGGGGTTCCTCTCTGGGGACCCTGATGTAAGTGGGGGACTCTCTGGGGACCCTGATGTAAGTGGGGGACTCTCTGGGGACCCTGATGTAAGTGGGGGGCTCTCTGGGGATATATACACACACATGTATATTACTGTATATACATGTGTATGCCCGCCCAAGCGTATGACTTTCTTTACTACACTGCTATGGCCTTTAGCCCCAAATCTTTTGTAGACCTAGCAACGCCCCTGATTGACGCCCATCAATCTAACTTCTGCTACAATAGAAACCTTTGGCCTTTATTTCGATCTATACCTAGCTTTCCGTTTCTGCTACTAAAATCACGTTCCAGTGTACCATGAGTAATGTGTTGGCATGGCAGCTGCCAGATCGTCTACACGGCAGATGGCATTTTCCCAGGAGGAATTGTTCGTGGATTTGAAGAGCGGGATATTGGAATTCTCTGAGCCGACCTGTAATGGAACGCATTTCTCCAGATAAATGAATCGCCGTTTAAAACCTGTCCAGCATTTCTCACTTTCCTTCGTTGGGTAGACTTCTCCTCTCCTCTCACCTCCCCCAGAGGGAGTCGGCAATGATGAGTTTTCACAAATGAACAAATTTTATTGTGGAACCGGAAAGAGCAGCTGGAGGCGTATGATCTATATTTGATGTCGCACATTTTTGATACGTTATATTTTTCTCTCCTACGCAAGGCTTATTTTTTTATTTTTTATTTTTTTCCTTTTACAATGAGAAGCTGTAAATCAAAATAAAAACGGGGAAAAAAATGAGAATGATGAGTTCCATCACTGCGTCTAACTAAAGCCGAGCTCCGGCCTTCCCCTTCAGTTCAGTACCGTTGGTAAACGCTCCTCTCCTGTACTGAAAGTGCTTACTCTGATGTCAGTGCACACTGTAAAGCCGCGTACACACGAGCGAAATGTCCAACAGAAGCTTTTCATCGTCTATTCCGATCGTGTGTAGGCCTCATCGGACTTTTTTTTTCTTTTTTTTTTTGAAAATTCTGACGGACCTAGAAATGGAACATGCTCTAAATATTTCAGATGGAACCAATTCCTATCGGGAAAACCGATCGTCTGTATGCTGTTCCTACGGACCAAAAACGACGCATGCTCTGAAGCAAGTACGAGACGGAAGCTATTGGCTACCGGCTATTGAACTTTCTTTTTCTAGTCCCGTCGTACGTGTTGTACGTCACCGCGTTCTGGACGGTCGGACTTTGGTGTGACCGTGTGTAGGCAAGACCGCTTGAATGGAATTCCGTTGGACTACCGTCGGAGAAACCTTCGGAGTTTATTCCGACGGCAAAACCGGTCGTGTGTACACGGCATTAGCTTCTCACAGTGTGCACTAGAAGCCGCAGCAAGTCAGATATTATTATTATTATTATTATACAGGATTTATAAAGCGCCGACAGTTTACGCAGCGCTTTACAACAACATTAGGGCAGACAGTACAAGTACAATACAATTCAATACAGAAGGAATCAGAGGGCCCTGCTCGTTAGAGCTTACAATCTAGGAGGGAGGGTCAAGTTATACAAAAGGGTAATAGCTGTGGGGGGTGAGCTAATGGAGAAAATAATGCAGTTGTTAGATGGAGGCAGGATAGGCTTCTCTGAAGAGGAAAGTCTTCAGGGATCGCCTAAAAGTGGATAAATTTGGAGACAGTCTGACAGATTGGGGTAGGGAATTCCAGAGGATGGGCGAGGCTCGGGAGAAGTCCTGGAGGCGGATATGGGAGGAGGTGATGAGGGAGCTAGAGAGCAGGAGATCTTGGGAGGAACGGAGATGGCGTTTAGGTTGGTATTTTGAGACTAGGTTAGTGATGTAGCTGGGGGCACAGTTGTGGATGGCTTTGTAACTTATTGTTAGTATTTTGAATTTAATTCGTTGGGCGAGTGGCAGCCAATGGAGGGATTGGCAGAGAGGGGTAGCAGACACAGAGCAGTTTGTAAGGTGGATGAGTCTGGCAGCAGCATTCATGATGGACTGAAGGGGGGAGGAGTCTGTTTAAAGGTAAGCCAATGAGGAGTGAGTTGCAGTAGTCAAGGCGAGAGATAACCAGGGAGTGAATCAGGAGCTTTGTAGTTTCACTGGTTAGAAAGGGACGTAGTTTAGAGATGTTGCGGAGGTTGAGGCGGCAAGCTTTGGAAAGTGATTGGATGTGGGGCTGAAAGGAGAGTTCAGAATCTAGGATAACACCTAACACCCTGACATGTGGGGAGGGGTGGATGGTTTTGCCATTGCTCTTGACAGAGAAGTCAGGGGAAGAGGCACGTGGGGGAGGAAATATTATAAGCTCAGTTTTGGACAAGTTGAGTTTGAGGAAGTGGTGTGACATCCATACAGAAATGTCGGTTAGTAAGTTAGTGATGCGTGAGGAGACTGATGGAGTGAGTTGAGGGGTGGAGAGATAGATTTGTGTGTCGCCAGCATAGAAATGATATTGAAAGCCGTGAGAGGCTATCAGCTGAGCCAGGGAAGAGGTGTAGATTGAAAATAAAAGAGGTCCAAGAAGAGATAGAGCTCACCTCATGACTGCTGAGGTGCAATGGGCTTAGGTCCCACTTAACTTAACACCGAGGGATAAAATCCCCCACCACCCTTGGCCTTCACTCCATTAAATAAGACACTTACAACCAGGGGTGTTGCTAGGTCTACAAAAGATCTGGGGCTAGAGCCCATAGCAGCGTAGTAAAGAAAGTCATACGCTTGGGCGGGCATACACATGTATATACAGTAATATACGTGTGAATGTATATATATCCCCAGAGAGCCCCCCGCTTACATCAGGGTCCCCAGAGAGCCCCCCCTTACATCACCTTACATCAGGGTCCCCAGAGAGCATCCTCCTTACATCAGGGTACCCAGAGGGCCCCCCCACTTACATCGGGGTTCCCGGAGAGGCCCCCTTATGTTAGGGTCCCCAGAGAGCCTCCCCCTTAAATCTGGGTCCCTAGAGAGCCTAGGCCTTAAAATCAGGGTCCCCAGAGAGCCTCTCCCTTACATCAGGGTCCCCAGAGAGCCCCCCCACTTACATAAGGGTCCCCAGAGAGCCTCCCCTCCCCTTGGGGACCCCTGCAGAGACTCGGGGCTATTGGCCTCAGATTCGGGGCTATAGCCCCAAAAGCCACCCCTTAGCAACGCCCCTGCTTACAACCATTAGGTTGGAAAGGGCAAGGCCACAGCTTTATTAAATTCCAACACATAACATGTGAACATATTTAACCAGTACCAGTCACAGTCGTACTGTGAGAACTTAACCAAAAGAGGGAAGGTGGGGCCTGTCCTTACCATAAGTGCTGGACAGACAGCCTATTTCCAATTTCCCATCAAGGGCATAGCCCATTTCAGCAACTTTAACTGCTGGCAAGGTCAAGAAAACCGCAGCAAGCTGTGACATACCAAACATAGGAAAAGGGGGGCGGGAAGGTGGGCAGCTCTTCCAACGACTCTTCCAAAAGACCCAGAATTCCCTGGGGCACACGATTTCTTGAGCTCAGGCCCATCCCATCCCCATGTCCCAACCAATCGTTCCCCTTGTCACACACACCTAGCCATGCCCCCATCAGTCAAGGCTCTCTTTCCCTAGGGGGCTCGAGAGGCCTTCATTTCCTTGCTGGAGATCGTTGCTGGCCGGCTCCTTTCACCTATTGGATTTCAATGGAGGCTCAGCATCACGTGTGGGCTTCACCTAGGACGGTCTGCATGCAAATACAGCCTGCTTAGTGCCGGTTCACACAACCGGCAACCCCACTTACAGCGCGACTTTGCAAGGCGATTTGGAGGCGACTTTATCGCAACTTTGCGCAGCTTGCAACGCTAAAAATTGCAACGCTTGAAATCTGTGGGTACAAGTCGCCTAGAAGTCGCCTTGAAGTAGTACAGGAACAACCACTTCCGAAGTCGGGGCGACTTCAGTAGTGTACATCAAGACAGCTCTCATTTACTTCTAAGGCATTTCTTATGTCCAACAACTTGGGGTGACTTGAGGACTGACAAGTCGGATCCCAAGTCGTTGTAGTAGTGCCCGGTTCACACTACAGCGACTTGGGATCCGACTTGTCAGACCTCAAGTCACCCCAAGTCGCTGGACAAAGGAAATTCCATTATAGTTAATGAGAGCCGTCTTAATGTACACTACTGAAATCGCTCCGACTTCAGAAAAAGTTCCTCTATTACTTCAAGGCGACTTCTCGGCGACTTGTACCCATAGATTTCAATGGAAGTCGCCTCCAAGTCGGATCCTCGTCTATAGTGAAGCGACTTTACAGGAAAAAGAAAAGAATTTACCCAGGAAGAGAACAAGAATTATGTCACAAGAGCTGATTAGCTCTGATTGGCCACAGGCAAAGTCGCCTGTCCTGGAGTCGACTTGAAGTCACGTTGTAAGCCGCTCAAAGTTGCGCTGAAGTCGCCTCCAAATCGCCTTGCAAAGTCGCGCTGTAAGTTGGGTTGCCCCCGTGTGAACCGGCACTTAGGAGCACCCACTCCCAGTGGCGGCTGGGGGTTTTTTACTTGGGGGGGGAAGGCAACAAACAGCCACCCCCAACCCCCCCCCCCCCGGCACCTTAAACACTCCCCCTCTCCTCGCTGTCTGACGGTCCACCGGCACTTACCCCATCTGGGCAGCAGCGGGGATCAGGCATCGCCGGGCACATCGTGCTGCGCCAGACATCAGGCTGCAGCGGGCAGCAGCTCCCTGTGTCTTCGCCTCCTCGCCTCCGCCATGTGTCTCCTCCCCCCCTCCTAGGCATCCAATAGGATCGCCTGTCCTTTCAGCCAATCGGGTGACGGGTATCCGACCAGCTTCCCAATTAGCCGGGAGGAGGATCAGTGTATATTCATTTGCTGTTGCTACACACCTGGGTGGTCTCCAGACACATCCTCTGCGACCAGGGCCCACCCTATTTTGAAGCCTATTAGAGCCTCTGGCTCTAATCAGGTGCTTCAAAAAACAGCACCCTAAATCCTGACTTAGAAGCCAAACCAATACTTGGCTTTTTAGTTTGTATAGGGCTAGGGTGAGGGTAGAAGGGCTAACCTCTGTCAGGCTTTGTTGGTGTTTGTGTGCCCCTAGTGAACATTTACCTTCACCGGGACAGGAAGTAAAGTAATATCTCTCTGATAACAGTAATCAATGTAGTTGAGATCTCGGTAAATAAGAGCACATAAAAAATACAATAAAAATATTATAACTATATTAATAATAATATATTAGTCTCAGCTTTATTATGTCAAAAATAATTGTGCATATAAAATATAAAACTGAATCCCCCCAAAAGATGCTAAAGAAAAGCGTGTTATCTTACTATCCTTGGACCATCTCCTATATTTGTCTCTGTAAGAAAAACAAAAAACAAACATATATATGTATATATATATATATATATATATATATATATATATATATATACATATATATATATATATATATATATATATATATATATATACATATATACAGTTGTGTATACAGTTGTAACCTCCCACGCCTGCCTTTACACGCACATGAACTTTAATGGCATCCCAGTCTTAGTCTGTAGGGTTCAATATTGAGTTGGCTCCGCCCTTTGCAGCTCTAACAGCTTCAACTCTTCTGGGAAGGCCGTCCACAAGGTTTAGGAGTGTGCCTATGGGAATGTTTGACCATTCTTCCAGAAGCGCATTTGTGAGGTCAGGTACTGATGTTGGACGAGAAGGCCTGGCTCGCAGTCTCCGCTCTAATTCATCCCAAAGGTGTTCTATCAGGTTGAGGTCAGGACTCTGCGCAGGCCAGTCAAGTTCCTCCACCCCAAACTCGCTCATCCATGTCTTTATGGACCTTGCTTTGTGCACTGTGCGCAGTCATGTTGGAACAGGAAGGGGCCATCCCCAAACTGTTCCCACAAAGTTTGGAGCATGAAATTGTCCAAAATGTCTTGGTATGCTGATGCCACTCACTGGAACTAAGGGGCCAAGCCCAACCCCTGAAAAACAACCCCCCACCATAATCCCCCCTTCATCACATGATTTGGACCAGTGCACAAAGCAAGGTCCATAAAGACATGGATAAGTGAGTTTGGGGTGGAGGAACTTGAATGGCCTGCACAGAGTCCTGACCTCAACCCGATAGAACAGCTTTGGGATGAATTAGAGCGGAGACTGAGAGCCAGGCCTTCCCGTCCAACATTAGTGCCTGACCTCACAAATGCTCTTCTGGAAGAATGGTCAAACATTCCCATAGACACACTCCTAAACCTTGTGGACGGCCTTCCCAGAAGAGTTGAAGCTGTTATAGCCGCAAAGGGCGGAGCCAACTCAATATTGAACCCTACGGACGAAGATTGGGATGTCATTAAAGGTCATGTGCGTGTAAAGGCAGGTGTCCCTATACTTTTGGTAATTGTGTGTGTGTGTGTGTGTGTGTGTATACACACACCGAACAGCTATAACATTCTGACCATTGACAGGTTAAGTGAACGACATTGATTACCTCATTACAATGGCACCTGAAAGTGGGTGGAATATAATAAGCAGCAAGTGAACATGTTGTCCCTCAAGTTGATGTAACAGGTACATTGTACTCATACCATTTCACAAAAAAGTGTCAAAATGTTAAAAAAACAAGACACACCTTGGGACAAGTCCCTTATTAAAAAATTTAAAAATAAAAATGTCCCACAAGGTCCATTCATCTTCTTCTATGGCTCCGCTGACGGACTGAAAAATAAAATAAAAAAGATCTGCCTCCATGGGAGGCACCCGCCATATGACGCTTCAGCGCTGATGACAGTTCTTTTATAAGTGATTTCTCCCATAGGCTTTTGAATTTGCCGCGAACACCCCAAATTGTTCGCATTTCGGCAAACAGGCGAACACCCGATGTTCGAGTCGAACTCATGTTCGACTTGAACATCGGGCTCATCCCTAATATATATATACAGTGGGGACGGAAAGTATTCAGACCCCCTTAAATTTTTCACTCTTTGTTATATTGCAGCCATTTGCTAAAATCATTTAAGTTCAATTTTTTCCTCATTAATGTACACACAGCACCCCATATTGTACACACAGCACCCCATATTGTACACACAGCACCCCATAGTGACAGAAAAGCACAGAATTGTTGACATTTTTGCAGATTTATTAATAAAGAAAAACTGAAATATCACATGGTCCTAAGTATTCAGACCCTTTGCTCAGTATTTAGTAGAAGCCCCTTTTGATGTAATACAGCCATGAGTCTTTTTGGGAAAGATGCAACAAGTTTTTCACACCTGGATTTGGGGATCCTCTGCCATTCCTCCTTGCAGATCCTCTCCAGTTCTGTCAGGTTGGATGGTAAACGTTGGTGGACGGCCATTTTTAGGTCTCTCCAGAGATGCTCAATTGGGTTTAAGTCAGGGCTCTGGCTGGGCCATTCAAGAACAGTCACGGAGTTGTTGTGAAGCCACTCCTTCGTTATTTTAGCTGTGTGCTTAGGGTCATTGTCTTGTTGGAAGGTAAACCTTCGGCCCAGTCTGAGGTCCTGAGCACTCTGGAGGTTTTCGTCCAGGATATCCCTGTACTTGGCCGCATTCATCTTTCCCTCGATTGCAACCAGTCCATCTGTCCCTGCAGCTGAAAAACACCCCCACAGTATGATGCTGTCACCACCATGCTTCACTGTTGGGACTGTATTGCACAGGTGATGAGCAGTACCTGGTTTTCTCCACACATACCACTTAGAATTAAGGCCAAAAAGTTCTATCTTGGTCTCATCAGACCAGAGAATCTTATTTCTCACCATCTTGGAGTCCTTCAGGTGTTTTTTAGCAAACTCCATGTAGGCTTTCATGTGTCTTGCACTGAGGAGAGGCTTCCGTCGGGCCACTCTGCCATAAAGCCCCGACTGGTGGAGGCTGCAGTGATGGTTGACTTTCTACAACTTTCTCCCATCTCCTGACTGCATCTCTGGAGCTCAGCCACAGTGATCTTTGGGTTCTTCTTTACCTCTCTTTCACCAAGGCTCTTCTCCCCCGATAGCTCAGTTTGGCTGGATGGCCAGCTCTAGGAAGGGTTCTGTTCGTCCCAAACGTCTTCCATTTAAGGATTATGGAGGCCACTGTGCTCTTAGGAACCTTAAGTGCAGCAGAATTTTTTTGTAACCTTGGCCAGATCTGTGCCTTGCCACAATTCTGTCTCTGAGCTCTTCAAGCAGTTCCTTTGACCTCATGATTCTCATTTGCTCTGACATGCACTGTGAGCTGTAAGGTCTTATATAGACAGGTGTGTGGCTTTCCTAATCAAGTCCAATCAGTATAATCAAACACAGCTGGACTCAAATGAAGGTGTAGAACCATCTCAAGGATGATCAGAAGAAATGGACAGCACCTGAGTTATATATATGAGTGTCACAGCAAAGGGTCTGAATACTTAGGACCATGTGATATTTCAGTTTTTCTTTTTTAATAAATCTGCAAAAATGTCAACAATTCTGTGTTTTTCTGTCAATATGGGGTGCTGTGTGTACATTAATGAGGAAAAAAAAGGAGAGGAAAGACAAGTTTTAAATATAGTATGGAATCTTTAAAACACTTTATTTTGCTATCTATATACTTCAAAAGAAAGTCCAAACACTTTTACTTCTGACATCTTTGAAAAGTTGTTTCTTTTTGGCCATCACCGTTCTCCCTGCGTATGTCTCTGCAGAGGGTGTGGATGGAACATTCCACATATACATTGGGGCTGACAGGGGGTGTAATGGAGTGTTACATGAAATGGCCCTTGTGATGCTCCAGAGCTGTATAGATAGATAGGAGCTGACATGGGAGATAAGAATTGGTTGGTGGAAAGTAATTTTTAAGGTGGGGGATGGGCTGGGTGGGGGGTTAAGTGTTTGTGAACTGAGGCGATATGACTGTATCTCAGACATCCCAACCTGCAGAAACTCATTTCAGGGAGGTGGCAATTCGCGCTCTCAAAAGCCCCCCCCCCCCCCGGCGGCAAAATATTATTTAAATCACTTTTGCAATATTTTTTCGCCGTGCTTCTGGGGAAGGGGGTGGGGGTGGGTGGTATGTGGACGGTGTCAGTAGTTTTTTTTAATTTGTAATAATTGTTTGTTTTTTTACAATTTAATTTGTTTTTCATTTTTTTTTCACAAGGCTTTTTTTTTGGGGGGGGGGGGTGTTTGGGGCAGTGGACAGTGTTTTTTTTACACTTTTTCATTTTTTTAGACCCCTAACATCTCCCCTTTGAGACAGACAAAGGGACTGAGGACACACATTCCCCAGTCCCTTTCTCAGCACTAAAGATGAATGAACAGGAGACAGAGGTTCCTCTCCATTCATAAACTGAGCAGAGAAAACACAGTTTACTCTGCTCATTTATCACAGGAGCGATCTCGCTCGCTGTGTCCATTAACTAGTTCCCCCGCAGCCGGTGGGAGAGGAAGGGAGTCAGCTGAGGGGGACGAGGAGGGCCGGAGAAGAACGGGGGCAGAGAAGTACATGGAGGGGGCCAGAGGAAAACAAGGGGGGTGCGGAGAAAGACATGGAGGTGCCCAGGGAAGAAAACGGGGGTGGAGAAGTACATGGAGGGGGCCGGAGGAGAACGGGGGTGGAGAAGTACATGGAGGGGGCCGGAGGAGAACGGGGGCGGAGAAGGACATGGAGGGGGCCGGAGAAGGACATGGAGGGGGCCGGAGGAGAACGGGGGTGGAGAAGAACATGAAGGGGGCCGGAGGAGAACGGGGGGCGGAGAAGGACATGGAGGGGGCCAGAGGAGAACAAGGGGGGTGCGGCGAAGGACATAGAGGGGGCCGGAGGAGAATGAGGGTAGAGAAGTACATGGAGGGGGCCGGAGGAGAACGGGTGTGGAGAAGGACATGGAGGGGGCTGGAGGAGAACGGAGGTGGAGAAGAATATGGAGGGGGCCGGAGGAGAACGGGGGCGGAGAAGGACATGGAGGGGGCCGGAGAAGGACATGGAGGGGGCCAGAGGAGAATGGGGTGGAGAAGAACATGAAGGGGGCCGGAGGAGAACGGGTGTGGAGAAGGACATGGAGGGGGCTGGAGGAGAACGGAGGTGGAGAAGGACATGGAGGGGGTCGGAGGAGAACGGGAGTGGAGAAGGACATGGAGGGGGCCAGGGGAGAACGGGGGTAGAGAAGTACATGGAGGGGGCCGGAGGAGAACAGGGGCAGAGAAGGACATGGAGGGGGCCGGAGGAGAACAAGGGGGGTGCGGAGAAGGACATAGAGGGGGCTGGAGGAGAATGTGGGTAGAAAAGTACATGGAGGGGGCCGGAGGTGAACGGGTGTGGAGAAGGACATGGAGGGGGCTGGAGGAGAACGGAGGTGGAGAAGTACATATAGGGGGCGGAGGAGAACGGGGGCGGAGAAGGACATGGAGGGGGCCGGAGGAGAACGGGGGTGGAGAAGGACATGAAGGGGGCCGGAGGAGAACGGGGGTGGAGAAGGACATGGAGGGGGCCGGAGGAGAACGGGAGTGGAGAAGGGCATGGAGGTGCCCAGGGAAGAAAACGGGGGTGGAGAAGTACATGGAGGGAGCCGGAGGAGAACGGGGGCGGAGAAGGACATGGAGGGGGAAAGGGGAGAACGGGGGTAGAGAAGTACATGGAGGGGGCCGGAGGAGAACGGGGGCAGAGAAGGACATGGAGGGGGCCGGAGGAGAACGGGGGCGGAGAAGGGCATGCAGGGGGCCGGAGGAGAACAAGGGGGGTGCGGCGAAGGACATAGAGGGGGCTGGAGGAGAATGAGGGTAGAGAAGTACATGAAGGGGGCCGGAGGAGAACGGGTGTGGAGAAGGACATGGAGGGGGCTGGAGGAGAACGGAGGTGGAGAAGTACATATAGGGGGCGGAGAAGGACATGGAGGGGGCCGGAGGAGAACGGGGGTGGAGAAGGACATGGAGGGGGCCTGGGAGGAGCACACAGAGCAGCTGGGAATGATCGGTGCGGCTGGAGGGACAGCTGTGATCACCGATCTCCCTGTATGTTTTTAACTGACAGCCGCGGGAGGGAGAGAAGGAGAAGCGGCTGTCAGTTAAAAATCTATACAAAGGAGATCGGTGATCACAGCTGATCCCCGCCGCACCGATCATTCCCGGGAGATCGGGAGGCGTTTGCGGGTGTGCGGGAGCCGCCACAAAAATGCGGGAGTCTCCTGCACCTTCCGGTAGACTTGAGATGTCTGGTATCTTGACAGAATATTCTACACATGTGCTCGCAAATATTCTGCAAGTGCTAATTACTCTGCAAAGGGCAAAAAAAAAGACAAAATGTACATAGTGCATCCAAAAATATATATATACACACACAGTATATCCGGTCAGGTCCATAAATATTGGGACATCAACACAATTCTAATCATTTTGGCTCTATACACCACCACAATGGATTTGAAATGAAACAAACAAGATGTACTTTAAAGCGGGGGTGCACCCACACCGCCAAAAAAAAAAAAATATTAAAAGCCAGCAGCTACAAATACTGCAGCTGCTGACTTTTAATACATGGCCACATACCTGTCCCAGGGTCCAGCGATGTCGGCAGGCGACGCCGAGAACCCGCTCGGTTCTCGGCAGCTGCCGCCGCCATCCTGTGTGAGGGAATCAGGAAGTGAAGCGTTGCGGCTTCACTTCCTGGTTCCCTACTGCGCATGCGCGAGTCGCGCTGCGCGTCCCAAGTGGTCCCCGCTCTCTCCTGGGAGCTGTGTGTTTCCCAGCAGACAGCGCGGTGGGGAACGGGAAGAGGCGTAGACTCCCATGGGAGTCTATGCCGGAAGTGGGTGCAAATACCTGTCTTAGACAGGTATCTGCACCCCCCTCCCCCCTGAAAGGTGCCAAATGTGACACCGGAGGGGGGGAGGGTTCCGAAAAGCGGAAGTTCCATTTTTGTGTGGAACTCCGCTTTAACTGCAGACTTTCAGCTTTAATTTGAGTGTATTTACATCCAAGGCAGGTGTAGGAATTACAACAGTTTGTATATGTGCCTCCCACTTTTTAAGGAACCAAAAGTAATGGGACAGATTAACAATCATCCATCAAACTTTCACTTTTTAATACTTGGCTGCAAATCCTTTGCAGTCAATTACAGCCTGAAGTCTGGAACTCTGAATTCTGAAGCATTTTGCTGAATATGAACAGATAATATTTCCCGAAACACTTCAGAATTCATCCTGCTGCTTTTGTCAGCAGTCACATCATCAATAAATACAAGAGAACCAGTTCCATTGGCAGCCATACATGCCCACGCCATGACACTACCACCACCATGCTTCACTGATGAGGTGGTATGCTATGGATCATGAGCAGTTCCTTTCCTTCTCCATACTCTTCTCTTCCCATCACTCTGGTACAAGTTGATCTTGGTCTCATCTGTCCATAGGATGTTGTTCCAGAACTGTGAAGGCTTTTTTAGATGTTGTTTGGCAAACTCTAATCTGGCCTTCCTGTTTTTGAGGCTCACCAATAATTTACATCTTGTGGTGAACCCTCTGTATTCACTCTGGTGAAGTCTCCTCTTGATTGTTCACTTTGACACACATACACCTACCTCCTGGAGAGTGTTCTTGATCTGGCCAACTGTTGTGAAGGGTGTTTTCTTCACCAGGGAAAGAATTCTTCGGTCATCCACCACAGTTGTTTTCCATGGTCTTCTGGGTCTTTTGGTGTTGCTGAGCTCACCGGTGCGTTCTTTCTTTTTAAGGATGTTCCAAACAGTTGATTTGGCCACACCTAATGTTTTTGCTATCTCTCTGATGGGTTTGTTTTTTCAGCCTAATGATGGCTTGCTTCACTGATAGTGACAGCTCTTTGGATCTCATATTGAGAGTTGACAGCAACAGATTCCAAATGCAAATAGCACACTTGAAATTAACTCTGGACTTTTTATCTGCTCCTTGTAAATGGGATAATGAGAGAATAACACACACCTGGCCATGGAACAGCTGAGCAGCCAATTGTCCCATTACTTTTGGTCCCTTAAAAAGTGGGAGGCACATATACAAACTGTTGTAATTCCTACACCGTTCACCTGATTTGGATATAAATATCCTCAAATTAAAGCTGAAAGTCTGCATTTAAAGCACATCTTGTTCATTTCATTTCAAATCCATTGTGGTGGTGTATAGAACCAAAAAGATTAGAATTGTGTCGATGTCCCAACATTTATGGACCCGACTGTATATATATTTTTGAATGCACTATATACATTTTGTCTTTTTTTGCCCTTTTGTAGAGTAATTAGCACTTGCAGAATATTTGTGAGCAGATGTGTAGAATGTCATCAAGATACAGTCATATCGCCTCAGTTCACAAACACTTAACCCCCCCCGCCCCCCACCCGGCCCATTCCCCACCTTAAAAATTACTTTCCACCAATTCTTATCTCCCATGTCAGCTCCTATCTATCTATACAGCTCTGGAGCATCACAAGGGCCATTTCATGTAACACTCCATTACACCCCCTGTCAGCCCCAATGTATATGTGGAATGTTCCATCCACACCCTCTGCAGAGACATACGCAGGGAGAACGGTGATGGCCAAAAAGAAACAACTTTTCAAAGATGTCAGAAGTAAAAGCGTTTGTACTTTCTTTTGAAGTATATAGATAGCAAAACATTTTAAAGATTCCATACTATGTTTAAAACTTGTCTTTAGTTTTATATAAAATATGGAATGTTTAATTACTTCAGCTCTCCTACCTGTACACCCCTTATTGCCCCGGAGCAATTTTTACATTTCCACTATGACTCTGTTTATTTGGTACTTGGTGACACATCCACAATACCTAAGATAGCAAATAAATATATATATTAGGGATGTAGGAATATATTAGGGATATATTATAATATTAGGGATATATTATTATATATTAGGGATGAGCCCGATGTTCGAGTCGAACATACAGTTGTATGCAAAAGTTTAGGAACCCCTGACAATTTCCATGATTGTCGTTTATAAATATTTGGTGTTTGGATCAGCAATTTCATTTTGATCTATCAAATAATAAGGACACAGTAATATTTCAGTAGTGAAATGAGGTTTATTGTATTAACCGAAAATGCCCAATATGCATCAAAACGAAATTAGACAGGTGCATAAATTTGGGCACCCCAACAGAAATTTAGCAGAAATAACAGCCTTTAGACGCTTCCTATAGCCTGTAATTAGTGTCTGGCTTCTGGATGAATGTATTTTGGACCATTCCTCCTTACAAAACATCTCCAGTTCAGTTAGGTTTGATGGTTGCCAATCTAATTTCGTTTTGATGCAGATTGCGCATTTTCTGTTAATCCAATAAACCTCATTTCACTACTGAAATATTACTGTGTCCTTCAGTTATTTGATAGATCAAAATGAAATTGCTGATCCAAACACCAAATATTTATAAATGACAATCATGGAAATTGTCAGGGGTTCCTAAACTTTTGCATACGACTGTAAGTACTTGGTGATACATCGACAATACCTAAGAAATCTATATTTATTTATTTATTTTATATATATATTTATATATATAAGTAAATCAACCCCGGTGTAAAAAAAAATGCACAAATGGGAATGCGCACGCAGATGTACACAGTGATCGCACCACACAAGTGAGGTATCACTGCCAACATTAGAGCGAGAGCGATAATTCTAGCACTGGACCTCCTCTGTAACTCTAAACTGGTAACCTGTTAAAGCTTTTAAATCGTCGCCTATGGAAATACACTATATTGTCAAAAGTATTAGGGCACCTGCCTTTACACGCACATGATCTTTAATGGCATCCCAGTCTTAGTCCGTAGGGTTCAATATTGAGTTGGCCCCTCCCCTTTGCAGCTATAACAGCTTCAACTCTTCTGGGAAGGCCGTCCACAAGGTTTAGGAGTGTGCCTATGGGAATGTTTGACCATTCTTCCAGAAGCGCATTTGTGAGGTCAGGCACTGATGTTGGATGAGAAGGCCTGGCTCGCAGTCTCCACTCTAATTCATTCCAAAGGTGTTCTGTCGGGTTGAGGCCAGGACTCTGTGCAGGCCAGTCAAGCTCCTCCACCCAAAACTCGCTCAGCCATGTCTTTATGGAACTTGCTTTGTGCACTGGTGCGCAGTCATGTTGGAACAGGAAGGGGCCATCCCCAAACTGTTCCCTCAAAGTTGGGATCAGGAAATTGTCCAAAATGTCTTGGTATGCTGACGTCTTAGGAGTTCCCTTAACTGGAATTAAGGGTCCAAGCTCAACCCCTGAAGAACAACCCCACACCATAATCCCCCCTCCACCAAATGATTTTGAGGGGGTAGCCCAATACTTTTGACAATATAGTGTGGATGAGCAAGTTTGGGGAGGAGGAACTTGACTGGCCTTGCACAGTCAGTCCCGACCTCAACCCGGTAGACACCTCCGGGATGAATTTGAGCTGAGACTGTGAGCCAGGCCTTCTCGTCCAACATCAGTGCCTGACCTCACAAATGCGCTTCTGGAAGAATGGTCAAACATTCCCATAGACACACTCCTAAACCTTGTGGACAGCCTTCCCAGAAGAGTTGGAGCTGTTATAGCTGCAAAGGGTGGGCCAACTCACTATTGAACCCTACGGACGAAAACTGGGATGCCATTAAAGTTCATGTGCGTGTAAAGGTAGGCATCATGATACTTTTGACAATATAGTGTGTATTTATACACACACACAAATTGAGCTAACATAACATTTTGACCACCCACCTAATATTAAGTAGGCCCCCCCCCACACCAAAACAGTCCTGGCCCATCACGGCATGGACCTCACTAGACAAAGCATTACACTGCCTCCGCCGGCTTTTCTTCTTCCCATACTACATTCTGGTGCCATCTCTTCCCCAGCTAAGTGACACACACACCATCCACGTGATGTAAAAGGAAATGTGATTCATCAGACAAAGCCACCTTCTTCCCATGCTCCGTGGTCCAGTCCCATTGTAGCCGCTTTTGGCTGTGGACACCGGTTGGCATGGGCACCCTGACCGGTCTGCATCTACAGAGCCCCATACTGAACAAACTGCGATGCTCTGTGTGTTCTGACACCTTTCTATCAGAACCAGCATTAACTTTTATTGGATCGGCCTACACAGCCAGCCTTCCCACGTCCATCAATGAGCCTTGACCACTTATGACCCTGTCACCGGTTGGCCAGTTTTCCTTCCTTGCTTCCACTTTTGGTCGGTCCTGACCACTGCAGACCGGGAACATCCCGCAAGACCTGCAGTTTTGGAGTTGCTCTGACCCAGTCGTCTAGCTATTACAATGTGGCCCTTGTCAAAATCCTTACACTTGCTCATTTTTTTTCTGCTTTCAACACATCAGCTATAGGGACAACATGTTCACTTGTGGCCTAATCTATACCACCCACTTTCAGGTGCCCTTGTAATGAGATAATCAATGATAAAAAACCTTAACTGGAGGATGAGTTGCGGTCTTACCAGTGTTTTACTGCCGCAGCAGGGCTGTAAAATAGAACGCCAAATGTAACCCATTCAAGTGCATGGGGCCACTCCAGAGCCAACCCCACTGGTCTGGCATTCTGTGGCTTAAAACAGAGAGTGAGGAGGAAAGTTATCGCCTCCTCACCACCGCTCAATCACCCTCTGAAAAATGATTAAGCCAAAAATCTGGATCTGAACTGCAACCTCTGTAGTGTCTGGCTGTGGCTCTTCTTGCTGAGCCTCCTGAGATGCTGGACAGCTCCCCCCCCCATCTGATCTCTTAGGACAGGGGTCTCCAAACTTTCTCAAGAAAGAGCCAGTTTATGGTCGTTCAGACTTTAGGAGGGCCGGACTGTGACCAGTGAGAGTAAGCAATGCCCAATCTTTGGTATTAGGGGGAGAAATAGTTGGTGTCACTGGGTGGAATAGTGCCACATTTTTGTTTCCAGCGGAAGGAATTATGCCTCATTGTTGGTGTCAGTGGCAGGAATTATGCCCCATTGTTGGTGTCAGTGGCAGGAATAATGCCTCAAGGGTTGGATAAAGGCAAGCAAAGGGCCGCAGCTTGGAGACCACTGTCTTAGGACAATCTTGGTTGTCTCTTTTCTCCTGTGAGCCTTCAACTCCTTGCTCCTCCCATGAACTTCCTGTTTAAGCCATGCTTTTGCACTTCCTGTTTGCCAGATTATTGTGCTCTCTCCAGCCAATATCTGTCTCCTTTGCATACCTGCAGCTGTCCTTCTCTTCACTACCACTCAGTACTGACCTTTTGACTTGTTTCTCGACTACGCTTCCACTGGATCCCAACCTGCAACCAGTTGTTGCTGACATTTGGCTTGTTTACTGACTATGCTTCTGCTTGATCCCTACCTGCTACATCTGCTACTGGACCCCGGTTTGCTCACCTCCTGGTGGGGTGATCCTGAGGACTGCAACCTGCTACTAACACGCAGCAAAACCCATCTCCACCATCAGGAGCTTTGGTGAATACCGGTTTGCGCTTGGACCAGGCATCTCGTGTGAGCCCACGTCATCTGCCAGGTTGGCCTGCTTGTATACCTGTCCTGCTGGTCCGTGGGAGCCACTCTACTGCCAAAGCTACTGGTCTCTGAGCCTGACCCCTGACTGTGACACAAATATAACTAAAAATATATTTTTTTAGTAGTTGCTTGTCTGAATCAATCTGAATATCCTATTATCACTCCACTGACTTTTATAGATTGGGTTTACATCAGCTAGAAGAGTCATTTTATGGTAGACCTCTCAAAATGTTTGATATGTTTGATTTTGAGGTTCAATAGTTTACCAACTTTTTCAGTAATGTCTTTTGAAGCCTAGCTGGAAATTCAACATCATTTCATCTTTTACGTTTTATTTTTGAATGATTTACTTCCACTGTGATAGCCAATGAGAAAGCTGTAAATAAAAGAGACAAACTTTATTATCATGGAATATTGAGCTAGTTCAGGAAGTCCCTGTGTGAACTCTATACGGATGAGGTTCTTGGCCTTCACTTGGCTTTTTTACCTTCTGCATTTACAGCCAGCAGTGGCCTCCGCAGTTTAGTAAAGCTGAACTCCTAACCAGGGGTCCGGTGCGTCCTGGTTCACTGTTTCTGGTCTGATTTCAGCCCGAATTTTGGGCTAAATTCGGACCTGAAACTGACCAAAAAAGGCACACGTTTTTCCTGCAAAACGCACCGGACCTGCTGCTGAGATATGTGAACCGGCTCCATAGAGAGCCAGTCACATTCTCTTGCTATGCGAATTGGATGCAGGGAAACCCACGCATAGGTGTGAACCCAGCCTAACTCTAACCACTTAAAGTGGTCAAATGCTGGTCAGGAGGAGGTCAACTGCAAGGGAAATGTACCTGTTAATGAATTCTGAATGATCTCAGAAGAGTTTCCAACTGATGCCATCAACTCAAGCCCAACGTTCATAGCGGCCCTTATAATGCATAGGCTGTAAACCGGCCCTTAAAATCAGACTTAGAAGCTCCTTTTAGGTTGACAAATTTGGCTACAGATATACTTAAAAATAACAATAGTATATAGAAAAAATTCAGAGGGAGATGACAGGTAGTTGTCATGCATCTGTTTGAGGAGATCAAGTTGATGAGGGTGGCCTCTTGCACAATTCCCTTAGGAGCACCCCTGGAAGTTGAGACAAGGACTGTCAGGGCAATGGAAGGACGCAGGTGCCAGAAAGCTGGAACTGCAGACTTGTAAGCACTGGTGTCAGCAATGAGGGAACTCTGACTTCACCCAGACCAGTAGAGAGCAAAGCCAGGGCACAAGCTGAGTTTGGTAACCGCCAGACAGGAAGGCACCAAATCACCAGCAGGATCAAGGTCAGAGATGAACAGAGGTTGGCAACATGCAGTTAACAAGGTACAGAATCGATAGACAAAATCTTGGTCGAGAGTCCGGGTTGAGGTTGGTGACACAAGTAGGCAGCAGACATAAACAGGAAGGGGTGATCCAGAGGCAGGTTAGATGAAATCTGAGTCAATAACAGAGTCAAGCAGATTCTGGATTAGGATAGCAGAGGTACAAGCTGAAAGGACCATCCAACAATCATCCCATGCAGGCTTCAGGTTTCCATAGTCCACTAGGCGCCATTATCTTTGGTGGACACAGCCCATGCCTAGAAATGAGCACGCTTATGCGCACACACATGAAAAGGAGCACAATCTTAATGAAGGCTGACATGTGGTCCCTGACAGTAGAACATATTTTGAGTCGTAAACTTACTGGAAAGTATAATGTGATTTTCACATTTTACATGCTTGCTTTTCCATACTTCCATTATTTTATTCTACATAACAGGTCTGTATATTTCTCCTGTATTTTACCGCAGTTGCCCAGCCTTCCTAATCAAAAGCTGCTAAGGTATAGGAGCTGATTTACTAAAACTGGAGCCGATTGGTTTCTGTGCAGAGCCTATTCACAGTGCTTCACTATTTGTTATGTTACAGCCTTATTCCAAAATGGAATAAATTGATTATTTTCCTCAAAATTCTACAAACAGTACCGCATAATGACAATGCAAAAGAAGTTTGTTTGAAATCTTTGCAGATTTATTAAAAATGAAATAGGAAAAAAATCCCATGTACATAAGTTCACATTCTTTGCTCCATACTTTGGTGAAGCACCTTTTCACCAATTACAGCCTCAGGTCTTTTTGAGTATAATGCTACAAGCTTGGCACCCCTATTTTTGGACAGTTTCTCCCATTCTTCTTTGCAGGACCTCTCAAGCGTCATCAGGTTGGATGGGGAACGTTGTTGGATCGGTGCACAGCCATTTTTGGATCTCTCCAGAGATGTATAATCGGGTTTGAGTCTAGGCTCTGGCTGGGCCACTCAAGGACATTCACAGAGTTGTGTCGTAGCCACTCCTTTGTTATCTTGGCTGTGTGCTTAGAATCGTTGTCTTGTTGGAAGATGAACCTTCACCCCAGTCTGAGGTCCAGAGCGCACTGGAGCAGGTTTTTATCAAGGATGTCTCTGTACATTGCTGCATTCATCTTTCCCTCGATCCTGACTAGTCTCCCAGTTCGTGCCGCTGAAAAATATCCTCACAGCATGATGCTGCAACCACCATGCTTCACTGTAGGGATGGTATTGGCCAGGTGATGAGCGGTGCCTGGTTTCCTCTAGACATGACGGTTGCTATTCGGGCCAAAGAGTTCAATCTTTGTTTCATCAGACCAGAGAATTTTGTTTCTCATAGTCTGAGAGTCCTTCAGGTACCTTTTGGCAAACTCCAGGCGGGCTGTCAAGTGCCATTTACTGAGAAGTAGCTTCTGTCTGACCACTCTACTATACAGGCCTGATTGGTGCAGTGCTGCAGAGATGGATGTTTTTCTCGAGAGTTTTCCTCTCTCCACAGAGAAACGCTGGAGCTCTGTCAGATTGATCATCGGGTTCTTGGTCACCTTCCTGATGATCGCTCAGTTTGGCTGGGCGGCCCGCTTTAGGAAGAGTCCTGGTGGTTCCAAACTTCTTCCATTCATGGATGATGGAGGCCACTGTGCTCATTGGGACCTTCAATGCTGCAGAAATTGTTCTGTACCCTTCCCCAGATCTGTGCCTCCATACAATCCTGTCTCAGAGGTCTACAGACAATTTCTTGGACTTCATGGCTTGGTTTGTGCTCTGATATGCGCTGTTTACTGTGGGGCCATATATAGACAGGTGTGTGCCTTTCCAAATCATGTCCAATCAACTGAATTTGCCACACTTGGACTCCAATCAAGTTGTAGAAACATCTAAGGCCGGGTTCACACTGGTGCGACACGACGGCCGTCCTACTTTGGATCCGACTTTGCCCCGCGACTTAAAGCCGACATATGTCCGACTTTCAATGAACGGGGATCCGACTTGGATCCCCGCCAATACCAGGCACTGTGTTTGGTATGAATCTTGAGGGGGAAAAAAACGGCATGGGCTCCCCCTCCAGGAGCATACCAGACCCTTGGGTCTGGTATGGATTTTAAGGGGAACCCCCTACGCCGAAAAAACGGCGTGAGGGTCCCCCCCAAATCCATACCATACCCTTATGCGAGCACGCAGTCCGGCCGGTCAGGAAAGGGGGTGGGAACGAGTGAGCACCCCCCCTCCTGAACCGTACCAGGCCGCATGCCCTCAACATGGGGGGGTTGGTGCTTTGGGGCATGGGGGTGCCCTGCGGCCCCCCCACCCCAAAGCCCCTTGTCCGCATGTTGATGAGGACAAGGACCTCTTCCCGACAACCCTGGCCGTTGGTTGTCGGGGGTCTGCGGGCGGAAGGCTTATCTGAATCCGGGAGCCCCCTTTAATAAAGGGGATGCCTTTAATAAAGGGCCCCCCACCCTATGTGAATGTGTATGGGATACATCGTACCCCTACCCATTCACCTAGGGGAAAAAGTGTCAATAAAAAAACACACTAGACAGGTTTTTAAAATAATTTATTAGGCAGCTCCGGGGGTCTTCTTCCGACTTCGAGGGTCTCTTCCTTCCTCTCCACGCTCTCCGGCCTCTTCTCCGCTCTCTCCGGTTCTTCTCCCACTCTCCGGTATCTTCTGCCGGGCTCCTCCGCTATCTTCTGCTCTTTTGCCGGCTCTTTTGCTAGCGGTGGCCCGGTCTTCTCCGCTGTCTTCTCCCCTCTTCTCTTCCTCTGATGTTGACACAACGCTCTCTCCCACTGTAATGCCGTATGCGCGGCTCCCGGATTCCGATAAGCCCCCCGCCCGCAGACCCTGACAACCAACGGCCAGGGTTGTCAGGAAGAGGCCCTTATCCTCATCAACATGGGGACAAGGTGCTTTGGGGTGTGGGGCTGCAGGAAGCCCCCATGCCCCAAAGCACCCACCCACCCATGTTGATGTGGCCTGGTACGATTCAGGTGGGGGGGGGCGCTCGCTCGTCCCCACCCCCTTTCCTGACCGGCTGGACTGCGTGCTCGGATAAGGGTCTGGTATAGATTTGGGGGGACCCCCACGCTGTTTTTTCGGTGTAGGGGGTTCCCCTTAAAAACCATACCAGACCCAAGGGCCTGGTATGCTCTTGGAGGGGGAACCCATGCCGGTTTTGTATTTAAAATTTGGCACAGAGTTCCCCCTCAAGATCATCTAAGCACAAGTCGCATGCCAAAGTCGGATCATGCGAGACGGCGATCCGACTTCAATGATAGTCAGTGGGCTGAAGTAGGATCAAAGTCGGACCAAAGTAGTACAGGGAGCATTTCTAAAGTCGGAACGACTTGTGTCGGCCAGTTAGGACGGCTCCCATAGGGAAACATTGGTTTTCACACGTCATGCGACATGAGCTCCCAATGTCGGAGCGTTTGTCGCACTGGTGTGAACCCAGCCTGAAGGATGATCAGTGGAAACAGGAGGCACCTGAGCTCAATTTTGAGTGTCATGGCAAAGGCTGTGAATACTTGTGTACATGGGATTGTTTTCATTTTTTATTTTATTAAATTTGCAAAGATTTCGAACAAACTTTTTTTCACGTTGTCATTATGGGGGATTATTTGTAGAATTTTGAGAAAAATAATGAATTTAATCAAATTTGGAATAAGGCTGTAACATAAAATGTAGAAAAAGTGAAGCGCTGTGAATACTTTCTGGATCCACTGTATATCGCTGAGCAATTATGGATATCTCCATGTAATTACAAACTATACATAGAAAAGGGGTTTAATACATTAACATACCTTTGATAAGACTATTTATATTACGCTTATTACATTCACATGTTTATCTAAAACACATTAAGAAGATTAAGGATTCCCCATAAACAAGTGCTGAAGTTCGGATGATTGATGAAAGTGGGAATATGAGGGGAATGTCTGGTATTTGTGCTGGCATTGACAAGTGTCTGTGATTGAGATTGCACTGGCGATGTCAGCAGACCGGGCTGAATGGTAACAATTAGGATCATAATCTGCAAGAAGGAATCCTCTCTGGCATATGTATGTATAGAAGCAGCTGTGAGCATTGCCTGAAAGTGGTTGTAAACCTCCAAAATGAAAAATGAACAAAGTATGTCCTTCTATAGTGTGTACTTGCCTTAATCCAAAGCACCTTGTGTGATTCCATCCGCTCTCTCTTTCCTCTGCTGTTTGTATGAGTCCCCTGTGATGGGTTATGGCTGCTGACACCACAGAATTCTGGGGAACAGCCCCCCCCCCAGCACACAGCAGGTGATTGACAGCCTCAGCTGTGCATATTTCCCTTTGAGACTGTGTAGGGGGGGTGTCATTTTCCTTCACTCAGGTCTCAGATTACACTCAGCTCCTCTGTGCTGTATGCTGTGCAGTGTGTGACATCAGATCCTCACCCCTCCCTTCTGCAGCTGAGAACTGCCCTGTAAATTCTGGACTTTGAACAGATGTAGGGGGGAGAGGGCTGCACATAAACAGGTACAACTTATGTATACGGATTTGTTTCATCTCTGAGACTAGTCACTTTTCTGGGTATATGTAAGAGTTTTGTCAGAAACCATGAGATCAGACCGAGACAGAAGTACAGTTAAATCATGCTTGTGTAATAATAAAAGTACAGTAGAACAAATGTAGTCAAAACATAGCCAGAGTTCAGGAACCGGAACGGATAGTCAGACAAGCCAAACGTCAGGGAGCCGGAGATGAGGGTAGTAAAACGGCAAGCAGGATCTGAAGCCAGAAGGGATGTCAGCCAAGCAAGTCTTTTAACAGGAATGCAGGAGAGCGTCTCTGTGATGCTGACCAAGGCAAAGGCAGAGATCCTCTGGGCTGGACGGCTGAAGTAGGCAGGACTGACGAGCAAGATATCATCAACAGCTGAGTAACTGTGGAGAGATGGGAGCTGGCAATTAGCCGACAGCTGAGCGGCCAGCTCAGAGAAGGAAGGACTGAGCTCAGCCCTGACAGGTTTACAATCACTTTAAAACCCAATCGAACCTTCTCAATTTATTACTGTAATTCAGTCAGGCTACGAATACAGTTATAAATATGCTTATTTTTTAGGTTTTGCTTAGAGCTTCAGTAAGGGTAAAAATATTAAGTGCTCACGTTGGTGAGTCGGACCGCTACTGTACCACACAGTCCAACAGCCCGGGTCTCCAATGGCCCGACACTTCCACTGCACACTACTGTAATCAACATCACTGCTCATGTAGTAGGGGAAAATTAGAATAGATCTGTCTCCCCACTGGGGAAATTCCCAGCCAGCCCGCCTCTCTGGTGGCTCCACACTCCTGCTGCACACTACTCCAATCAACAGCACTGCTCAGGGTGCGTGAGCACTGTGGACTGGAGCAATGGTGGAGGCTGAGTTTTGAAGCCCTGGGGACCTGGGTTACTGCAAATCTCCAGAGTGGGGACACAGAAATTTCTAAAAATATAACATGTTCTAATCCCTCCTTACTACCTTACTTACCTCCTCCTCTTACTAAAACTTGAAAAAAGCATTTTGACCTTAACCGCATGCCGACCAGCGCACGACGATATACGTCGGCACAATGGCACGGCTGGGCAAATGGGCGTACAGGTATGTCCCCTTTAAGAAGTGGCATTGTGGGCGCGCGCGCCCGTCGTGTGCTCAGTGACCACGGGTCCCGCAGACATGATGTCCGCCGGGTGCCTGCGATCGTGTCACGGAGCGGAAGAACGGGGAGATGCCTTTGTAAACAAGGCATTTCCCCGTTCTGCCTAGTGACATGACAGAGATCCACTGCTCCCGGTCATCGAGAGCAGTGATCGCTGTCATGTGAGTAGTAGCCCATCCCCCCCAAAGTTAGAATCACTCCCTAGGACACACTTAACCCCTTCATCGCCACCTAGTGTTTAACCCCTTCTCTGCCAGTGTCATTTACACAGTAATCAATGCATTTTTATAGCACTGATCGCTGTATAAATGCCAATGGTCCCAAAATAGTGTTATTTTGCACAGGGTACAGCCAATCCCTGGGGAGGTGTGCCCAGATGGTGGCTGGGCTGTTGTTAAATAGTCTGGAGCCCTGAGGTGATGGTCTTCTTCCCTTTAAGGGAATGGATTTCTGTGGTTCAGGGGCCTGCGTGCCCCTGGAGCCCAGTGGCGGCCCGTCCATTAGGGGCCCCCCGGCCGCGCACCCCCTATATGAATAATGGATAGATTCATGCATAGCATGAATCTTTTCATGCGTCCGGCCCCTTTCAGGATGCCTGGTGCCTGAATTACAGTGGCAGGGGTGGTTTTTTTTAAGGCTTCAAAATAAGTTGGGCTCAGAACGCAGAGCATTGTGCCTTGAGCCCACCCAGGTTTTACAACAGTGGTGAATATCCGATTGGTCAAAAAGAGAAGACTCCTGATTGGCTGCCAAGGAGGAGGGTGGTAACAGAAGCTGCTGATGCCTGTGGAGAGGTAGGGTAAGCTGTTGCCGCCGCCGGTAAAGCGCTGCATAGATGGGGTAAGTGCACCAGACCCGCCCACCGACCAACAGTGGGGGGGGGTGGAACTGTTTGCCACCCCCCAAAAAAATTTACCACCGGCCGCCACTGCTGGAGCCCCTTCTGAGCTGGATACTGGACTACAAGGGACTGATCCTCTGAACTCACTCTGTCCCAGGATCTGTGAGTAGTACCTCTACTTGTGCCAAAGCTGCTTCATGGTCCCCAGCTGTGAACCTTTAGACTGTTCCAATCTATGTCTACTTGTGCTAAAGATACTTCACGGTCCTCAGCTGTGATCCTAAAGGCTGGTACAATCTACCTTCGTTTTTGCCACAGTTACTGAGTAGAACATTATTCCACACCCCTTTTTCCCCTGCCCTGTTTAAAATTTTTCTGCAATAAATTACAAAAAGACAAACCCCTAGACTGTTGATTTCAGCCTGATTGAATTTGAGTGATTGAATTTCTACTTTGTGCCCTGCTGCCTCTGCACTTTTCAGGGGAAAAAAACAACTAAATCTAGCGGCTCCTGTGGGGGGTAACGATACAGTAGCTAAAATCTTTTTTTTACTAAACCTCAAAGAGGAATTGGTGAGTAAAGCCGAATACCGGGCGGTATCAGCCCTTTCAATAGAACCCGGCCCACATTCAGTCTGTGTATACAGCAGCTGGTCCGACAGAAGCTGGCCGAATGTCGAAGGGCATGACTGAAAAAGGTCTGACTGGCATCCAATCAGCACTGACATGGGCGTTGGTGTCCCCCTGTCTGAACACAATAGCTCAGCGGAGAGATCACTGTACTAACATCAGATCGTTAGTAGAGGATCTCCTTTTGAGCTCTTCAGTTTTTTTCGTTCAGCCTGCTGGGTTGGATGAAAAAATGGATAGTGTGTACTAGGCTTTAGGATGGACAGGTGATATTGGTTATGGAAGAGGAATTGTTGGAGAGGATGGATGGACAGGATACATTGGCTAGACAGGAGGGACGAGTGGGAGTTATGCCAAAATCTTGTCTTGTAGCTAGAAAGATTTTTCTCTAGACCTCCAAGAGGGATGGTTGGGGAGGAAAGATGAACAAGGTACCATGACTAGACAAGAGGGACGAGTGGGAGTTATGCCAAAATCCTAACTCCTCTTGTTTTTTAGCTAGAAGGATTTTTCAGTAGACCTCCAAGAGGGATGGTTGGGGAGGAAAGATGGACAGGGTACATTGACTAGACAAGATGGATGGGTGGGAGTTATGCTAAAAGCTTGATTCTTCTTGGCTTCCCAAGAGAAGAATCAACAGCAGCTATACTAATATTTTCACAGCAAAAAGTTATTCCACAGATATGAAACCCACCTGGTATTTGAATATAAATGGCTCTATGGCAGCAGTAAATAAAGAGAGATGTTGAGTGGAATTGTCTGGAATACTAGGAAAAAATTACCCTCATCCAAAAGGTGATAAACCAGACTATTTTTGAAATCTGTTTCTTTCATCACTTTGTTTTCTTTAGAACTAGCATTTAAAACACAGGTTCAATCATTGAGAGGCCAGGCGAACAATTTGTTGCTATATTAATATTTTTATTAGCTGAAAAGTTTTTCACTAGACCTCAAAGAAGGGACAGTTGGGGACAGGATGGAGAGGGGACATTGGCTTAACAAGAGGGACAGTTGAGAGTTATAGTAAAATCCTAATTCCCCTCGCCCTTCTATCGCTGAGCAAAGTCACTATTAACCACATTCATATTTTCAGGACAAATTTTCCTTTTCCATAAAAGCTAATTAAACCCAACTGGTATTTATAAATGGATGGCTTCATGGCAGCAATAAAAATATAAAGGCATGGAGTTGAATTTCCTGTAACCCAAAGAAAATGAACTTTAAAAGTGATGAATCAGATTATTTTTCGAATAACTTTTTGTTTTCTTTAAATTAGCAATTGAATTTACTAGTTTAGTTCTTTTAGAGGTCAGGGGAAAAATGTTTTGCTACGGTATAGCACACATTTTTAGTAGCTAAAAAGTTTTTTTTTTCACTAGACCTCCAAGAGGGCCAGTATCAAAATATTGATTCTTCTCATCCTCCTATCACTAAGAAATGTCAACAGTATCTGCGCTAATGTTTTAATGGCAAAAGTTACTCCACAGAAAAAGACAATTAAAGAGAATTCAACCCAACTGGCATTTGGAATTGAACGACTTTATGGTGGCAATTAAAAATGAAAGGCGTTGAGTGGTATACGAAGAGATTAGCCTTCATTCAAAACATGATAAATCAGATTATTTTTATTTATTTTTTTCAACGCTTTATTTCCTTAGAATTAGTAAAAATACTGGTTCAGTCATGTAGAGGTCAAGTGAAAAAAAAAATCTCTTGCTCTTCAAACATTTTTAGCAGCTAAGAGTTTTTCGCTAGACCTCAAAGAAGGGACAGTTGGGGACACGATGGACAGGGGACATTGGCTAAACAAGAGGGACAGTGAAATTAGCAGGGTGTCCCTGAGTCTCCCACTAGGGGAGACACGGGTATGTAGGGGATTTCACGTGCCTGACGGAAGTAATATACAGAAAAAAATATTATTATTTTTTATAATTATACTGGAGTATATACGGTAGTTTAAAATCTAGAAGTACAATCTAAAAGCATGGAAACAAGTTTTTTTAAGTGCCATGTTTTTCATACAACCAACAAAGTGATAGTCGGATTGGCGCCTTTCGCCCGTTTTTGGCTTTTTCAGGATTCACTTGATATTCACAATGTATAAGAAGGCAGAATAACAGTTTGCATTGCATTAAGGGGATTATCCAAATAAAGCCTCATGCATCGAGGTAATATGAAGAGGGAGGATAGTAAGAACAATCTCAAATGGAAGCCCCACCTGCTATCCGCATGACTCAACAAAAGAAAACCCACCAACCCTGCCTGTAGTCAGACTGGAAAACAATACTGTGGGACCGGCTTGAGTTTAAAAAAAAACAGCACCTCCCTCTTCAAATTTACCCATGCATGAGGCTTTATTTGGAGCATCCCCTTATGCAAGCAAATTGTTTTTCTGCCTGCTGATACATTGTGGATCCTGAAGAAGCCCGATCCGGGCGAAACACGTTGATCTGACTATCACTTTGTACTTTGTTGATTGTATGACAAACTTGACACTTAAAAAAACTTGTTTTTAGATTGTACTTCCAGATTTTAAACTATGTATAAATAAATATTCTAGCTTTTAATATGTATTGAATTTTTTCTGTATATGACATGAAATCCCCTACATACCCATGTCCCCTAGTGGGAGACTCGGACACCCTGCTGATTTCACTATTGACTTTTTGGGGATTGTGCCTCTCGGTTTTCCTTTGTCACAAGCTCCCCCACCCAATCTTTATAAAGAGGGACGGTTAAGCTTTATGCTAATAACTTGATTCCCCGCTTCCTTCTATCCCTGGGAAAAGTCACTATTAGCCACATTAGTAATTTAATGGCACGTTTGACTCCACAGAAAAAAGACAATTAAACCCAGCTAGTATTAAAAACGAATGGCTTCATGGCGGCAATAAAAATGGAGTGGCATAAACACAAAGTGATTAACACTAATTCTGAAGGTGATAAATCTGATTTTTTTTTTTCCAAACACGCTTTTTTTTTTTTTTTTTTCATCACTTTGTTTTCATTGAATTAGCATTTTAAAATACCAGTTCAGTCATTTAGAGGACAAGGAAACTGAAAATTGTATCAAATACAGTAATATTCCTTTCCTGGCGCTAATCCATTGCAGTGTACGTGTGGTTAAATCCTGACATGGATTGGAAAATGTTCTGCTATAACACACATTTTTTTTTGTAGCTAAAAGGTTTTTTCACTAGACCTCCAAGAGGGACAATTGGACAAAAAAGACGGACTGGGTACATTGGCGAGACAAGAGGGGCAGTTGGGAGTTATGCTAAAATCTTGATTCCTTTTATCCTTCCATCACTGAAAAAAATCACCAGTAGTCACGCTACTTCCATGGCAAAGGTTACTCCACAGAAAAAGACAGTTAAACCCAACTGACATCTGGAAAATAATTGTTTCATCGTGGTAGTAAATGGTACCAAAAAAAGTTTTTTTTTCACTAGACCTCAAGGAGTGATGATTCATAAGGAAGAAAGGACAGAGGACATTGGCTAGATCAGTGTAAAGTCATCAATACCTGTGCTAATGTTTTAATGGCAAAGGTTACTCCACAGAAAAAGCCAATTAAACCCAACTGGCATTTGGAAATTTAATTGTTTCATGGTGGTAGTAAAAAAAATAAAGGCATAGAGTAAATTTTTCCTAAACATAAAGAAATGAACCTTCTTCTAGTAGGTGATAAATCAGACTATTTTCCCAAAGATGTTTAGTTTTTATCATTTTGTTTCCTTTGAATTAGCATTTGAAATTACCAGCTCAGTCATTTAGAGGTCGAAAGAGAAATCTGTTGGTATAAAACCTTTTATGGTACCAAAAAAATGTTTTTTTCAGTAGACCTCAAGGTGTGATGATCCATAAGGAAGAAAGGACAGAGGACATTGGCTAGATCAGTGTAAAGTCATCAATACCTGTGCTAATGTTTTAATGGCAAAGGTTACTCCACAGAAAAAGCCAATTAAACCCAACTGGCATTTGGAAATTTAAATGTTTAATGGTGGTAGTAAAAAAAATAAAGGCATGGAGTAAATTTTTCTTAAACACAAAGAAATGAACCTTCTTCTAGTAGGTGATAAATCAGACTATTTTCCCAAAGATGTTTAGTTTTTATCATTTTGTTTCCTTTGAATTAGCATTTGAAATTACCAGCTCAGTCATTTAGAGATCGAAAGAGAAATCTGTTGGTGTAAAACCTTTATGGTACCAAAAAAAACTATTTTTTCAGTAGACCTAAAGGAGCGATGATTCGTAAGGAAGAAAGGACAGAGGACATTGGCTAGACAAGAGGGGTGGTTGGGGGTTATGCTACAACCCTGATTCCTCCTAACCTCCCAGCAATGTGAAAAGTCACCAATACCTGTGCTAATATTTTCATGGCAAAGGTTACTCTACAGAAACAGCCAATGGAAGCCAACTGACATTTGGAAATAAATTGTTTCATGGTGGTAGTAAAAAAATAAAGACGTGGAGTGGAAATTTCTTAAACGCAAATAAATTAACCTTTTTTTAGTAGGTGATAAATCAGACTAGTTTCCAAATAGGTTTAGTTTTTATCACTTTGTTTCCTTTAAATTAGCATTTGAAAAATACCAGTTCAGTCATTTAGAGGTCAGGTGAAAAAATCTGTTGCTATAAAAACATTTTATGGTACCAAAAAAATCTTTTTCAGTAGACCTTAAGGAGTGACGATTTGTAAGGAAGAAAAGACAGGGGACATTGGCTAGACAAGAGGAGTGGTTGGAGGTTAAACTAAAACCCAGATTTCTCTCAACTTCCCAGCACTGAGAAAAGTCACCAGTAGCCGTGCCAGTATTTTCATGGCAAAGGTTACTCCACAGAAAAAGCCAATTAAACCTAACTGGTATTTAGAAATGAATCGCTTTATGGTGGCAATAAAGAAATAAAGGCGTGGGGTGGAGTTTTCTGAAACAAATGGATTAACCTTTTGAAGACGGTGATAAATCCAGACAATTATTCCAAACAAGTTTACTCTGCTTCTGCTGTGGGTGTCAATGGATTCTCAGATCAACTATACCCTCAGCACAATAGAAGTCTGCTTCTATTGTGCTGAGGGTATAGTAGACCTGAGAATCCAATGTAGAGCTTTGCATTGCAGGCTGAAAGGAGAATCCCAGGCAGATATAAAATGAGGAGCATCTTATAGTCAGAGGTGGTCTATGTGCCAAGCTGGTCTGTAGTGACTAGAGTCAACCCCAATACAAAGCCTATAATTTGCATCTCTTGACTTGAAAATAGGGGCCAGAGCAAGACACCTCTCCAGTAGGTACACCCTAGATGAATATATGTACAGTGGGTAAAAAAAAGAATCACTCCCTTTTTAAATAATCACATTTTGCTACTTTGCAGCCTGAAATGAAGACATACACAGTTTTTGTCTTATCCAGCTGTATTTACTTAGTGCAACTTATCACATCCAAGTGAAAGATGTAACACCAACATGTCCAAAAAAAAATCAAAAAACAAAATTACTGAGTTGGAAAAAGGATCACCCCCGGCCTAAAAATAACTTGTAAACTCAATCAGGTGTAGCTAATCACTATCGGGGACATAAATGATGTTTTAGGAGAAGGCTGCAAACACACTGTGAGATATTATCATAATGATACAAAATATAAAGAGAACATGTTGAACTATCTCCAACACCGTGAACAAATACGGTTTTATACACAATATACAAAATGGCTTCCCGCAGACTTCTGGTAATGCGATGACATCACAGCAGGCTCCGCCCTGCTCGTTTCATCACAACTGATGTCTTCCGGGGCACACCGGTGGATTTTTAATTTATTTTATATAATGGAGAATGTAAAAGGAGAAGCTGGTACATACAAAAGTTGGTGGGAACACCCAAAAGATGCCAACTGTCCTTTACTTGGAGGTACTGTCCCTCTTTTGGAACCATAGCCCTCTGTCCTTCTTTCCTCTTCAGTCATTGCTCTCTTTTATCTAATGTAAAGGCTTCTAAAAGTCTTCTCTTTCTCATCTCAAAAAGGGGAGAGGAACACCCAAAACTCCTGCATGGACAGGAACAGAATCAAGACTTGTGGCCAGGGAGATTATATGGTTGGAGCATCCAAGACATAAAAGAAGTCAGGGGCTGATTCAGCTCCCCACAATCCACCTAACTAAACTATCCCTTATGGCAGGGGTCTCCAAACTTTCTAACCAAGGGCCAGTTTACTGTTCATCAGACTTTAGGTGGGCCGGACTGTAGCCAGTGGGAGTAGAGGATATCCAGGTGTCAGTGAGAGTAAACAATGCCCCATCGTTCGTGTCATTGGAAGGAACAGTGTCCCATCACTGGTGTTAGTGGGGGGGGAGTAATCCCCCATCGTTGGTGTCATTGGGAGAAATAGTGCCCCATCATTGGTGTCAGTGGGAAGAATAGTGCTCCATTGTCGATAGTGGCAGGAATTATGCCCCATTGTTGGTGTCATTGCATGTAATAGTGGCCCAAAGGCCAGATAAAGGCTAGCAAAGGGCCACATCCAGCCCCTGGGTGGCAGTTTGGAGACCATTGCCTTATGGAAACCCTTTAAGAACCTCTTTGCTTGTAATTTTACTGGGAAAAATCTTTACAACAGACTTTTGGACAGCAATAAAACCTGACAAATGTTCTAACCCAGAAAGTTTTGGCTGCAATCAGGCTTTATTAACTTGAAGAAAACTCCGAAGCATAAATCTTTGATTAATTCCAATGTCTTCACCATGTACGAGGAGTTACCCTGCATTTAATTTATGAAAACATTTTCTAAGCTATTTTCTAAAATAAGCCGATAACATTTATATGGCGGCAAACTACTGACAGCTGTAATGCTTAAGTGTGATGGGAGGTTCCCGTGTGTGTTTTTAATCATTCGCTGTTTGGACAAGACATGGCTTTGGGAAAAGTTTTGAAGGTCAGTCCCGCTCACTTGTGTTATCCCCAGGAAATATTGTATTGAGGTTATTCAGTACCTTGCTACTGTAGAGGTGCCCTCGTGGGGTCGCTGAGCGTAGACAGGCCTTCGCCTCCAGTCACACATTGCCAGACAACGAACAGTCTATCAGCTTATTTTTATTGGGGGGATTTTGGTGTAGCAACCCATAAGGATGAAAAGAGTACTTTTTGTGTTAACTGAATCTTGGTGGACTACTGATCCCAGAAAGTCCTGTGCAAGTCCTGCCAACCCTTCCGGCTGCAGCAACTTGACTCTAATGCCCCGAAAACGCGATCAGATTTTCCGACAACAAATGTTGGATGTGAGCTTGTTGGCGGAGAGTCCGACCGTGTGTGTGCTCCATTGAACATTTGTTGTCGGACTTTCCACCAACAAATGTTGGCTAGCAGGTTCTCAAATTTTCCGCCAACAAATGTTTGTTGTCGGACTTTCCGATCGTGTGTACACAAGTCCGTCGGACAAAAGTCCACGCATGCTCGGAATCAAGTACGGGCCGGAGATATAACTAGCGTTCGTAATGGAGATATCACGTACGTCTTGTACGTCACTACGTTCGTAATTGTTGGCCAACATTTGTGTTTGACCGTGTAATACGCAAGACAAGTTGGTGCCAACAACCTTGGAACAAAAATCCATTTAGTAGACACTATAACTTTTGCGCAAACCAATCAATAAACGCTTATTGCGATTTTTTTTTTTTTTTTTTTTTTTTTTTACCAAAAATATGTAGAAGAATACATATCGGCCTAAACTGAGGAAAAAATTTGTTTTTTTTTATATATATATATATATATATTTTTGGGGGATATTTGTTATGAAAATATTGGGGTTTTTTTCAAAACTGTCACTCTTTTTTTGTTTATAGCGCAAAAAATAAAAACCGCAGAGGTGATCACATACCACCAAAAGAAAGCTCTATTTGTGGGGAAAAAAGGATGTCAGTTTTATTTGAGTACAGCGTCGCACGACTGCGCAATTGTCAGTTAAAGTGACGCAGTGCTGAATCGCAAAAAATGGCCCGGTCATTCAGCAGCCAAATCTTCCGGGGCTGAAGTTTTTAAAAAAAATAGAAGACTGAAGTTAATTAAGTATTTCAAGTTCGACCTGTTTAATTGCTTTTTGCGCCGCTCAAAGTAGAAGTGAAAGCAAATCCCTGTGTCCCAGAACATGGGTTGCAGGCAGTGGCGGCGGGTGATGATGCAGCCTACTTGTCTCTATGAGTCCCTATGATTAGACCCCAGTGGGCAGGGCGAAATTATTATTACAGGTACTTACACAATGCCGTCAACGTACGCAGCACTTTACGTATACAGTATATTGTACAGTCATATCAGTCCCTGCTCTCAAGAAGCTTACAATCTAAGGTCCCTAGCTCACACCCATACACATATTAGGGCCAACTTAGACAGGAGCCAATTAACCTACCAGCATGCCAATCTTTTAGACCCCAGATCTCTCCTATGCCCTTAAAAGCATTACATC
Source organism: Lithobates septentrionalis (assembly GCA_037952835.1). Taxonomy (NCBI): domain Eukaryota; kingdom Metazoa; phylum Chordata; class Amphibia; order Anura; family Ranidae; genus Lithobates; species Lithobates septentrionalis. The sequence continues at coordinate 737,218 of JBBDGP010003336.1, read as the reverse complement.
AAACCAAGATCAGCTTTTACAGGGTGGTAACGGCCTGTTTAAATCAGACCAAAACTGGAAGTGACTAAATCCTCATTGTTTCCAGTTTCTGAGGTCACACGGTGGGAGGAACAACATCAGTTCCTCTCGCTGTGCCCCAGGAACAGGATGCCGCCAGTTGCATCCTTACTGGGCTCCCCGATAGCACCGTAGAGCCCGGTAAAGGCGGCAATGGGAGGGGGTGGGACCCGCTTTCACCACCTGTAGAGTGGTATCAGATTCCATTATCCACCATACAAAACTTATATTTGTCAATTCCCAGGAGAATGCAGGCTGTCTTGGATGCCAAAGGTGGTCCAACACCATATTCCGTAACGATTTTGTTATTATACCTGGTGTTTCCTAATTTTTGTCCAACCCCTCGGTTGAAAGTTCGGTCGAAAAAGTCCGGTCGTGTGTACACGGCATAAGAAGCCACTGGATTACTTTCACATTGACGGGAATCGCTGACCCTAAAAACTTATATCTCGATCATTGCTGCAGCGAAGACCGAGATATCACTCTTCCAATCCAGCGAGGTACCGGTAAGTGGTTAATAAAGTTTTTGGTTGAATAAAAAATGATTGTAGTCTCAGGACTCCCTAACAGCCCCTTAAAGTATAACCCAAAGGCATTTTTTTTTTAGAAAGAAATGGCTGCACATTCAGAACTTCCGATTGCCTTTTATTGTGTTTCACAAAGATAACACCAAAGAAACCAAACTGTGGTCACGTAGACGCGTTTCACACATACATCTTGTGCTTAATCAAGACACCAAACTGTGGTCACGTAGACGCCTTTCACACATACATTTTGTGCTTAATCATTAATGATTAAGCACAAGATGTATGTGTGAAAGGTGTCTACGTGACCACAGTTTGGTGACTTTGGTGTTATCTTTGTGAAACAAAATAAAAGGCAATCGGAAGTTCTGGATGTACAGCCATTTCTTTCTTCTTTCCAAGTTTCCCACGGAGGCGGGCCAGGGCTAGCACTCTGCAAGATACTCCAATCAGCCTTACATTTATACACCTGGAGCAGCGGTTCTTTTTCTTGTATTTTTTTTTTAGATTTGGAATGGTGATGGGTTGGAACCCTGGAATGAAAGTGAGACTAAATCCAAAATTTTTAGTTGCCACCAGAACAGGAATACGTGGAAATCTTCCAATAAGAACATTCTTTCCCATGACAATCGTCTAGGAGGGGATATACTGTACCTCAGATTGGAAAGAGATATTCTCTCATGTCCTGTTAAGTCTACTGGACCGGAAGTGAAGAGAAATCTGCCCAATGAGTCACAGATGGCAAACAATATAAACTGGCAAGGGTTTTCACCCTGCCCTACCCTATCCAAAATGAAGAAAATAAAATTGGTTTTAGATACACTTTAAGGGCCCATTTACATATAATTGCTGCATTGTGGGAAGTTTACAAACGCACGTTTAAAGCAAGTTGAGTTAAGGCGTCCAAGAAAAGGCAGTGAAAATCACATCTGCACTGTTTTTCCAAAGCGGCATACCACAGCACACAGTATTAAATACAAAATATTCATGTCTAATTTAAAAACACTGTACATTCTCTTTACCTAGAGAGAACCAAACTAGATAAGGATCATGGACTAGAGGGCTGATATTGGACACATCTGGTGTGGGGTTTTGCATCTATTGATTGTTAATATCACACGGCTTTATGTTTTATTCCAGACTGGATGTAAAGCTGCAATGGTGTTTTTCCAGTACTGCATCATGGCCAACTTCTTCTGGCTTCTGGTTGAAGGCCTTTACCTCCACAATCTGCTCGTCATCTCCTTCTTCTCAGAGAGAAAGTATTTCTGGTGGTACATCCTTATTGGATGGGGTGAGTAAAATATTTTTTAAAAAGTCTTAAAATATAAAAAAAATACACAGGAAAGAAAGACAAAGTACATAAAAGCATTTGCTGTCAGAGAACCACAAGCCACCAGTACCTTCAGATTGCAATACTTTGTAATGAGAAACTTTGGCATTCTAAAGCAACAATGTAATGACACTTGGAATTCTAGAACACTGTTAAAACAACTCTGTTGCTAGAATAACATTTTTTGAAGAAAGGCCAACCTGTAGAGTTAATAATTAAAAAACAAACAAAAATTCCCACTTCACTTACCAGCCAGCCTGCAACAAACCGAAATTGATTCTGTCTAACAGTTTATGTTAAAAACAAGGGCTTTAGTTTGCACACATCTGCAAACATACGCCTAGGCTGCAGCGGCTACGTCATGGCACCCCTGTAAACTGCAGTCCTATATTTTTGAGAGTCTTACAAGTTGGAGCACATACAGGAGGGGTTGGACAAAAATATGGAAACACCAGGTTAAAGAACGAAATTGTTACCTAATATGGTGTTGGACCGCCTTTTGGCATCCAAGGCGGCCTGAATTCACCTTGAAATTGACAAATATAAGTATTGGATGGTGAATAGAGGAATCTGATACCACTCTTCATGCAAAAATTGTTCCAGTTCTCGCAGAGATGATGGAGGCGGAAAACGAGCCCCAACCTTGTTCTCCAAAATTGACCATAGTGACTTTATGATATTGAGGTCCGGCGACTGCAGCCCCCCAGGGAAGGTGCGAGGCTTTTTCTGCATGGTCCTCAAACCACGATTTGACAACACCAGTTGTGTGAATTGGAACATTAATAGTCTTGGTATATCTTGTAGCGTTTCCAAATTTTTGTCCAACTCTTGTATATAATAATGGTTAGAATAAGAGCAGGTATGCTTGGATGGAGCCCACCCCTCCTTAAAGGTGCAGGGATACACTGGACACTAAGCAAAAGCACAATGGTAGCTGATAGTATCCAGTGGGCACCTCACCAATTGACCAACAGTACAAATAAATGGAAACCGCCCCAACCTATAACTAGCTTTTGCAGCAAGGAGCAGGTATCTGTGGTGCCCTTGATCTACATACCCTTGAAGAGCTATGATGGTGGTAAAACACTTAGGGGCCGATGGATGGAACCACAGCAGGCAACAGGGGACCAGGCACCCAAAATACCCAGAAGTGTAATAGGCTGAAGGTTCTTGTATTGAAGAACGATGGCACACATACCCTGTTTCCCTGAAAATAAAACCTAGCGTGATTGTCGGTGATGGCTGCAATATAAGCCCTACCCCCCAAATAAGCCCTACCCTGTTTCCCCGAAAATAAGCCCTACCCTGAAAATAAGACCTACAAGGACTTTAACTAGGGCTTATTTGGGGGGTAGGGCTTATATTGCAGCCATCACAGACAATCACGCTAGGTCTTTTTTTCGGGGGAAACAGGGTAACAGGGCAGTTAAGTATTTGCTCCTTTCTTTACAGAAAGCCCCTTTTTAAATGGTTTAATCTAGTGACAGAATCAATTTAAGTGAACAGATCAACACACTCATCTATTGTTGCATCAGTTGACCTCTCTTTGGAGAGCGATCTTTCAGACAGGTTTGAAGACCTAAATCAGAAAGAAAGGGTTTTTTTGGGACTTAGAGTGAGTCACAAGACACATGGTAGGGGAAATTATAAAATTGTTTAATTGACATATAAACAAAGAATACCTCATAAACAATATGATACATGGTTGAACATGAGTATTTTTATCTATATACAAAGCAATGGCATACAGAAAAGAAGGATTCATTTATATGTATAGACACATGCACGCATCTGAAATCGCATAGTATCCCATGGAAGTAGTTAATGTAAAAAAGCCAAATGCTTATTGAGTAATGGATACAAATGGGTTATAAGATACATATGAATCACAGTTGAGGTCAAGCTATGTGTTGGGAAAATGACATTGATAGGCTTGACGCGTTTCGTGGCCAGGTGCCATTTATCAGGAACAAACGCATAGCATATCTGAAAAAAATGAAAAAAGGTACCAAATAGGATCTAATATTTTGCACAGATAGTAAAAAAGAAGGTAGGGGCAAGGGGAAACAAGATGTATATCTCCCTGGAATACTTACGTATAAATTGTTCCAAATAAGCAGCGTTGCAAGTCAGGGTCTGCGAGACAAGTCTGTCCCGGGGGCTGAGGGAATGAACCCAAGGAAGAAGCGAGAGCACAAACACACCCCAGGAACACCCTCCAAACGCAATAGGCAAGGGTGAAAAAATTCCAAATATGTCTGTAGAGTAAATGATATTGGAACCATGTGTGAATAGTACCAGTATATACATACAGTATTCATGAACTAAAAACCAACACCCATTATTGCCTGAAAGAGTCAAAAGCGTAGTAGATACACAGTGAGGGGAATAATATATCATTATCATATATAATATTCCCTTCACTATGTATGTATCACTATGTATCTACCACGCTTTTTACGCTTTCCGGCAATAATGGGTGTTGGTTTTTAGTTCATGAATACTGTATGTACAGTATATACTGGTACCATTCACACATGGGTCCAATATCATTTACTCTACAGACATATTTGGAATTTTTTCACCCTTGCCTATTGTGTTTGGAGGGTGCTCCTGGGGTGTGTTTGTGTGCTCGCTCCTTCCTTGAGTTCATTCTCTCAGCCCCCGGGACAGTCTTGCCTTGCAGACCCTGACTTGCAACACTACTTATTTGGAACAATTTATACGTAAGCATTCCAGGGAGATATACATCTTGTTTCCCCTTGCCCCTACCTTTTTTTACTATCTGGGCAAAATATTAGATCCTATTTTGTACCTTTTCTTCCAGATATGCTATGCGTTTGCTCCTGATGAGTGGCCCCTGGCCACGAAACGCATTGAGGCTATCATCATGTTCTCAAAACATAGCTTGACCTCAACTGTGATTCATTTGTATCTTATAACCCATTTGTATCCATTACTCAATAAGCATTTGGCTTTTTACATGAATTACTTCCATGGGATACTATGCGATTTCAGATGCGTGCAAGTGTATATACATATAAATGAATCCTTCTTTTCTGTATGCCATTGCCTTGTATATAGATAAAAATACTCATGTTTAACAATGTATCATATGTTTATGAGGTATGCTTTGTTTATATGTCAATTAAATAATTTTATAATTTCTCCTACCACATGTCTTGTGCCTCACTCAAAGTCCCAAAAAACCCTTTCTTTCTGATTTAGGGATGGAGGTGCATGTTATCATGCACCTCATTTAAAGTCCCAAAACCCCCTTTTGCTTTCAGGTTTATAGACCTATTGCCATTCATTTCACTTTCCCCTTTCAAAGGTGTTGGTGTTTGGCCACTTCTCACTCCACTGTTGGCGTTTTGCCACTTCTCACTCCACTGTTGGCCTCCTTTTCCATTAACATAAAGCTAAGCCTTACCCACCTGTCACCACATGTTCAAAGAGGTTTTTTTTTATTGGTCCGAAGTAAACGTTTTCGGACAGGGAGGCGACATTTGAGTGGGGCTTGGACCCAGGTGTTGAGCAGTTACCCATAAATTGGGGAAATCAAGCCCTTGCTAACATAATGAAACCAGGATCAGAAAGGCACGCAGAGTAGTGGCTTCCAGCAAACAAATGTAATGGCAGGCAACTTGTGAGGCCTATCTTTAGAATAGACTTTAACAAATTTAGAAAGGTTGTCAGGTTTACTGTATACAGTAAGTGGTAAATCATGAAAGACCATTCTAAGCTTACACCTGGTTAATATTAGTGCACTAGACCTTTTGGTCTAAAAATGAGAGAGCTGCTATTCTCTGAAGGGTTAAGAGGTCTCACAAGTTAAACAATACACTATAAGGCCAAAAGTTGTGAACATCTGACCATTTCAAAATCAGTTAATTCGAAAATTTGCTTTACCCTCTCAAATTATAAAAAAAAAGTATCACCCAGGGTTTCATGAGATTTTGGAGTGTGTCTGGGGGAGTTTATGTCCCTTTCAGCCAAAAAAGCATTTGTGAGGTTAGAACTGATGTTGGATGGGAAGACCCGGCTCACCATCGGTGTTACAATTCATCCCAAAGGTATTCAGAAGAATTGAGGTCAGGGTTATGTGCAGGACACTCCAGTTCCTTCATACTAAACTAATCAAACCATGTCTTTATGGAGATGTTGGTTAAGAAGACCTGCCTTGTTAGAATTCATCCCAAAGGTGTTCAGTAGGGTTGGGGCTCTGTACAGGCCATTTGAGTTCCTCCACACCAAACTGGTCAAACCATATCTTTATGGAGATGTTGGTTGAGAAGACTTGACTTGTTCCAATTTATCCCAAAGGTGTCTTCAGTAGGGTTGAGGTCAGGGCTCTGTGCAGGACACTCAGGTTCCCCTACATTGAAACTGATTAAACCATGTCTTTATGAAGATGTTGGTTAAGTATACGTGGCTTGTTAGAATTCATCCCAAAGGTGTCTTCAGTAGGGTTGGGGTAAGGGCTCTGGGCAGGGCACCTGAGTTCCTCCACACCAAACTGGTCAAACCATGTCTTTATGGAGATGTTGGGTGAGAAGACTTGACTTGTTCAAATTCATCCCAAAGGTGTCTTCAGTAGGGTTGAGTTCAGGGCTCTGTGCAGGACACTCAGGTTCCCCCACATTGAAACTGATTAAACCATGTCTTTATGAAAATGTTGGTTAAGTATACCTGGCTTGTTAGAATTCATCCCAAAGGTATTCAGTAGGGTTGGGGCAAGGGCTCTGTACAGGCCATTTGAGTTCCTCCACACCAAAATGGTCAAACCATGTCTTTATGGAGATGTTGGGTGAGAAGACTTAACTTGTTCCAATTCATTCCAAGGGTGTTCAGTAGGGTTGAGGTCAGGGCTCTGTGCAGGACACTCAGGTTCCTCCACATTAAACTGATCAAACCATGTCCTTATGGAGCTCGCTTTGTGCACAGGGGCACAATTGCAAAGGGTCCTTCCGCAACTGTTGTCACAAGGCTGAAGAAGCACAGCTGTCTAAAACAGCCTTTCTCAATCTTTTTAACACAAGAGGAACCCTTGAAATAACGTTCTGGTCTCAGGGAGCCCCTGATAAAAATTACTTTGTCTACAACTCATGATACATGATGGTGTGATAGTCAGTGGGAAAAATGTTCCTTACACTTGAGGTCACTGGGAAGAGTTCCCCCCTTACAGATAGTTAAAGATCAATGGTATCAGTGGGAACTTATCTGAGAGGCAGAAATTGGTCATTGCTCAAGGAACCCCTAGCAACCTCTGGAGGAACCCTAGTTGAGAAACCCTGGTCTAAAATGTCTTTATATGCTATAGCATCACTGGAAATATCTGAACTTGCTATTTTACTTCCTTTTGATCATATAGGTAGGTGTGATGGTGACATGTCTACAAACCTTTCCCCTGATAGTAAAGGTACTCCAACATTCTTTGCAAGAAGCATATACCCTTAATATTCCACAAACACTATTTAAAAAAACATAAGAAGGCACTTGGGAAGTATGAGTTCCATAATGGAAGAGGTTTACAGATCAATAGATAATTCCTGGAATAATGCGACTACCCCCCCCCCCCCCCCCCGACCTCCGACAAATTATCTCTGGCACTTAATCAATATCTATAGCAGTGTATTTTCCAAATGAATTTCAGTCTGACAAGCGAAAATATATTTTATCTGTAGGTGCGCCCTCTGTATTTATCTCAGCATGGACCCTAGCGAGAATTTACTTTGACGATTCGGGGTAAGAAAGCTATTCACTTCACTCAGTTTTTTTTTTTGTATCAATTTTTTTTCTTTATTATACCGAAAGTTGTGCTAAAGATATATATTTACTTTGCAGTTTTCATACAATTATGTTTTATTGTTTCTTTTTTTTTTTTCTCCTACACATGATTATGTTAATGTCTGCTTTGTAAAATTGCATCAGCAAAACTGCTGAACTATAAAAGATGCACCTTTGCGACCCTCTTTAAGGTCCATATTTCAGCCATGTTGTCACCCAATGTCTAATTATTATACACAGAGCTGTCACAAGACGTTGATTTGTCGTTAGGCAAATTCATTCAGACAGGACTGCAGCGTCTGCTAAGGATGAATTTACTTCATACATCATGACCATTTAATTTATATTGTATGATATCAAGGACTTGACCTCTACAAGACCAGGAAGGGCTTAATAGATAGTTCTGACCCTTTCGCTGCTAGAACCATTTTCGCGTTTATTGCAGACACGTTAAAATACACATTGTAGGCTTGTAGATTAGTTAATGTGGTTGTAAAGGCTAAATGTTTTTGTTTTTTTGTTTTTTTTAGCCTTCAAGATTATATGTTCTCAGCTGCATAAGAGCTTGGAGACGAGAAACTGCAGCACCCTGCTCTTCCCAGTGAATGAGCAGGGGGAGGAGAAACTGCAGCACCCTGCTCTTCCCAGTGAATGAGCAGGGGGAGGAGAAACTGCAGCACCCTGCTCTTCCCAGTGAATGAGCAGGGGGAGGAGAAACTGCAGCACCCTGCTCTTCCCAGTGAATGAGCAGGGGGAGGAGAAACTGCAGCACCCTGCTCTTCCCAGTGAATGAGCAGGGGGAGGAGAAACTGCAGCAGCCTGCTCTTCCCAGTGAATGAGCTGGGGGGAGGAGAAACTGCAGCACCCTGCTCTTCCCAGTGACTGTGCAGGGGGAGATGTGTCAGGACAAGTCTGATCATTGGAGGAGAGCAGGCTGAGTTCCCAGCACAGCTAGAGAACTGACCACGCTGTCGTGTCTAGTGCGGTCAGTTGTTAACAGGAAAGCAGAGGGACTGGCAGGAACCAAGGATTTCACACAAAGGAAGCAATACAAAGAGAACAGGAGACCTTTTCTTACAAGTACATGTTAGAGCAGGCACATATCTGGAATATGAAATGTTGGGTTTACATACACTATATTGCCAAAAGTATTGGGACGCCTGCCTTTACACTCGCATGGACTTTAATGGCATCCCAGTCTTAGTCCGTAGGGTTCAATATTGAGTTGGCCCACCCTTTGCAGCTATAACAGCTTCAACTCTTCTGGGAAGGCCGTCCACAAGGTTTAGGAGTGTGTCTATAGGAATGTTTGACCATTCTTCCAGAAGAGCATTTGTGAGGTTGGATGAGAAGGCTTGGCTTGCAGTCTTTGCTCTAATTCATCCCAAAGGTGTTCTATCCGGTAAGGTTAGGGCTCTGTGCAGACCAGTCAAGTTCCCCCCACCTCAAACTCGCTCATCCACACTATATTGGCAAAAGTTTTCAGCCACCCCTCCAAATCATTTGCTGGAGGGGGGAATTATGGTGTGGGGTTGTTTTTCAGGGCTTAAAGTGAAACTATTAAGGCATCAGCATACCAAGACATTTTGGACAATTTCATGCTTCCAACTTTGTGGGAACAGTTTGGGGATGGCCCCTTCCTGTTCCAACATGACTGCGCACCAGTGCACAAAGCAAGGTTCATAAAGACATGGGTGAGCGAGTTTGGGGTGGAGGAACTTGACTGGCCTGCGCAGATTCCTGACCTCAACCCAGTAGAACACCTTTGGGATCAATTAGAGTGGAGACTGCGAGCCAGGCCTTCTCGTCCAACCTCAGTGCCTGACCTCACAAAGGCTCTTCAGGAAGAATGGTCAAACATTCCCATAGACACTCCTAAACCTTGTGGACGGCCTTCCCAGAAGAGTTGAAGCTGTTATAGCTGCAAAGGGTGGGCCCACTCAATATTGACAAAAAGAGAAGATGTCCCGCGCTGATGGTAATAATCTCCTGGTCTGATACTGTTAGCTGCTGCCTCCACCGTGACACCTACTAAGTAGGGTCTGAAGATGAAAAAAATATATAAGAATATGGTGGCAGTGGCGCTGCCAAAGGTTAGTGTATTTGTATTAAAGTGACATGTTCTATCCAGTGCTCAATGTGCAAATCCCAAAGCAATAAATAAATGAATAAGTAAACCTGCTGTGTATACGTGATACGGGCTGTGGATTAATACTGTCCTCAAATGACAAATCAAATGTTCTCTATAAGGATATATTTGGTGCGGCCTGTGCTATAAAGTGACTTAGTGCTATTCAAGTAATACCAGTGCTAATATCATACAATCGTGTCCACAAACCGAAAAATGTATTAATTAATAGGGAATAATATAGGGATATAAAAATACAAATGTAGATGAAAAAATTAAACGTTGAAAATTAAAATGAGAATAAAAATGAAAATAAAAATATATGCCGGTGTCTGCAGTAAAAATCAAAACAGTCTTTCATAATAAAATCAAGTGACTTGATTAAATATATATATATATATATATATATATATATATATATATATATATATATATATATATATATAAAGTGCAGGTGATCCAAACCGTGCTCTTTTCATATACACTCTTTCCAGAGAGTTCTCCCCACTAGGGGGTGTTGCGCCTCTCACAGCTTCACTTCTGTATTAGCTGGAACAGACCTTAAATGCTTGCGCCTCCTTGCAGCCCCTTCTCCTTGTTTTTTGACTCTGTGTATGTGGGAAGAAATTGAAACCTCCATAGTGCAATAACGTTTTAACTATTTTATTCGTATAAAGTAAAAAGTATCCTCTTATAAATCAATAGCGCAGTTTAAAATAGGAAGTGTTGTATCCTCTGCGTTCCATACTCGTATACCGGAAGTGACGTAATGATGCTGTGGCTCCGCCCTACCGGTTTCGTCAAGACGTCTACTGGAGGGGCGCCATATTGCTAAACTTTCTGGTTTAAATAAGACGTGGCAACCTAGCAAACCCCATACCCGCGTGACTTTGTCGGCCATTTTCTTGTGGACTTGTTGTATTCCAATCTCTACCATGGCATATGCCTTCAACGGCCATATTTAGTTGGTTTGTTACGTTCTAATATAACAATTTAAATCCCCAATCGGAATTTCAATTGGGAAGGCCAGCTTGAGTAGCTCAGACAAAGCTTTAAACAGAAAGAAAGAGAGGTTTTTAACTCCCTATCCACAGGAAGAGAGTATAAAATCAGAGAGCTAATTACATGCAATAGCACGCATGTAACATATGTTTTAGAATGCCCATGTCTGTTACAGTATGTAGGGATGACCACAAGGCCACTGTATGTCAGAATACGAGAACATATCTGCAACATAAAAAATGGATTATTAAAACACAGCGTCTCAAGGCATTTTAGGGGATATCACCGTAGAAACCTATCACTTTTGACCTTCTACGGCATAGATAAGATCTCAGGCCTTTAGAGAGGAGACAATAAAAAAAAGAAAAAAATCACAAAATGAAACAAAGTGGATTTTCTTGCTTAACACTCTCCAACCAGATGGTTTGAACATTGATATAGACTTAAATAGCTTTATCACCAATATCTAACCCCTTTAACAACTTTTTACCTCACAAGCAGTAAGAAAAAACTTTCAAAAGTTACATATTTGGTCCTTTTACTGTATACAACCTACTAAAGGTAATATGATAAGTGATGGCCCTGGACCATCCATTTAACTTAAACTTATTATAACAATCACATTTAGGTTGATTATGCATAACCATCTCCTAGGTATTATTTTCTCATTTTTCTCTTTTTTTCTTTTTTCTCTTCTTCATGCCATAACCTTATATATATTTAAATGCACTTTCAGATATCTTTTACAATTTTTATGATAACCTTCACAGACTGACTCTAGCTCAGTTCTTAAACAATATTTTTTAAATAATATTTTTTAAACACTTTTAGGTTTAATCATTTTTATCTTTTACTAACATTGTCCATGGTCATTACTGCTCAAATATTTAGACTCCTCTTTTTAATAGTGGCCTTATTAATAAAGTCGTTCATAGATTTAGTTTATTATAATTTATAATTGTTCTTAAATATTATTATGTATTATATGGGTGAATATCACGTGGTGTCCCCTAGACAGCATTTCAACACGCTCCCGGGTACGGGTGACACGGCCAAGGAATTCACATATATAAGTGGCCTTTTCGCTAAGATATTTTGATTAAAGCTTTGTCTGAGCTGCTCAAGCTGGCCTTCCCAATTGAAATTCTGATTGGGGATTTATATTGTTATATTAGAACGTAACAAACCAACCAAATATGGCCGTTGAAGGCATATGCCATGATAGAGATTGGAATACAAAAAAAGTCTGCAAGAAAATGGCCGACAAAGTCTTGTGGTATGGGGTTGCTAGTTTACCACGTCTTATTCAAACCAGGAAGTGTAGCAATATGGCGCCGCTCCAGTAGACGTCTTGATGACGAAATGCGCAGGGCGGAGCGTCACTTCCGGTATACGAGTGTGGAACGCAAAGGATACAGCACATCCTATTTTATACTACACTATTGATTTATAAGAGCATACTTTTTACTTTTATGCGAATAAAATGGTTAAAACGTTATTGCACTATGGAGGTTTCAATTTCTTCCCACATACACTGAGTCAAAAAATGAGGGGCTGCAAGGAGGCACAAGTGTTTAAGGTCTGTTCCAGCTAATACAGAAGTGAAGCTGTGAGAGGCGCAATACCCCCTAGTGGGGAGAACTCTCTGGTAACCGTGTATATGAGAAGAGCACGGTTTGGAGCACCTGCACTTATATATATATATATATATATATATTTAATCGTCAGGCACAAGGAGAGAAGAAAGTCACAAGTCACTTGATTTTATTATGAAAGACTGTTTTGATTTCCACTGAAGACACCGGCATATATTTTTATATTTATTTTTATTCTCATTTTAATTTTCATTGTTTAATTTTTTCATCTACATTTGTATTTTAGATCTCTATATTATTCCCTATTATCAATTAATGTTTCGGTTTGTGGACACTTGATTGTATGATATTAGCACTGGTATTACTTGAATAGCACTAAGTCACTTTATAGCACACGTCGCTCCACAAATATCTTTATAAGGAACATTTGATTTGTCATTTGAGGACAGTATTAGTCCACAGCCCATATCACGTTTACATAGCAGGTTTACTTATTCATTTATTTATTGCTTTGGGATTTGCACATTGAGCACTGGATAGCACATGTCACTTTAAACAAATACACTAACCTTTGAACCCTACGCCCTCATTACTGAACCCTACGCACTAAGACTGGGATGCCATTAAAGTTCATGTGCGTGTAAAGGCAGGTGTCCCAATACTTTTGGCAATATAGTGTATTCTTCAATGAGACATCAGGGGGGGGGGGGGGTGTTTGACCCCCTAATGCCTCTTTTGCACTCCAGTAAAGCTAATCAAGTACAGATCCCTTTCAGTTCGCTTTTTCCCCATCCACAGCAGCTGGGGATTCACCAAAAGTGAGGAAGTGCTTGCAGATTTTGGGTTCAGCTAATAGATATTCACTGATTTCTTTCTCTCTGCTCTACCCACCGACACCCACAATACAAAATCCAGCTGGGCTAATGTATTCCCCTCCATCACTTGAGCCTAATCAGAGTAATCTCATAAACAAAAGACAGTCCTTCTATCCAGAGCCAACAATCACACCTGTATTTCTCTAATTATCTCAATGAGCTGAAAGAATGGCTCTGCTAGCAATAGCTAAGTGCTGTTCAAAGTGCAAGAAATTGTTAAATCCGTTCCCGCTGAGCGGAGTACACAGATGCATGCTACTCTCCCCACCAATCCTCTTATCTTACACCTACAGCAGAGGATAACTGCATTCTATGTATGAAGGTAAAAAAAACCTTCTCTGTGCAGCAGCCCCCCCACCCCCCAATACTTACCCAAGCCCCATCACGATCCAGCGATGTTGCACGAGAGCTTCGTCTCTCCCTCCTCATTGGCTGAGACAGCAGCATTGGCTCCTGCTGCTGTCAATCGGAGTCTATCAGAGCCATTGAGCCAATGAGGAGCGAGGGGGCAGGGCCGAGCGTGTAAATGGACAAACAGAGCCTGCTCAAGTGCCCCCCCCCCCCCACAGCAAGCTGTCTGCTTCAAGGGGCACTTGGCAGGAAGGGGGAGCCAGGAGCACCAGCAGGGGCGGGGTGGACCCAAGAAGTGGAGGATCAATGCTGCTCTGTGCAAAACCATTACACAGAGCAGGTAAATATAACATGTTTATTATTTTCTTTTTAAAAAATGCCTGCAGATGCCCATTCTGCCTGTGCACTAGGTGATCGTGGGTCGCCGACGGACATCGTGTCCGTTCGACCCACGGGCACGCTCCTGCGTGAGCCACCATACAGCTACGGCGATTCGTGCAGGAGAGCCGACCTGCCACTGTACAACGATGGCGGCTGGTCAGCAAGTAGTTAAGGCTGCATTTACACTTGTGTGATATACCAATTTTTTAGCTCATTCAGTTGAATGGGCTTACCTCCGCACATTAAATGCTCCAAAGTAGCTCAAGGACCTTTTTCTGGCACAAGCCATGCGTTTTTTTTCCATTCTGCATTTTGCCGTCAAGTCGTGCGACAAAAGTGAGACTGCTACTTGTGTTTGGGGTGCTGTTAAGAAATAATGGCACCATAAGTGGGCTGCACGTTTTGCCACGTTCGGAAGAAACATGGGCAGAAACACATGCCCTGATAAGGGCGAAACGCGTCTGAGGAGTTCTCTACAGGTGGAGAACAGGAGCTGAAGCCATCTTTTACTCTTTTACAGCTGCCATTTTGTTGACAATTGCACACACTTGTGCAATTGGAGAAACTATGGTGCCCAAAATTTTCCATAGGCAATGCTTTAAAAGCCTTGACTGGTTATCATTTTAGAGTTAACAGTGAGTAATGGCCCTAGAATTAAAGTGGTTCTAAAGGCTTAGGGTTTTTTTTTTACCTAAATGCTTTCTCTGCATTAAGGTAAAAAAACTTTCTGTGTTCGGAAACCCTCCTCTCTTCTAAATACTTACCTGAGCCCGATCTCAATCCAGCGCTGTGCCCAAGAGCAGCGGCTCTCTTCCTCCTCACAGGACAGAGAAGAAACAGCGGGAGCCATTTGCTCCTACTTCTGTCAATCATGCCCTGTGATAAAGGAACGTGAGCAAGAGTGCCCCCACAGCAAGCGGCTTGTTATGGGGCCACTCACCTGAAGAGGGGAGGCTTCGGGGCTGCTCTGTGCAAAACCACTGCACAGTGCAGGTAACTATAGCATGTTTAATATTAAAAAAACAAAAAAAAGAACAAAAGAACATAGGTTAAGAATTACTTTAATGCTCTTACTCTGTTCAGAAGCATTCTGACACAGGGCTATCCTAATGCATGGGCGCTCCTGGGCACTGCCCGGGGGCCGCAGGTGCATGAGGGCCAGATGATAATCTTGCATTACATATTTACCAACGGTCCCGGATTTTTCGGGACAGTCATGCTTTTTACTAAGCTATCCCAGGATGGCTGTGTCCTGGGCAGCATCCTGGAACCTGTACTGTGCCCTCCTGATCCTAGTATTGTGCCCATCTGATACCCTCTGTACTGTGCCCTCCTGACCCCCTTGTACTGTGCCCTCCTGATCCTAGTATTGTGCCTTTCTGATCCCCCCTGTACTGTGCCCTCCTGACCCCCTTGTACTGAGCCCTCCTGAACCTCTTGTACTGTGCCCTTCTGACCCCCTTGTTACTGTGCCATCCTGATTCTAATATTATGCCCCTCTGTTCCCCCCCCCCCCCCTGTATTGCGCCCTCCTGATCCCCTTGTACTGTGCCCTCCTAATTCTAATATTGTGCCCCTCTGATCACCCTGTATTGTGCCCTTCTTTACTCACTTGTATTGTGCCCTTTTGAGCCCCCCTGTACTGTGCCCTCCTGACCCCCTTGTACTGAGCCCTCCTGAACCTCTTGTACTGTGCCCTCCTGACCCCCTTGTACTGTAATAGAACAAAAACAGGTAAAAGCTGCGCTCTGGGTAATAGTCAAAAAGAATAGTGTGACACAAAAGCAGCCTGCATCAAGATCTAGTCTCCAAATCTCATCATAGAAGGTAATAAAAAAGAGATGCGGCGCTAAAATAATGAAACCGAAACATTCATAATTGAATACAAAAGGGTAAAATAAACCACTAAGTAAATGAATAATATGGTGAATAAACGTGAGGATAGAGGCAAAATGAAAACACTGCTATCCAAAAATCAATCAAAAAAGAGTGAATAAACACATTGGTGAAGACAAATTCATACACTGATAATCTAAAATTTAGTAGTGATTAATTACCCAAAGTGAGTGAGGTAACATATTCAGTGAAAGTATTCCAAAAATATTAAATAAAAAGTCCCAAAAAAAATTATAAATTTTTTTTTATATATATATATAACCAACAAAGAAAGTCCGTGATGGAAAGGAAAAAGTGCCAAAAAAAATTGTGAAGGTAAAGGTGCAGATAGGGAATCCTCCAATGAGTCTTCACACCCAAGGTGTAATATCAGATGCGCTTACCGAATCCCAATGACTGCTATTACGGCAGTCATAAACGGCACAGGGAATATAAAGGTCTCCCCACAACCTCAGTATACGATGCCCGTGAGCGGCAGGTAGTATCTCAGGAGTAAAAGACAAGAGGACAAGCCATAGCGTAATAAAGTCTGCACAATCAATTTATTTAAAAGGAATTGCACTTACAGGACTTCAGTGAGTCAACAGCATGGATCGAAATGTCAGCCAAAACAGCGTCTCCGTCTACTGCCTCCGCTTCCTAGGTTTGTGTATGCCCAACACGAGAACAGACGTGGTGACGTCGCAGGCTCCTCCCTACGCGTTTCGTCACGATAGGACGTCGTCTGGGGATTCGTGACGAAACGCGTAGGGAGAGCCTGCGACGTCACCACGTCTGTTCTCGTGTTGGGCATACACAAACCTAGGAAGCGGAGGCAGTAGACGGAGACGCTGTTTTGGCTGACATTTCGATCCATGCTGTTGACTCACTGAAGTCCTGTAAGTGCAATTCCTTTTAAATAAATTGATTGTGCAGACTTTATTACGCTATGGCTTGTCCTCTTGTCTTTTACTCCTGAGATACTACCTGCCGCTCACGGGCATCGTATACTGAGGTTGTGGGGAGACCTTTATATTCCCTGTGCCGTTTATGACTGCCGTAATAGCAGTCATTGGGATTCGGTAAGCGCATCTGATATTACACCTTGGGTGTGAAGACTCATTGGAGGATTCCCTATCTGCACCTTTACCTTCACAATTTTTTTTGGCACTTTTTCCTTTCCATCACGGACTTTCTTTTTATAATTTTTTTTGGGACTTTTTATTTAATATTTTTGGAATACTTTCACTGAATATGTTACCTCACTCACTTTGGGTAATTAATCACTACTAAATTTTAGATTATCAGTGTATGAATTTGTCTTCACCAATGTGTTTATTCACTCTTTTTTGATTGATTTTTGGATAGCAGTGTTTTCATTTTGCCTCTATCCTCACGTTTATTCACCATATTATTCATTTACTTAGTGGTTTATTTTACCCTTTTGTATTCAATTATGAATGTTTCTGTTTCATTATTTTAGCGCCGCATCTCTTTTTTATTACCCCCTTGTACTGTACCCTCCTGATTCTAATATTGTGCCCCTCTGATCCCCCCCTGTATTGTGCCCTCCTGACCCGCTTGTACTGTGCCCTCCTGATTCTAATATTGTGCCCCTCTGATCCCCCCTGTATTGTGCCCTCCTTGACTCCCTTGTATTGTGCCCTTCTGAGCCCCCCTGCACTGTGCCACCCTGACCCCCTTGTACTGTGCCCTCCTGATCCTAGTATTGTGCCCTTCTGATCCCCCCTGTACTGTGCCCTCCTGATCCTAGTATTGTGCCCTTCTGATCCCCCCTGTACTGTGCCCTCCTGATCCCCCCTGTACTGTGCCCTCCTGATCCTCTTGTACTGTGCCCTCCTGATCCTAGTATTGTCCCCCTCTGATCCCCCCCATATTGTGCCCCTCTGATACCCCCCTGCATTGTGCCCTCCTGATCCCCTTGTACTGTGCCTTCCTGATCCTCTTGAACTGTGCTCTCCTGATCCCCTTGTACTGTGCCTTCCTGATCCTCTTGAACTGTGCTCTCCTGATCCCCTTGTACTGTGCCTTCCTGATCCTCTTGAACTGTGCTCTCCTGACCCCTTTGTACTGTGCCCTCCTGATCCTAGTATTGTCCCCCTCTGATCCCCCCTGTATTGTGCCCCTCTGATACCCCCCCCCCTGTATTGTGCCCTCCTGGCCCCCCTGTATTGTGCCCTCCTGGCCCCCCTGTATTGTGCCCTCCTGGCCCCCCCGTATTGTGCCCTCCTGGCCCCCCTGTATTGTGCCCTCCTGGCCCCCTTGTATTGTGCCCTCCTGGCCCCCTTGTATTGTGCCCTCCTGGCCCCCTTGTATTGTGCCCTCCTGACCCCCTTGTACTGTGCCCTACTGACCCCCTTGTATTGTGCCCTTCTGAGCCCCCAGTACTGTGCCCTCCTCACTCCCTTTTATTGTGCCCTTCTGCTTTCCCCCTGTACTGTGTTGATTAGTCTTTGCTTTATGGCATGTTTTCTTATTGTTTAAAATCTTTTTTTTTTTTTTTTAAAGTACTAATGAATTTTTTTTTAAAGTGATACTAAAGTCTTGTTTTTTTTTTTTTGTTTAAAAATAACAATTGTTTTGCACAGAGCAGCCCAGATCCTCCTCTTCTGGGGTCCCTCGCCTGCGCTTCTGGCCCCTCCTTCCTGCCGACTGCCCTCACAGCAAGTAGCCTGCTATGGGGTCACCCGAGCTGCTGCTCTGTGTGTTCATTCAGACACGAGCCGCGGCTTGGCCTCGCCTCCTCTCTCTCCTCAATGGCTGACTGACTGACTTTGATCGACCGCAGCGGGAGCCAATGGCGCCCACTGTGTGTGTCTTAGCTAATCAGGAGGGAGAGTCCCAAATAGCGGGGTTCTCTTGTGCAACATCGCTGGATCGAAATGGGGCTCAGGTAAGTATTGGGGGGGGGGGGTGGCTGCTGCACACAGAAGGTTTTTTTTATCTTAATGCCTTTACAACCACTTTAATTCTATCAACTATTTATACTATAATTCTTGAGAGTAGGTGCATACATTGAGGCAGGCTGGTAGGGGTCCCAGTGCATTACTTTGCCCAGGGGCCCATGATGCTATTAAGATGTCCTTGTTGTGCTAAATTCTTCTGTGCTGAATTAAATAATACAATTACGGTAAATGAAAGTGTATCTAAAGCCAAAATTGGGGAGATTTCCCTTCACTTCCCGTCTCAAAAACACAACAGACATTGAGTGAAAGTATCTCCAAAGTGAGAAAAATGTGCAGTCGTCACCGGAACAAAGCGGACAGTTTAAAATTTTGGGTTTTCCTATCACTTTTAATCCTGGTAACGATCACGATCAAGGACAAATCGAACGAATTTTCAAAGCAAACAGTAATAAAAATGAATGTGATAGGAGATTGATCCCTTGACAACGTTATCCAAAATTTAAAATTTTTTAAAAAAATGTAGTGGATTTTTGGAGATTCTTGTAGAGGTGCGCTGACATTACTTGAACAAAACCAAAACAGTCTCGTTTTACCCATGTTGGATTTTTTTTTTTTTCCAATTTCTGTATTCACTTGTGTCAAAAACATTTGTGGTTTTATTGCCATGTTATCTCTACGCAGGTGCTGGGACACAATCGAGTCCCACCTATGGTGGATCATCAAAACTCCAATTTTGGTCTCAATATTGGTAAAGTATTTTACAGTCACTCTATTGAATACTGAAAAAAAAAAAAAAACAAGAAAAAAGGAATTGTCTATTACAATTGTAGTAGTGTGTTCTGTCCATGGTAGACTACAGCTAACTTTTATACATGGCCCAATCATATCTAATATTACACGATGGTTGCTCAATCACTTGACTACCGGAAGGTTTTACCACCTTTATGACCAAGCCATTTTTTTGCTATTCAGCATTGTGCCAATTTAACTGGTAATTGTGCGGTCGTGCAACGCTGTACCCAAACGAAATTTCGATAATTTTTTTGAGACAAGTAGAGCTTTCTTTTGGTGGTATTTAATCATCACTGGATTTTTTTTTATTTTTTGCTAAAAAACAAAACAAAAAAAGACCGAAAATTTTGAAAAAAAAGAAACGTTTTTATAAGTTTCTGTTATAACATTTTGTAAATAAGTAATTTTTCTCCTTCACTGATGTGCGCTGATAAAGCGGCACTGATGAGGCTGCACTGATGGGCCCTGATGAGGCTGCACTGATGGGCCCTGATGAGGCTGCACTGATGGGCCCTGATGAGGCTGCACTGATGGGCCCTGATGAGGTGGCACTGATGAGGCGACACTGATGGGCCCTGATAGAGCGGCACTGATGGGCCCTGATGAGGCGGCACTGATGAGGCTGCACTGATGGGGCGGCACTGATGGGCCCTGATGAGGTGGCACTAATGGGCCCTGATGAGGCGGCACTGATGGGCACTGATGAGGCAGCCCTGATGAGGCGGCACTGATGGGTCATGATGAGGCGGCACTGATGGGCCCTGATGAGGCGGCACTGATGAGGCAGCCCTGATGAGGTGGCACTGATGGGTCCTGATGAGGCGGCACTGATGGGCACTATTGAGGCGGTACTGATGAGCCTTGATCAGGCGGCACTGATGGGCCCTGATAAAGCGGAACTGCTGGGCCCTGAAGAGGCTGCACTGATGGGCCCTGATGAGGCTGCACTGATGGGCCCTGATGAGGTGGCACTGATGAGGCGACACTGATGGGCCCTGATAGAGCGGCACTGATGGGCCCTGATGAGGCGGCACTGATGAGGCTGCACTGATGGGGCGGCACTGATGGGCCCTGATGAGGTGGCACTAATGGGCCCTGATGAGGTGGCACTAATGGACCCTGATGAGGCGGCACTGATGGGCCCTGATGAGGCGGCACTGATGAGGCTGCACTGATGGGGCGGCACTGATGGGCCCTGATGAGGTGGCACTAATGGGCACTGATGAGGCAGCCCTGATGAGGCAGCCCTGATGAGGCAGCCCTGATGAGGTGGCACTGACGGGTCCTGATGAGGCGGCACTGATGGGCACTATTGAGGCGGCACTGATGAGCCTTGATCAGGCGGCACTGATGGGCCCTGATAAAGCGGCACTGCTGGGCCCTGAAGAGGCTGCACTGATGGGCCCTGATGAGGCTGCACTGATGGGCCCTGATGAGGCTGCACTGATGGGCCCTGATGAGGCTGCACTGATGGGCCCTGATGAGGCTGCACTGATGGGCCCTGATGAGGCTGCACTGATGGGCCCTGATGAGGCTGCACTGATGGGCCCTGATGAGGCTGCACTGATGGGCACTGATGAGGCTGCACTGATGGGGCTGCACTGATGGGCCCTGATGAGGCGGCACTGATGGGCCCTGATGAGGAGGCACTGATGGGCCCTGATGAGGCGGCACTGATGGGCCCTGATGAGGCGGCACTGATGGGCCCTGATGAGGCGGCACTGATGGGCCCTGATTAGGCGGCACTGATGGGCCCTGATTAGGCGGCACTGATGAGCCCTGATTAGGCGGCACTGATGGGCCCTGATTAGGCTGCACTGATGGGCCCTGATGGGCTCTGATGAGGCGGCATTGATGGGCCTTGATGAGGCTGCACTGATGAGCATTAATGAGGCGGCACTGATGGACCCTGATGAGACGGCATTGAAGGGCACTGATGAGGAGGCACTAATATGCAGCGCTGATGGGCACTGATAGGCAGCACGGATATGCAGCACTGATAGGCAGCACTGATGGGCATTGATAGGTGGCACTAATAGGCAGCACAGATAGGCGGCACTAATGGGCCCTGATAAGACAGCATTGAAGGGCACTGATGAGAAGGCACTAATATGCAGCACTGATGGACACTGATATGGAGCACTGATATGCAGCACTGATGATCACTGATAGGCAGCACAGGTAGACGGCACTGATGGGCGCAATTGTCATTTAAAGCTGAAAGCTGAAAACTGGCCTGGTCAGGAAGGGGGTAAAAGTGCCCAGTAGGCAAGTGGCTAACAGACCAAGCTGTCTGTCAGGTTTAGTTGTGAGTTTATCTAATTTTGATAGTGCTTCTAACATTACCATCTACCCAGATTGGCAATGCTGCTGTTCAATGGTGTCTCCATTGCTCCTCCATCCAAAGCGGAGCCACCCTAAGATAGGAAGTGTGTTACTGGCCAGATCACTCGGTGAAGATTAATTTAAAATAAAAAACTAAAAAAAACTAAAAAAGAAAATGAATGCAGCCACCACATCTAAGGATTGCTTTAGAAATGCTTTAAGTTACATCTAAAGACAAAACAGTTTTTTCTTCATTTTGAATAGAGTAGTGGAGGTTTAAAACAGCATTTTTTGGGGCATTTTTGTGTCATTAGTGCCATCTTGTAGAAGTGAGAGGATATCGCTACAATGTAAGGAATTTCCCTTTTCAAACAGTTGTTACAGGAACAAGTGTCCCCATTCGAAGATTTCCCCTCTCTTCCTGTTTTAGGGGCAACTCAAAATTTTGGATTTGCCCTCACTTTTATTCATGGTCGCAATAAATCTCCCCAACATGGACACAGATAGCAATAAAAACCTTGACCCCGTTTACGCTTAGCGTGAGCATAGCCAGGCGACTGTAAAGACTTTTTTTAGATGACTTTTAGTACAGGAGCAGAATCGTTCATTTTCGGCCTCTTTGTTTTTAAAACGGGAGTCCCTAAAAATGTGCACTGGGCTGGGCTTTTTGCAGTGGGGCCGCATATATGCCTATCTGTCTTTGTGCTGGCAGTGCGCCGCATAGAGACCGGGGTCTAACAGTCAGGACCCGGAACTCCTGATTCCGGGTCACCTGATCGCTGTGGTAGCTTCTGATTGGCTACCACAGTGATCAGTCACTGTGAAGCCCACCCCTGTGTTTCTCTCTCTGCGAATGGAAAGGAAAGATACATTGTATCTTTCTCTCTCCTTGCAGAAAGAAAAAAAAAAGCGTGTGTACAAAATAAATAAATAAAGAAATAAAGAAAAAATACCTAGACCAAGTTTTTATCTAGATCAGTGCCAGTGTTATGCCGCGTTCAGACGGCCGGACTTTCCGACAGAAAAAGTCCGATGGGAGCTTTTGGTTGGACATTTCGACCGTGTGTAGGCCCCATCAAACTTTTTCTGTCGGCATTTCTGACGGACTCAGATATAGAACATGTTCTAAATCTTTCCGTCGGAAATGCAGACGGAGTTTAGCCCGTTCGCAAGTCCGCTTGTGTGTACGCGGCATTAGTGTTTGGGTCAAGTAAGGGTCCAAGGTCAGGGTCAGTATATTTTGGGCAGGATTGTTTTTTTAAATTAGTCTCCTTGTCAGTTAGGCCCCGTTCACACTACCCCAACTTAAAAGTCGCGCAATTTTGCAGCCGTGATTTTGACGCTATTTTGCAGCCGTGATTTTGCCACGATTTCAGGGAATACCTGTGTAAACTTGTGGTCTATGGACCTCAACTCTCATCAACGTCAGACCAAAGTAGTACAGGGACTACTTTGAAGTCGGTGCACAGATATGAATGGTTATTAGACATGTGCAATTAGTTTTGTTCCGAATTCGTTTTTTTAACGAATTTCGACAAATTCGTTAATTCGGAAATATGCAAAATAATAAAAACCCGTTTAATGAATTTTTCCGAATATTCGTAATTTCGAAAATTTGTATATTATTACATTTGTACATTCGCACATTCGTAAATTCGTACATTCGTAAATTCGTACATTCGTAAATTCGTACATTCGTAAATTCTTAAATTCGTACATTCATAAATTCGTAAATTCGTACATTCGTTAATTCGTACATTCGTAAATTCTTAAATTCGCACATTCGTAAATTCTTAAATTCGTACATTCGTATATTCGTAAATCCGTACATTCGTAAATTTGTAAATTCAGAAATCTGAAATAATAATTACCTAATAATAACTTAACCATTACTAACTATTAAATTATAGACATTGTAATTTCCTTTCAAATTTGGCTGTTAGTGAACGTAATGAATACGAATTTATCCGAAGTTATGAATTATCCGAAGTAACGAATGCCGCATCTAAATGAATGGAACGTAATGAATTAATAATAATAAATAACAATAATAATAATAAAAACCTTTTATTATTATTAATAATTTGTTCCGTTCCATCTGTTTAGATGCGGCATTCGTTATTTTGGATAATTCATAACTTCGGATAAATTCGTATTGGTTACGTTCACTAATGGCCAAATTTGAAAGGAAATTACATTATCTATATATAATTTAATAGTTAGTTACTATTTCAGATTTTCTAATTTTCTGATTTTCTAATTTAGAATTTCCGAGTTTTCTAATTTACTAATGTACGAATTCACGAATGTACGAATTTATGAATTGCGATCATAACGAATGACCCGAAAAACGAAAAAAAAAAACAAAAAACGAATGAAACGAAAACGAACAAATTTTTTGGCAGTGCACGTCTAATGGTTATCATTGGGAATCATGGGGTACGACTTGTCATGCGACTCCTGATGTCCACAGTCGCAAGAAAAGTCGCACAAGTGTGAAAGCGGCCTTTAGCCTAGGTTCACACTGCTGCGGGATTGAAACCAGGTGAGTTCCGCTGATCCAGTCCGACTTCGGGGGCGGATGTCTATTGAAATCGCACCCGAAGTCACCAAAAGTAGTACAAAAACTACTTTTGGGAATTGGTGCGGGGCCGCAGAGTCGGTGTCGCACTGATTCGGAAGGTGCTATTTTCGGCAATAGCCGCCGATTTGGCATGCGATTTGCATCAATGTGAACCTGGGCTTAGTGTCAGTGTGTTTTAGGTAGGATAAAAAGAAAAGTCAAAAATACGCACACTTGTTTCTGTACTACGAGTACAAACAACAAATAGCATACACATATGTGGTAACACTGCGATCGTTAGGACCTGGAGAATGTATTTTAGTTTTTGTTTTTTTTGGTGGTAGGTTATGGTAGTTTACAAGAAGTATACAGCTAAGTTTTAAAAAAATTAAAAATGTAAAAATAATTTTACTCTTTTGGTCCAGTTTTCCTTTGTTAATAAAAAAGAAAAATCAGGAGATATCCATTACCATTTACCACCAAATGAAAGCCCAATTTTCTCCTAAAAAAAAAAACACGGTATAATCCACCTGGTTGCACAAAGTAGTTGTGATGATTTGTACGGTTTTACTAACACGTGTCAAAGTTGCAAAATTGTGCTTAGGCATTAAGATTTATTTTACCCTTAGACGTGAAGGGGTTAAGAGATGTTCTAAGTTATTACCAAATCTAAAATAAAAATGTTTTTGCCTATAATTGTGCCTTGATGTGTTATTATGTAACTTCTAACTGAATAGTCGGAGGGAGCTCTGAGGGGTTGATGCAGTAAACATCAGGAAAAGGCCATTTTTAGGATTGAATCTGAATGTCGTATCTCAAAGCACATGAATCTTATTCTAATTACCAAAGCACTCAGCATATAGGACTAAATTATTACTATTTCTCATTAGAAAACTTAGGGGAAGGGGTAAGAAGTTGTAGGGGGGGGGGGGAGAATTTCTAAAGTGGTTGTGATGACCAAATACCATTGCCGTTCTTTATGTTTTGAACAATTTGATATAATTATATTCAAGGATTGACCAAGTCAAAAAATTAACAGACTTTGTGGGCACATAATGAGAGAGAGAGAATCAGGAAAAAGTATAAATTTTATTACAATATAGTTACATGGTTACATAGTAGGTGAGGTTGAAAAAAGACACAAGTCCATCAAGTCCAACCTATGTGTGTGATTATATGTCAGTATTGCATTGTATATCTCTGTATGTTGCGGTCATTCAGGTGCCTACCTAATAGTTTCTTGAAGCTATCAATGCTCCCCGCTGAGACCACCGCCTGTGGAAGGGAATTCCAAATCCTTGCCGCTCTTACAGTAAAGAACCCTCTACGTAGTTTAAGATTAAATCTAATTTCTTCTAATTTTAATGAGTGGCCACGTGTCTTGTTAAACTCCCTTCTATGGAAAAGTTTTATCCCTATTGTGGGGTCAGCAGTACGGTATTTATAAATTGTAATCATATCCCCTCTCAAGCGTCTCTTCTCCAGAGAGAATAAGTTCAAAGCTCACAACCTTTCCTCATAACTAAGATCCTCCAGACCCTTTATTAGCTTTGTTGCCCTTCTCTGTACTCGCTCCGTTTCCAGTACATCCTTCCTGAGGACTGGTGCCCAGAACTGGACAGCATACTCTAGGTGCGGCCGGACCAGAGTCTTGTAGAGTGGGATAATTATCGTTTTATCTCTGGAGTTGATCCCCTTTTTAATGCCAATATTCAGTTTGCTTTGTTAGCAGCAGCTTGGCATTGCATGATCTACTAGGACCCCCATGTCCTTTTCCATCCTAGATTTCCCCAGAGGTTCTCCCCCCAGTGTATAGATTGCATTCATATTTTTGCCACCCAAATGCATTATTTTACATTTTTCTACATTGAACCTCATTTGCCATGTAGGTGCCCACCCCATTAATTTGTTCAGATCTTTTTGCAAGGTTTCCACATCCTGCGAAGAAGTTATTGCCCTGCTTAGCTTAGTATCGTTAGTATCATCTGTTAAAAAACATATAAACAATATACAAACCACACCCTGTATGGACACAGTTACCAGTTACCCAATAATGCAGTTATAGAGGACTAGACCTAAGTTACAAAGTTTAATTTAATACTGTATCAAGGTAAAAGAAAAATTTCTGATCCACTAATGCCTTCAAAAACTTGCTCTTCAACGCGTTTCACCAAAACATTAGCTTCTTCAGGACAGATACTGGGTAGGTGCTGGTATATTTAAAAACAAGAAAATACATGTGTAAGTATTCAATGCAGTATACATCTACAGTGGGGACGGAAAGTATTCAGACCCCCTTAAATTTTTCACTCTTTGTTGTATTGCAGCCATTTGCTAAAATCATTTAAGTTAATTTTTTTTCCTCATTAATGTACACACAGCACTCAATCTTGACAGAAAAACACAGAATTGTTGACATTTTTGCAGATTTATTAAAAAGAAAAACTGAAATATCACATGGTCCTAAGTATTCAGACCCTTTGCTGTGACACTCATATATTTAACTCTGGTGCTGTCCATTTCTTCTGATCATCCTTGAGATGGTTCTACACCTTCATTTGAGTCCAGCTGTGTTTGATTATACTGATTGTACTTGCTTAGGAAAGCCACATACCTGTCTATATAAGACCTTACAGCTCACAGTGCATGTCAGAGCAAATGAAAATCATGAGGTCAAATGAACTGCCTAAAGGGCTCAGAGACAGAATTGTGGCAAGGCACAGATCTGGCCAAGGTTACAAAAATTTTTTTGCTGCACTTAAGGTTCCTAAGAGCACAGTGGCCTTCATAATCCTTAAATGGAAGACGTTTGGGAGGACCAGAACCCTTCCTAGAGCTGGCTGTCCGGCCAAACTGAGCTATCGGGGGAGAAGAGCCTTGGTGAGAGAGGTAAAGAAGAACCCAAAGATCACTGTGGCTGAGCTCCAGAGATGCAGTCGGGAGATGGGAGAAAGTTGTAGAAAGTCAACCAACACTGCAGCCCTCCACCAGTCGGGGCTTTATGGCAGAGTGGCCCGACGGAAGCCTCTCCTCAGTGCAAGACACATGAAAACCTACATGGAGTTTGCTAAAAAAACACTTGAAGGACTCCAAGATGGTGAGTAATAAGATTCTTTGGTCTGATGAGACCAATATAGAACTTTTTGGCCTTAATTCTAAGCGGTATGTGTGGAGAAAACCAGGCACTGCTCATCACCTGTCCAATACAGTCCCAACAGTGAAGCATGGTGGTGGCAGCATCATGCTGTGGGGGTGTTTTTCAGCTGCAGGGACAGGACGACTGGTTGCAATCGAGGTAAAGATAAATGCGGCCAAGTACAGGGATATCCTGGACGAAAACCTTCTCCAGAGTGCTCAGGACCTCAGACTGGGCCGAAGGTTTACCTTACAACAAAACAATGACCCTAAGCACACAGCTAAAATAACGAAGGAGTGGCTTCACAACAACTCCGTGACTGTTCTTGAATGGCCCAGTCAAAGCCCTGACTTAAACCCAATTGAGCATCTCTGGAGAGACCTAAAAATGGCCGTCCACTAACTTTTTTACCATCCAACCTGACAGAACTGGAAAGGATCTGCAAGGAGGAATGGCAGAGGATCCCCAAATCCAGGTGTGAAAAACTTGTTGCATCTTTCCCAAAAAGACTCATGGATGTATTAGATCAGAAGGTGCTTCTACTAAATACTGAGCAAAGGGTCTGAATACTTAGGACCATGTGATATTTCAGTTTTTCTTTTTTAATAAATCTACAAAAATGTCAACAATTCTGTGTTTTTCTGTCAATATGGGGTGCTGTGTGTAGATTAATGAGGGAAAAAAATGAACTTAAATGATTTTAGCAAATGGCTGCAATATAACAAAGAGTGAAAAATTTAAGGGGGTCTGAATACTTTCCGTCCCCACTGTATATAAGTATGAATTAAAATTTGTTACAACATTTCTCCAGGAGGAGTACATATACACTGGGACTAATTACATATAAACATAACAACGTGTAAGCTTGCCTGGTAAACTTGTGGCTCAAGTTGTAAGAGAACTTGACCAAACTGACAAACAGCCGAAAAAACGAGATTGCACATGTGTGTCTAAAGTAGTGGGATACACATATATCATGTGGTCTATAGTAGATACCACTAAATGAACAGGAAACAACAAACATGCGTTTATAGATTAAGATGCTACAACACATATGTTTGTTGTTTCCTGTTTATTTAGTTGTAATACAATTTATACTTTTTTACAGATTCTCTCTCTCTTTATAAGCCCACAAAGTCTGTACATTTTTTGACTTGGCCAATCTTTGAATATATATTTTGGATGTTGGCATGGTGAGGGTCTTACCTACTGATTGATATAATTATACCATCAGTTCTGAGGATAAAACACATCAATGGATTTAAAAAAAAAAATCTAAGTAGAGATGAGCACACAATGTTTTCTTTCTGTTAGGTTGTTAATGGTAACATTGGTGTAATAAACCAAAAGGTTTAGCTAACAAGTTTGATCAAAATTAGACACCAGTTTCCCATTTCCTGCTGCTCTAAATGTACTGTCTAGAAATATTTTTGAGCCAAATTGTCTTCTTCATGTTGTGTGAAGCGCGGGCTGTATTAAATATTTATATTGTTACATTTTTTTTATTGTTCTGCAAAATGTACTAATTAATGTAAATTGTTATCAGAAATGTTGAATTAATGTAAACCCAATCCCTAAAATCGTATACAAGCTTTACCAGTTAAGGTTAATAAAAAAAAGTTGTTTTCAGTCTTTTTTTTAAAACTGCAGAGTTAATTAAAAAAATGCCTGTGTAGGGACACCCCTATAAAAAAAAAACGTGGAAGAGATGCTAATGGTTCCTCATCCTATCCAAATAAAGAAATTTGTGAAAAATGTACTTTTTAACGAAAACAGAAATTTGTTATGTTATCAAATGCTTACCGTAATTTTCCTTTCCTGATTAACGGGCATGGTAGTATATGAATGGGTAGACTCTGCCCTTGCTTCTACTCCTTGGACCCCACTCCCATAAACGTTGAGTCTGATCCAGTCCATGTGTTCCGTAACTAGCCTGCTCAACAACTGGAAGGGATCCTATGCTACCATGGCGTTAATTAAGAAAGGAAAAATTTTGGTAAGTATTTGAGAACAATTTTCAGTTTTCCCTCATTAGCTCCATGGCAGAATACGAATGGGAAATAGTTAGCCACATACAAGAGTGGGATGCAGAACAAGTAAGGTTTCAAACACCTAGGACCCCACTTCAATACATTTTGAGGCTGATCCAGTCCACGCGTTCTGTAACTCTGGGTAGACTCTGCCCTCGTTCCTACCCCTTGGACCCCACTCCCATAAACTTTTAGTCTGATCCAGTCCATGCGTTCCATAACTAGCTTGCTCAACAACTGGAAGGGATCCTATGCTACCATGGCGTTAATTAAGAAAGGAAAAATTTTGGTAAGTATTTGAGAACAATTTTCAGTTTTCCCTCATTAACTCCATGGCAGAATACGAATGGGAAATAGTTAGCTGCATACAAGAACAATGCAGAACAAGTAAGGTTTCAAACACATAGGACCCCACTTCAATACATTTTGAGGCTGATCCAGTCCACGTGTTCCCTAACTTGCCAACTCAACAACTTGGAAGAATCCCATGCTGCTATGGAGTTAATCAAGGAAGAAAAAACTACAATACGTATTTGATAACAATTTTCCATTTTCCCTCATTAACTCCATGGCAGCATACAAATGGGAAATGGCTATCCCCAAGCAAGGGTGGGATGCATAACAAGTAAGGTTTCAATCACATAGGACCTCACATCCATAAATTTTGAGGCTGATCCATTCCACATGTTATGTAACTAGCCTACTAAACAACTGGAAGGGACCCTATGTTGCCATGGAGTAAATCAGAAAAGGAATATTTTGGTATATATTTGAGAACAATGTTCAGTTTTCCCTCATTAACTCCATGGCAGCATATAATTGGGACATAGCTGACCCCATACAAGGGTTGCAATTCAAAACAAGTAAGGTTTCAATCACATAGGACCCCACTTCAATACATTTTGAGGGTGATCCAGTCCCTGTGTTCCGTAACTAACTAACTCAACAACTGGGATAGAACCCATGCTGCCATGGAGTTAATCAAGAAAGAGAAAAAAAATTACAATAATTGTTTCATTTTCCCTCATTAACTCCATGGCAGTATACAAATAGGAAATAGCTAGCCACAAACAATGGTGGGTTGCTCAACAAGTAAGGTTTCAATCACATCACAATCACAATCACAAGTTTTGAGGCTGATTCAGTACGCATGTTACGTAACTAGCCTAACTAGTAACTAGTAACAACTGGAAGGGACTCTATGCTACCATGGAGTTTATCAGGAAAGGAAAATTATGCTAAACATTTGATAAGAATTTTCAGCTTTCCCTCATTAACTCCATGGCAGCATATGAATGGGAAATAGCTAGCCCCAAGCAAGGGTGGGATGAAGAACAAGTAAGGTTTCAATCACATAGGACCCCACTTCAATAAATTTTAAGGCTAATCCAATCCACGTGTTCCATAAATAGCCTACTCAACAACTGGAAGGGACTCTATGCTACCATGGGGTTAATCGGGGAAAGAACATTTTAGTAAGTATTTGAGAACAATTTTCAGTTTTCCCTTTTTAACTCCATTGCTGTATATGAATTGGGAAATAGTTAGCCGCATACAAGAGTGGGATGCAGAACAAGTAAGGTTTCAATCATAGGACCTCACATCCATAAATGTTGAGGCTGATCCAGTCCACGTGTTGGGTAACTAGCCTACTCAACAACTGGAAGGGACTCTATGCTGCCATGGAGTAAATCCGAAAAGGAACATTTTGGTAAGTATTTGAGAACAATTTTACGTTTTGCATCATTAGCTCCATGGCATCATATGAATGGGAAATAGCTAGCCCCAAACAAGGGTAGGATAGAAAACAAGTAAGGTTTCATCTACAGCTATAGCTAACAAACTTTAACACCAAAATCAACACGATAAGGATGCTAGCTTCACACGTAAACTGGTTCAGCCACGGCCGAGCCAAAAAATGTATGGAAGTGGGGTCCTGTGGGGTAAGAGCGAACTTGGAGTTTGCCCATTCGTATGCTGCCATGGAGTTAGTCACGGAAAATAGATTTTCTAAATCAAAAATTAGGTAAACTAAGTAATCCACTGAACGTTCAATAATTTCTATTTCCAGATATTTTTTTGAAGAACTCTTTAATGTCATAAAGTGTATTTTACTATTGCTGTATGCTATTTATTATATGTGTTTTTTTTTGTGTATTGTGTGGTTGCCTGAAGCTGCACAGTCGTGGTAACTCCTAATTAACGATTTTTAGCCGCCATGTCATCTGTTCCCGGTCCGGCTCCGCTTCGCCTCGCATAGCTGTATCCTTTGGGCTTGACATCATCATACTTGCGATATATGACACAAAGTCCCAAGCAGGCTGATGTCAGGCCCGAGATGGCTGCTATCCTGTCTCGCTATACGTGACTTAATTCCGCCGCTATCCGAATGCAACTACAAGGCAGGCAGTAATGAAAATTGGTTTGATTTTTTTTTTATTTCTTCAATGTTTTTTAAAGCTACTCTTGCCCTGTCAATTCCAAATGTTATTTTGTTTCAGAGTAATGTTTTTTTGCTTTTTGTCTTTTTAGGTAAATTTTATACTTTTCATCTGTATCATCAGGATTTTAGTCCAGAAGCTACACTCACCAGATGTTGGGAGGAACGAAAACAGTCAATATACGTAGGTATCCATTTTAGGTGATGTACATTTTTTAAGCAGAAGTATTTTTTTAATTTTATTTAGCGCTTTGAAATTGCAAGTTGAAAATAGTTCATGAATGTACACGCACAAGTTTGCATGAACATTTGCTCCAAATTTTATATCATCCATATACCATCTCCAAGAAACTATTTAATTTTCTACGGAATGTACAGTATTGTGGAAAAATACCTCTATCTGGATCATGGACATTAATATAGAGTTCATATAGACTCTTCTGCAAAGGTTTTCCACAAGATTTTGGAGTGTGTCTTTGGGAATGTTTGCCTATTCAGCCAAAAGAGCATTTGTCAGGTCAGGTACTGATATTGGATGGAAGACCTGGCTCCCAATAAGCCTTCCAATGCATCCAAAAGGTGTCCAGTAAGGTTGAGGTCAGGGCTCTTTGAAGGCCACTCACTCGAGTTCCTCTACACCAAACTGGTCAAGCCATTTCTTTATGGAGCTGGCCACCATTTATGAGGTCAGGTACCGATGATGGATGAGAAGACCTGGCTTACAATCTGCATTCCAATTCATCCCAAAAAGTGTTCAGTAAGGTTGAGGTCAGGACTCTTGACTTCCTCCACACCATACTGGTCAAACAATGTATTGATTGAGCTGGCTATGTACACAGGGGGACAGTCATGCTGGAACAGAAAAGAGTCTTCACCAAAATGTGACCACAAGGTTGGAAAAGCACAGTTGTCTACAATGTCTTTGTGTGCTGTAGTTGCACAAGTGTCTCCAAACTTTTCAGTACGAGGGCCACGTCATATATTTTATAAATGAAAAAAAAAAAAGAATGCATAAAATTTAAATAAATTAATATGTTTTACTTGGAGCTTTTTTGTAACCAGCATGATATTATTCAGAACAACAGAGAAAGAACTTATCAAAACAAAGAAATTCCAAATAAACTTGAGCCACTACTATAGACTGAACAAAAATACATTCAGTCTGCACCTTTCCCATCAGAGTCTCCCCTTACATCAGAGTCGACATCCGAGTGCCCCCTTACATTAAAGTCTACATCCCGGGGGCCCCTTATATCAGACCCCACATCCGAGTCCCTCCTTACATCTGGGTCTTCACCAGAGTCCCCCATTACATAAGAGTACCCCTTACATTTGGGTCCCCATCAGTCAGGGTCTGACCTTACCTTACATACTTGCATTGCAGCTGCTGCAGCAGGGCAAGAGGTGAAGCAGGTCTGTTTGTAGGAATTTTCATCCTCCTGGAGGTGCTGGGACAGTCATGTGATTGGTTGCTAGTGGATCTTTGCTGTCCTGCACTGAGACTTGTGTGTCAGCACAGTGGGCCCACATTGAGAATACACCAGTGACCCTAGCTACTGGCCAGATGAAAGCTTGGAGCGGGCCACATTTGGACTACAGACCATACTTGAAAAACCCCTGCTGTAGCACCAACAGTTCCTTTCACTGGAAACACCTAAACTCCACCATTTGGAGGGATGTCCACATAGTTTTGGCTATATAATGTACTTTTTAGGGCCTAAATCAGAGGTCTCCAAACTATGGCCCTCCAGTTTTTCAGAAACTACAATTCCCATCATGCCTGGTCATGTCTGTGAATATCAGAGTTTTACAAAGCCTCGTGGGACATGTAGTTCTGCAACAGCTGGAGGGCTTTATTTTGGAGATCCCTGGCTTAAAAGAAGATGATAAAATGGTATGGCTATGATCATAAAGTTCACTAGTAATCGAAATATTGGGTAGAAGACTGGGTGGTCGCATTAAGTCTGCAAGCTACGTAGCAGTATAACACAGCGGGAGTGGAAAATGTTGTACAATTCTGCACATTCATTTACAACTGCTGTCTCAAAGGACGTGTCCTTTAAGTATCAGCAGAACTATTTTTGGCTGCCTGTCTTCTAAATCTCTGCAATTTCCAAGCTCACCGCTGGCACTTGCTTAAGGAATCTGCTTGTTAATAAAGACAAAATAGGTCTATTTTATGTGTCATCCCGTGCGGCCGTATAAAGGCCCCAGAAGAGCGTTTTGTTTATTGGAGCATAAGCTTCCCCTATGGGCATAATTCCAGTGCCATTTCGTGCCGGCAGATTGGGAACCAAACCAAGCACAGGGCCCTTTGTACTTTCCCGGAGTCTCGTACCAGCGGATACTTGTCAACTTTATTCTCATTAACTCTTGTTACAGTTAATGAGATGCATATTGTTCAGAGTTTGGACTTGCAGGATTTCAGGGGGGCTGTCAGTATAAAACACATCTCCACTCAGATACAATGGCAGAGCTTCTGTGAAGTTTGGTGCTATCTCCGACTGGGGGGTCAGAGGGTTTGCCTAATGGCTGCTCGCCTCATTTGCCAGCTGTGTGTTCCTAATAATCCTGTACGGAATAAGCGGGGGGTCTTCTTCCTATACACCCTTCCCTTCTATGTTCTTTTTTGGGCTGTAACTGGAAAGAAAGAGATTATTTGAATGAAAAAGTGAGAGGTTGACTTAGGATTATACGATTGTTGTAATTGTATTATAATATTGTATATTATTTTGTGCTGTGACAGTATACATTTGAATGAAGTGTAAGGCTAATATTAGGTAATTAGAGTACATAGTGGAGGTCAGGTAGAATAATGTTGGCAATACAAATGGCAGTTTTGTTAGCAATTTTGGATCTCTCCATCAGCCTCCAACCAGGCCAATCTACCACCTACAGGGCGTCTTCTTCCAGCTTTCAGTGACCACATCATCAAAAATCAGAACTAAATTCAGCAAAATAATGGCACCGTGATGGGTTTAATAGATTTCCACTGTGGTTTCAATTGTTTGGTCTCCTAAAACAAGGCAACAAAAACCCAGGTGACAGAATGGCTGAATGTAATTGAAATCTGATGGGAAAATTGACAACAAAAATAATGAAAAGTCAATTTGTAGAGGTGAAAGCCCAATTGGTTAAAGCTTTTTTTTTATATTATATGGTGAAGTCAGGGTGCTAGATGAATGAAGATTCTAAAGGCCTTTTTTTTTGGTTATAGAAGACTTTTGGTGCGTATGGATCTCTTGCTAGAGATCCAGACGCTCTGTCCTGTGGTCCATTGAACCTCCAGGCACGGTGCTCCAGTTGAGAACATTCACACTCTTTTGAGTAGCATTATTGATTGGAATACTGTGCAGAGGACATGTCAGACCTCTGGAGGCAATTAAAATCTTTATTCAGCACCCTTAGGCTACATGTACAGACAGACAAGGCTGACTGCCGGCCGTGGGAAAACGCAAAATGGCGGTCAAAATGTTCCTTTCCTGAACACAATTCTTCTGCATTCAGGAGAGGGAAGTTAAGGAAGGTTGAACTTCCCCTAACTGCAGCAGCTTCTAAACCCTTGTAAAAGCCTATGTGTACCTTATGTGTGGCTTTTATAGAGTTGAGTTTAGGAGCTTTGGCAAAAAAAACGCAAGTTTAGAAGCTGTAGTGTACACAGGGCTGGTGCAAGGATTTTTGACACCCTAGGCGAAACCTCAGAGGGAAGTTAAGGAAGGTTGAACTTCCCCTAACTGCAGCAGCTTCTAAACCCTTGTAAAAGCCTATGTGTACCTAATGTGTGGCTTTTATAGAGTTGAGTTTAGGAGCTTTGGCAAAAAAAACGCAAGTTTAGAAGCTGTAGTGTACACAGGGCTGGTGCAAGGATTTTTGACACCCTAGGCGAAACCTCATTTTGCCGCCCCCCCTTGCTCCACCCCTGACTCCACCCCCTTTGCCATGCCCATGTATACCCCACCTTTTTAATGAAGTGCCCATCAAATGCAGCCTTACCAGCGCCTATCAAATGCAGCCTCACCAGCGCCCATCAAATGCAGCCTCACCAGCACCCATCAAATGCAGCCTCTCCGGCACCCATCAATGCAGCATCGCCAGCGCCTAAAAAAAGTAGCCTCACCACCGCCCATCAATGCAGCCTAGCAGTGCCCATCGATACAGCCTCACCAGCGTCCATCAATGCAGCCTCACCAGTGCCCATCAAATGCAGCCTACCAGTGCCCATCATGGAATGTTTGCTTGCTTCCATTCATTCGGGAGTCGGGACACAGACACAGTCCTCCGCTGCTCCTCTGACACTATGTGCAAACAGAGTGGCGGCTGCCTGCTGATGCTGAGACTTAGTTGCTTGGTGCAGACAGAAGAGAGTAGAAACACCAGTGATCGGGCGCCCTAGGCGGCTGCCTAGTTTGCCTAGTGGTAGCACCGGCCCTGAGTGTACATGAGCTCTTTCTTCACCTAATAATTTAAAAAAAAGCAAACTGCGTACTATTGACTCCTTGAAAGTAGAGTATGGCCTCCCTAATCCCATTTTTTTCTGATGCGTTTAAGTCACTGTCAACAACATGTGCCAGGCTATGATTGGGAGCCGGGGATGGGCTCCCGATCATATGATTACTGTGACAACCAATCACAATTTAAAAAAAGCCCACCTCTGCGACCTAGCAATAAGGAACCCCTTAAAAGACTGGCTCCCGCTGGCTGGAAGGGGATTAAGATTGGTTGGTTGGCTACCTGTCTGATAGAACTGATAGGGTGGCCATTGGCCAACTGTAGGGCCTTGTGTGACAGGATAATAATTATGATGCAGTGGCTCAGCGCTGTCAGCCTGCAACAACAGGAAGTGCTGTTAGTGGCAGGATCCCTAGGTAAGAAATGTTGCAATCGTCTCACAACTAAAAAATTGCTAAACAGGATCACATAATGCCAAACATGCTAAGAAATAGATTTTGGGTTTACGTACACGTTAAAGAGGAAGTAAACCCTGATGGGTTTACTTCCTCTTTGTTTCCCTGCAAAGGTAAAGCATAATGGGCTACTATGCATCGCATAGTAGCCCATTATGTGTCACTTACCTGACACAGGAGCCTACGATGTCACCGCTGTCCCCTCTGGTACAGAGCGTCCATGTTCTTTCTTCTATCGTGGCTCCGGAGCTGTGATTGGCCGGAGCCGCAATGATGTCACTCCCGCGCATGCGCACATGAGCCGCCACTAATGGCATATCGCCGATAGCAGCGGCACGCTCAGTGCGCCTGTGCGCCGCTGTCTACGGTGCATGCGCCGTAGACAGCGGTGCCTGTCTTTTTGGAAATATCTCCTAAACCGTGTAGGTTTAGGAGATATTTCTTGGACCTACAGGTAAGCCTTGATCTAGGCTTACCTGTAGGTCAAAAGTGGTCTGTAAGGGTTTACAACCACTTTAAAGAGAACCTTCCTTTTTAAAAGTCAGCAGCCAGAAATACTGTAACATAAGGTACTTACCAGTGCATGGGGTCCAGTGCTGTCTTCCTGCAGCTGGTTCTTCTTACAGCTTTGGGTCACTGGCACCGCCATCTTTTATACAGAAGCCAGCTGTTGCTTCTTGAGGAACCACAGCCAGCTGCCCACTGTGCATGCACAAGCTTGCACATCACTTTGTGAATGGTCCCGTAGCCTCCTGGATAATGTGACGTGTCCCTGAAAGGTTGCGAGAAAGGAGGGGGGCGGGGCAAGGGGTGCCATCAATAAAAATTCAATCACGGTGGTCACGTGATCGGAAAGTTCTTCCTGCCCCCTGGGCGTAAAGACCTTTTTATAAGGGCTGGGCGGGAAGGGGTTAAGGGTGCAATCTTTAGACTGGACTTGGCGTCCTTTGCCTTTTTTTTTTTTTTATATCTCATGCTTGTGTAAAGATTTGGCACCCCGTTCCCAGAACTCTTCTTCCATGTAGACCCGAGTGATTATTGTTTGTTTTGCATAGAAAAAAAGTAAACAGCAGAGGGGGCTTTATCGAAGATTTCCTTTAAATTTGGTCCCCAAAGATGTACCGGAATGTTTGTTATTAAGAGAAGAGTATACTTGGCCAGGAAGCCGTCCAAAATGAGTTTATGCACTGTGTCCAAGTCCCATTCATGGCCAGGACTCTTTGTTTCCTGCAGAAGCACAAAAACCACAAAATCACCGCGGCAATTCCACGCAGCATATTGTACGTTCTCTTCCAATTACGCCGGCGATTCCCACCCGTCCATCCCTTTATTAACAGGAATTCTCAAAGCAGTCTGTCATTGCCCCTGTATTTCGGTCATAAAGGGACGTTAACGGCTGTCTTAACAACATCATCAGAGCAATATAAAACTTTGAGTCGTCTCTCTTTCGAACCTTTAACCTGGGAGATTATAGGGAGCTACAGTAAATATTGGGTCCTCCTGCAAGTTTTCTCTTCTAAAAAAAATTTTGTATAAAAGACAGAAAGAAAAAGGGAGAGAGAAAGAGGTAGAAGAGATAGAGAGTGAGATAAAGAGAGAGCGTGTGAGAAAAGGATAGAGAGAGTAAGATAAAGAGAAAGATATAGAGGGAGTGAAGTAAAGAGAGCAGTGGCGGCCCGTGCATTACGGGCGCCATCCCCCCAACACCGCCGCTGCCCTCCCTATCCATCCATCCCTATTCAGGACACCGGGTGCATGAATTCCTATGGTGGGAATTGGGGGGGGGGGGTGGTTTGAAGCACATGATTAGTGCCAGAAGTTCTAATAGGCTTCAAAAAAGGGTGGGCTCGGGGCGCAGATGTGTGACGATAGCGAATTAATTTTTGCTATTTTCACACTAAATTTTCACACTAAATCAGGAAGCAGGTGTGAGACCTGTTTCCTGATTGGTCAAAACGTCAGGCGATCCTATTGGACGCCTGACTTGGAGCCAGGGAGGAAGCCGCTGGAGCCAGAGAGGAAGCCCGCCAGCCTGGAGCCGTTGCCTGGAACCCGCACCCGCTAGCCTGGAGCTGCTGCCCGCAGACCACGCACCTTTCAGCATGGAGCCGCTGCCTGCGGACCCCGCACCCGCTAGCCTGGAGCCACTGCCTGCACCCGCTAGCCTGGAGCCGCTGCCTGCACCCGCTAGCCTGCAGCTGCTGCCCGCGGACCCGCACCCACTAGCCTGGAGATGCTGCCCGCGGACCCCGCACCCGCTAGCCTGGAGCTGCTGCCCAGACCCCGCACCTGCTAGCCTAGTGGCGCTGCCCGAACCCCACACCCGCTAGCCTGGAGCCTCTGCCCGGACCCCGCACCTGCCAGCCTGGAGCCACTGCCCGCACCACGCCGGATGACACCCCCGGCCCCCCGATGTTCCCCGGCCGCTGGAACGGTTACTTCTGGTTGGACTACAAGCCCGTAGTCCAACCCTACGCTGCTTTCCTGCTTCTGGATAGACCCTCGAATAGACCCTCAGACAGCCCCCGGGATAGGCCTTAGGTTTCTGGCCTAGCAGCCCGGGGCAATACAACACACGTCCACCCAGACAGACGTCCAGGTGACACAGAACCCCGATCACCTGACTCCACTCAAATAA
The DNA here is from genome assembly GCA_037952835.1 of Lithobates septentrionalis. Classification (NCBI taxonomy): domain Eukaryota; kingdom Metazoa; phylum Chordata; class Amphibia; order Anura; family Ranidae; genus Lithobates; species Lithobates septentrionalis. The sequence continues at coordinate 697,552 of JBBDGP010003336.1, read as the reverse complement.
ATAGGTTTTCCCAGCAGGCCAAGGGACCCAAGAAAATCCCTGCCAATTGACTGAGACACCCCATTCATTCCTAATCTGTCCTTGCAATGCCCTTGTCTTACCTAATGTCACCAGATACCCGGCCACCTAGAGACAGAAGAGAGAAGTGCAACAATTCCAAAATTAGGGCGAAATCAATTGACCTCCTAACAGTTGTCCAAGGCAACTATCACTTGGCAAATTAAATTTAATAGCAACCCTGCCTAAACATCAGGGTGCCCAAACTCACCCCATATCCACTTTGTATTATCCCTTACCCCTAATAATTATTTAGGACATTTTCCTCACATACTCCTTCACCCATCTGCTACCACCAATAAAGCTTAGTAGAATTTAAACAGAGAACCCCATATTAGGTGGTAATAGTACCCCTAGTTGTCTCTTTTTGAATTTTTAGCTTGAAAAATTACAAATTTTCACAATAGGGAGCTACAATAAATATACCTCAACTGAATACTCTGAAAGTTACGGTAATTTTTTTTTTTAAACTGTTTTTTTTTTTTTAATATTCTACCAGATGTCCATATTTCTTGAAGGCCCATCAGCACATCACTCTAAAAAAACAAAAAAAAACAAAAAAAATAAAAAATGCAGGCAGCTCTGGCACAGTCTTTCCTATAACTGCCAACCTGATTTTCTTGCACTTTGCTGAAATTAGAGCTACCTTGTCTGCTCAACACCACTAAAAGCTGCCTATATAAATGAAAATGATATAGGTGTCAAACAAAGGATTTAAAAGTCCATTTGCTTGCATAGGAAGTTCTAGGAGAACGCTTGGCCGGTTGCGGTGTGACGCAATTATGGATCCGTGGATATAAATGCAATCATGTGTGAGATTACAGAGGCCGAGAATAATATATATGTTAAAACAATAAAGTAACTAAGCTGCTGGTCAGCATACATTTTGCCCCGTGTGGCCCATCCCAACAATTGTATTGATATTTTAACCATGTGTTTACCAGGGCAATGTTAAAATTTTGCACACATGTTAAAATATGCATCTTTTTGCTAGAAATTAAGAATATATTTTATGAAAGCAGAGACCCTGGATAATAAAATGGTGGTGGTTGCAATTTTTAATGTCGCACAATAGTATACCCAATTATGGGTAAAATATAAAAGAGTGTGGTTGCATCAAGCAAACGGATACCAAACATGTCAAGTCTTAAAATTGAGCACACCCATGGAATTGCAAAAAAAAAAAAAAAATGCTACCCAAAATTTTTCATAGGGGATGGTTTAAAAGCTTTTGCAGGTTAGAGTTATTCATAAATAATGACCTTAGAATTATTGCTCTCACTCTGACGTTCACAACGATACATCCCATCATGTGTGGCAAAATTGATATTTGTCCTACGCTGCACTTTTTATATGGGGGGTGACGGAGGTGCTTTAAAAAAAAATTCAATTATTTTAATTTATTTTATAAAAATCTTCTTTTACACATATATATATACACTACCGTTCAAAAGTTTGGGGTCACCCAAACAATTTTGTGTTTTCCTTGAAAAGTCACACTTATTCACCACCATACGTTGTGAAATGAATAGAAAATAGAGTCAAGACATTGACAAGGTTAGAAATAATGATTTGTATTTGAAATAACATTGTTTTTACATCAAACTTTGCTTTCATCAAAGAATCCTCCTTTTGCAGCAATTACAGCATTGCACACCTTTGGCATTCTAGCTGTTAATTTATTGAGGTAAGCTGGAGAAATTGCACCCCACGCTTCTAGAAGCAGCTCCCACAAGTTGGAATGGTTGGATGGGCACTTCTGGCGTACCATACGGTCAAGCTGCTCCCACAAAAGCTCAATGGGGTTCAGATCTGGTGACTGTGCTGGCCACTCCATTACCGATAGAATACCAGCTGCCTGCTTCTGCTGTAAATAGTTCTTGCACAATTTGGAGGTGTGTTTAGGGTCATTGTCCTGTTGTATTCAAAAATAAGGACATTTCAATGTGACCCCAAACTTTTGAACGGTAGTGTATATATATATATATATATTACATTATTGCTATCACAAGGGGGCTATCAAGCCCCTATGTGATAACATGGGCAGGTGACAGGTACTCTTTATGGAGACATTGGGGGTCTATTGGACCCCTTAATGTCTCCCCTGCCCTCCAATGCTGTTGGACAAACACAAATCTTGCTGGAATAGCTGCATCCTCGGCTACACTAGCCAAGAAATGACAGCTGTGACCCTGGAAGTGACGCAATGCATGTTGCATCTGGGGTGATTAGCGGCAGGGAGGGATCGGATGTTCTCCGAGTTCCTCCTCCTCTCACTGTAGGGGCAGCTTCCCATGGTCCCAGGCTCCCCAGAGCGACAGGAGAGCCTTGGAACCACCTTGGTGCTGCCAGGGTAGAGGTGCCCTTTGCTAGCTTTAAAAGCCAGTACCAAACTCATGAGTTGATTTAGCCACTTATCTACCATGCTGTTTATAAATGTACCTTGATAGACAAGTGGTTAAAGCAGCCATTCTCAACCAGGGTACCCTGGAATCCAGGGGTCCCTCTAGATGTTAGTAGGGGTTCCCTAAACCGTGGCTAAATCATCTCCTATTTCATGGTGCCTTCATAATTTTGGGGTCAACAACACTTGACAGAGCAAGTACAAGTACACCTATGATACAGTGTCTTGAAAAAGTATTCACACCCCTTGAAATTTTCCACATTTTGTCATGTTACAACCATAAACGTAAATGTATTTTATTGGGATTTTATGTGATAGACCAACACAAAGTGGCACATAATTGTGAAGTGAAAGGAAAATGATAAATGGTTTTCAACATTTTTTACAAATAAATGTGAAAAGTGTGGGGTACATTTGTATGGCGCCCCCCAGAGTCAATACTTTGTAGAACCTCCTTTCACTGCAATTACAGCTGCAAGTCTTTTTGGGAAAATCTCTACCAGCTTTGCACATCTAGAGAGGGACATTTTTGCCCATTCTTCTTTGCAAAATATCTCAAGCTCTGTCAGATTGGATGGAGAGTGTCTGTGAACAGTAATTTCCAAGTCTTGCCACAGATTCTCAATTGGATTTAGGTCTGGACTGTGACTGGGCCATTCTAACACATTAATATTCTTTGATCTAAACCATTTCATTGTAGCTCTGGCTGAATGTTTAGGGTGGTTGTCCTGCTGGAAGGTGAACCACCACCTCAGTCTAAAGTATTTTGTAGACTCTAACAGGTTTTCTTCTAAGATTGTCCTGTATTTGGCTCCATTCATCTTCCCATCAACTCTGATCTGCTTCCCTGTCCCTGCTGAAGAAAAGCATCCCCACAACATTGATGCTGCTACCACCATGTTTCACGGTGGGGATGGTGTGTTCAGGGTGATGTGCAGTGTTAGTTTTTCGCCACACATAGCGTTTTGCTTTTAGGCCAAAAAGTTCAATTTTGGTCTCATCTGACCAGAGCACCTTCTTCCACATGTTTGCTGTGTCCCCCACATGGCTTCTCGCAAACTGCAAACGGGACTTCTTATGGCTTTCTTTCGACAATGGCTTTCTTCTTGCCACTCTTCCATAAAGGCCAGATTTGTGGAGAGCATGACTGATAGTTGTCCTGTGGACAGATTCTCCCATCTGGTCTTTTCCCACTGACCACCAATCTAAAGCTACCTTTTTCTACTGACCACCAATGTAATCGGCATTCTTCCCTCTGACCACCAGTGCAACTGGCCTCGTCTTCTCTGACCACCAATGTAAGAGGTCAGCCTCCCAATAATCCCCTATGTAGGGTGGTTCTTTTCTCTCTGACCACCAATCTAAAGGTGCCCTTCTCTACTGACCACCAATGTAAAGAGCATTCTTCCCACTGACCACCAGTGCAATAGGCCCTTCTTCCCTGATCACCAGTGTAAGGGAATCCGTCTCTAAATAAACATCAATGTAAGGTGGTCCAGATGGTCCAATGTTTAGTGGTGGACCACCAGTGCAATGAGCCTCTTCTTTTTTGATCACCAGTGTAAGGGGGGCGGTCTCCCAATAATCGCCAATGTAAGGTGTTCCTCCCCCCCCCTGGCCACCAATCTAAAGGTGCCCATCTCTACGGATGACCAATGACCACCAATGCAATGGGCCTCTTCTTCCTTGATCACCAGTGTAAGGTGGTCCTTTTCCTACTGACCACCAATCTAAAGATGGTGTAAAGGGGGCAGTCTCCCAGTAATCCCCAATACAAGGTGGTCCTTCCCCCACTGGCCACCAATCTAAAGGTGCCCATCTCTACTGATGACCAGTGACCACCATCGCAATGGGCCTCTTCTTCCTTGATCACCAGTGTAAGGTGGTCCTTTTCCCCACTGACCACCAATCTAAAGATGGTGTAAAGGGGGCAGTCTCCCAATAATCGCCAATGCAAGGTGGTCCTTCCCCCACTGGCCACCAGTCTAAAGGTGCCCATCTCTACTGATGACCAATGACCGCCATCACAATGGGCCTCTTCTTCCTTGATCACCAGTGTAAGGTGGTCCTTTTCCCACTGACCACCAATCTAAAGATGCCCTTTTCTACTGACCACCAATGTAGAGGAACTGTTTAACAATGTGGATCTAAAACAAAGACGTTGCTCTGAGTCCTGAGCAACATACTGCACCTAAGACAACCAATGGGAAGAATTTACATATAGAAGGATCAGAATCAGTGCCAGCTTGGGAACTGTGCATGGCCTTTAACGACTGACATTTGCGTCTCTGTGCTGCCTGTGATGCACAAGACATTACTCAACTTTAATTAAGAATATGTTAGAGGAAGAAGAGAGGTGAACTTTCATTCATCATGTCTTCTCAGCAGGAGAGCGATGTCGGCGAACACATCAGGGGAAGGAGACGGAGATCAGGAATCTCTGTAGCGTTACAGCGAACATCAAACATAATCCCAGGGTGGACGTGACACTTCTGATGTAATGAGCAGATATAGAGAGTAAGGTCGTATCTCAGACATGTCCGTCCACTCTCACGTCATGTAACCTGTCCGACCCTCACAGAATCCAAAGTCTTTTTCTGTACCTGCCCAGCCATATCAGCCCATACAGGGCAAGAAACCAAGAAAGGCAAAAAATAAGCAGATTAAACAACGACTTAACGCGCTAATACCAATCTCGCTGTCAATTGATCTTCAAAGCAATGATTTGCATAATCGCTTGCCCACTATGATCTGTTCTCTGATACAGCATACAATCAATAAATTCCCGGACCATCCAATCCACGCGTCTTGATCAAAAATGATTCTGCAGGTGGTACTTTTTTTTTTTTTATGCTCGGCTTGTGATTCAATCTGTATGCATTGATTAGAAAAAAAAAACAATATTATCTCCCTTACTCCACGCTTTAAAAATAAAAAAAAACTTCCAAATTGCACAGCAGCTGCAATATACTTCCAAAATTACTTCCCAATAAAATAAAACAAATACTAATTGCAGCGCTACCAAATGATAAACAAAGTGCAAAACCTATGCAAATCAATCAATAAAACAAAATGACAAAGTTAAATTAATAATCAGTTGATACATAAAAAAAAATCTTGTGACGTGTTTGTGTTATAAACCAATATACCATATAATTCATGTGATGTATCAAATAAAGTTTATTCAATAAAGTTCTTTTCGAAAAACTGATCAGTTTATTGAATGAACTTTATTTGATACATCACATGAATTATATGGTTTATAACACACAAACGTGTCACAAGATTTATTGTATCAATTAATTATTAATGTAGCTTTTTTATTTGTTACTTTGTTTTATATTATTTTTTTTTATTATTTTGCATATGTTTTGCACCTTGTTGATGATTTGGTAGTGCTGCCTCTGAAAGTTTTTTAAAAAATGTTTTTATTTACATTGATTGGTCAAGCGAATAATTTACAGATAACATATAGAGGCTTAGAGGGTGTTGGTAGAAAGAGTTTTATTTTATAGATTTTCTTTATTATGTAAATAATATACAGTAGACCTAGCTAAGTAATCGTGTTGGAAGCATCACACACATCCTGGTGCAGAAAAGGAATTGCATGCTTGTTCCTTGGCTCCCGTGTGACTTCCTAGGTACAGAAATCAGTACCCTTCATCTTTTGGCTACAAATACTGTACACTTTGAAGCTCACTTTTTGGGAAAAAAAACGTAAATAATAATACAGGACAGTGCCAGAGCTTCCTGATTGCTATTAAAATGGAAATGAAAAAACAATAAGGCCCTGCATTTTACCGTACTGGATGAATGTGGACCACCACTAGGAAAAACAGAAAGTAATTGTTTTCTATGTGTCCTGTTCACATTGCAATGAATCCTGGAGGTGCAGAGGAGCTGTGATAAAATACAGACATCAGTAGCATATCATTCATGTGTGCAGGGCCCAGAAGTAAGGGGGGCCCACTGAGCCCTTACACACACTGCCCACATAGATTACAAAAAGAAACCACAGCCACTTTCCTGAGCCCAAAAAAACCCTACCCTCTCTCCACCTCAGAACCCCCCCCCCCCCGACCCCCCTTCTATCTTCCTCAGACCCCCTAGACCTCCCCTCTCTCCTCAGACATCCCCTCTCTTCCCCTCAGACCCCCTCTCTTCTCCTCAGACCCCCCTCTCTCCTCCTCAGACCCCCCCGAGACCACCCTTCTCTCTTTCTCAGACCCCCCCGAGACCTCCCCTCTCTCCTCAGACATCCCCTCTCTTCCCCTCAGACCCCCTTTCTCCTCCTCAGACTCCCCTCTATCCTCCTTAAAAAAAACCTCTATCCTCCTCAGACCCCCTCTCTCTTCCTCAGACCCCCCCTCTCCTCCTCAGACCCTCCTCTCCTCAGGCCCTCCTCTCATCTTCCTCAGAACCCCCTTTCTCCCCCTCAGACTCCCTAGCCCTCTCCCTACCTAAGACCCCCCCAGATCTCTCTTCCTCAGACCCCCGATACCTCCCCTCTTTCCTTAGACATCCCCTCTCTTCTCCTCAGACCCCCCTCTCTCCTCCTCAGACCCCGTTCACCTCTTCAAAACCCCCTTCCCCCCCTCAGACTCCCTAGACCTGCCCTCTCCCTTCCTAAGACTTCCCAGTTCCCCCCTTTCTCCTCCTTAAACCCCCCCAGACCTTCCCTCTCCTCAGACCCCCAAGATCCCCCCATTGCTCCTTAGTCCCCCCCCCCATACGCTTCTCCTCCTCAGACCTCCCCTTTCTACTCCTCAGGTCCTTCAAACCCCCTCCCTTTCCTCCTCAGACCCCACAACCCCCCCCCCCCACTTTGCTTTTTAGAATTTGACCACAGGAAACTCAAACCTGTTTAGTGGTGATGGCTTTTGCACATTTTCATTACACTTTGTAATGCTTTTTTAAAAACATCCGCACACCTCTTTCCCCCCTCGTTCTGCACTGTACATTCCCTATTTAACGTGACCACATTCTGCACTATGTAAGTCACCTCAGACTCTAACCACACCCCGTTTAAGCCACCCCCAATATTTAGCACAGTTTAAACCACAACCACTTTTTGCTAGACACGCTTAACGCTTTTCTGGATGCCTGGGCCCCACTTTTGATCTTGCACACAGGCCCACTAAATTCACGATACGTCCCTGGCAGATGTGCAGCATTTTATTGCAGACTACAGGCAGGTATTGCATGGCACTGCACAGCAGCACAGTGCACCATGCTGCTGCACAGTGACATCAATGAAGTGTCACTTTGTGCACTTCAAATAAAGACAAAAAAACAGGGAACTGTGTAATGCACTGAAACGCGCCTCACACCACCCCCTACCGCCATCTCACTGCTGCCAGAATGGACAGCTGCCTGCACAGGACAGTCAGGACTAACAAAACAAGAAATTGTTATTCAGTATTAGGCTTGGGCGTGTCCGAACTCCCACGTACCGGATCCCACCAGGAAGCCAACACTGCACACGGCTAATCACAGGCAGTGAGACATTTCCCGGTTTGCAGCTGCATAGTACATATACTGTATATAACCAGACAGATAGGATGTGATATTGAATATTTGTGGCAATTAAAATCTTTTATTCATCCTATGATGAAGGCAGATGGCAACAGCACAGTATTTAGCAAATAAGTGGGGGCTCGTCCGGGATCTAATATATATAAATGCTGTATACATATAATCAGACAGATGGGATGTGATGCCAAAAATTTTGAGTATCACATCTCATCTGTTCGGTAAATTATAGTGGTGAGTGTGGATCCTGCTTGATGTGTATATCTTGTATTAAAGGATCTGTCACCTGTTACATGAAGCTCACCCAAATTTGCTAATATGTATAGATATATGTTACATCCTGTGGTAAGAGGTATTGCAGGGGAGGACAGCTCTGGAATCAAATGAGCATTGCAGTCTGGTTTGCCCTTTTTTTGTTGTTTTTTTTTCAACTCAGACTTGGGACATTTTTTAGAAAAAATTTAGCATATGGGTCATCATGATTATCTATGCCTAATAGAAATTTAGGCCATGGGTCATCATGTTCATCTATGGCACATATGTCAAACACAAGGCCCATGGGCCGAATCCGGCCTGCCTGGCCTTGACATGTGGCCCTCACACCCAGTTTTGCAACCGGAACGTGACAGAACTCTATTCCACCACCTCCGGTCCTCACCCTCCATTCCCGCTCCCCACTGTCACTTGTAAACACAGAAGCCTTCTGTGCTTACAAGGGACAGCTTTGCGTTAAGTGCCTCCCGGAATGAACAGATCCCTGCCCCCATTCATGGCAGGGTGCAGCAGAAACAGATCTCCAGAATTTGAGAGAGCGAACAATCTCCCTGCATGGCGAGGCAGAGCCGCCTACACAGGGAGGTAGGAGAGAGAGATGTGAGGAAGCTTCGGGGGGTTGGAGTTGGGGTTGTACACTGTGCATAACGCATCCCTAAACTCTACACTTTTACGTAGCGCACCCCTAAATCCTGCACTCTGTACATAGCACTCTCCTGAACTCTGCACTCTGTACATAGCGCACCCCTAAACCCTGCACTCTATACATAGCGCACCCCTAAACCCTGCACTCTGTACATAGCGCACCCCTAAACCCTGCACTCTGTATATAGCGCACACCTAAACCCTGCACATAGCGCACCCCTAAACCCTGCACTCTGCACATAGCGCACCCCTAAACCCTGCACTCTGTACATAGCGCACCCCTAAACCCTGCACTCTGTATGTAAAGCACTCCTGAACTTTGCACTCTGTACGTAAAGCACTCCTTAACTCTGCACTCTGTACGTAAAGCACTCCTGAACTCTACACTCTCTATGTAATGTGCTCCTGAACTCTGCACTCTGTACGTAGCACACCCTAAAAAGCTGCACTCTGTACATAGCACACTCCTGAACCCTGCACTCTGTATATATGGCACCCCTAAACCCTGCACTCTGTATGTAATCCACTCCTGAACTCTGCACTCTGTATGTAATGCACTCCTGAAATCTGCACTCTGTACATAGCGCACCCCTAAACCCTGCACTCTGTACATAGCACACTCCTGAACCCTGCACTCTGTATCTAATGCACTCCTGAACTCTGCACTCTGTACATAGCACACCCCAAAAAGCTGCACTCTGTACATAGCACACTCTTGAACCCTGCACTCTGTATGTAATGTGCTCCTGAACTCTGCATTCTGTACGTAGTGCACCCCCTAAACCCTGCACTCTGTACATAGCACACTCCTGAACTCTGAACTCTGTACATAGTGCACCCCTAAACCCTGTACCCTGTACATAGCGCACCCCTAAACCTTGCACTCTGTATATAGCGCACTTCTAAACCCTGCACTCTGTATATAGCACATCCCTAAACTCTGCACTCTGTATGTAATGCACTCCTGAACTCTGCACGTAGCACTCCTGAACCCTGCACTCTGTACATAGCACACCCCTAAACCCTGCACTCTGTATGTAATGCACTCCTGAACACTGCACTCTGTATGTAATGCACTCCTGAACCCTGCACTCTGTATGTAATGCACTCCTAAACTCTGCACTCTGTACATAGCGCACTCCTGAACTCTGCACTCTGTATGTAATGCCCTCCAGCGCCTTGAGGCGATTCAGTTCGCATTTGCAGCGCTTTGACGGTAACTATACTGCTGTTGCATCCCGCCATGAAAATTTGTTTGAAACTCCTGATCTATGCCTTACCACGACTTGAGTTGCTGACCTGGGACAAGCATATGGATAAAAGTCCTGATTTTGCTGGCTGTGTAATTGCTTGTTAAAACAGTGATTTATTAACTAGAGGAGTGAGGATGAAGATGATGACCTGGGCACTTGTACATTTTTTTAACTCAGGCTGTAGTGGCAGTTCCCATAAAATGATTTTGACAGGTTCTCTTTAAGAACTGAACAGATTACTGAACTCAATGCACTCGGTGGCTTAAAATGTTGAGAAAATGAATTTACCAGAAAGCAATTAACTCAGAGAAACCACAATCTGGACCGCAGAGGTCACTTTGCAGGAAGTAAATCAATTTAGCTTTTCCATTTAATATTGGCACAAAGCATCAGCAACCGGAGTGCAACCAGTAAATTTAATATATCTGTCTGAATGCGCAATCAGGAGATAACCTCATCTGCATTCTGGTGTAAAGGTAAGAGAACAACAGCAGTCTGGAAAAAAAGAACAGGATACAATAAACCTGTCAGCAACTTTACAAGTCTGCATGAAGAAATTTCTGACATCTTTGACAATATACAGCAACAGTATCATTTTATAAGAAAAAAAAAAATCTCAACCTTTTACCATTTAATAGCCATCCTTAAACTCCAGTTAATAATCCGACCCAGGCTGAGATGATGTCATCAGTCTCCTGCAAGGAGGAGGAAGCATTTCCTCAGCCCCCCCCCCACTGATCAAACTGCAACATTTGTAAATTTTTAGCAACTCATGAGGCGAGCGGATCTAAGTCAGATATTTTGTGAACTGTACCAAGATTTACATGATTGCGTCAATTCTGAGTCGTCATCTCAGTCCAGGAAGGAGGTGGCGACCCTGGATGATGCCTGAACAAAAGATGGCTCCGTCCTTCTGAAGAGGAAAGCCGATGAAAGCATTGTCAGGGGGGAGTACTGTGGTCTCTGGGAGAAGTAATAAATACTTAAAAACCATGGGGGTTGATTTACGAAAACTGGAGTGCAAAATCTGGTGCGGCTCTGCATAGAAACCAATCGACTTCCAGTTATCGAAAGAGAACAAAAATGGGGTGGGACTTTACATGTACCAAAAAAGCTTACAAAAAAATAAACAAATCTTTAATTTCCATATACAAATGGTTAGATTTAAATAAAATTGAATACAACTTCTTAAAACCACAGTTACTCTAATGCCCCGTACACACGGTCGGATTTTCCGACGGAAAAATGTTCGATGGGAGCTTGTTGTCGGAAATTCCGACCATGTGTGGGCTCCATCGGACATTTTCCATCGGAATTTCCGTCACACAAACTTTGAGATCTGGATCTCAAATTTTCCGACAACAAAATCCGTTGTCGTAAATTCCGATCGTGTGTACACAATTCCGACGCACAAAGTTCCACGCATGCTCGGAATCGAGCAGAAGAGCCGCGCTGGCTATTGAACATTTTTCTCAGCTCGTCGTACGTGTTGTACGTCACTGCGTTCTTGACGTTCGGAATTTCAGACAAGATTTGTGTGACCGTGTGTATGCAAGACAAGTTTGAGCCAACATCCGTCGGAAAAAAAATCCATGGATTTTGACGTCGGAATGTCCGATCGTGTGTGTACAGGGCATAAAGCCTCGTACACACGATCGGACTTTCCGACGGGAAATGTTCGATGTCAGGCTGTTGTCGGTAAATCCAATTGTGTGTATGCTCCATCGGACAATTGTTGTTGGACTTTCCACCAACAAATGTCTGTTTTCGGATTTTCCGAGCGTGTGTACACAAGTCCGTCACACAAAATTCCAAAGTACAAACATGCATGCTCGGAAGCAAGGACGAGCCGAAAGCGGTCGGTCTTGTAAACTAGCGTTCGTAATGGCGAATTAACATTCGTGACGCGGCAAATTATGAAATCTCCAAATGCAGCGCACAATTCTCTTCTTCTATAATGGGATAATAATGAAGCTGCTTTGCTGGAGATACTGATGGAGTTATTGCAAACAAATTTTCAAAGGCTTTTTTTTCTAGTGATATCAAGAATAATATTATTATGCTTTTTTCTTTTTTTTTTTTTATTTGGGCAAGTTACCACAACACCATTATCCCGTAGATTTTAAGATCAAAGATACAACTATGTTGGTGTCCCTTGTTAATTTTACATTGTATTTTTTTTAATGTAACTGCCGACTCCCAAACTGTCATTTGAAGTCAAACACACAGCCAAGTATTATTCTACACAATTTTTTTATTGTGCATTAAAAAAAAATTAGACATGCTATCTGCCAATAGAACTTAACCAAAAAGCGCATTCTATGAATCCAAAAATCTAGAAAATATACCAAATCAAATCATTATTCAACTAAAATAATAATGTCAAAGCAATAACTCCACGGCCAATAATAAATAACACGTTATCTCCTCCGATTCCGCAACATGTCTGGTTGATGAACGGCCGTTCAGAAACAAACTGAAAAGCGCTAAATGAAAAACGCGAAAAGAAAAGCGCGAAGCCAAACTTCTACTAACACGAAATTAGCGGAAGGAGCCCAAAGGGTGGCGCTAAAGAGCTGAAAAACAACGTAGTACGTCACTACGTTCGTATTTGTTGGCCAACAATTGTGTGGCCGTGTGTATGCAAGACAAGTTTGGGCAAACGCCCTTCGGACAAAAGTCCACGGTTTTGTTGGCCAACAATCCGATCATGTGTACGAGGCTTTAGTCTATCCAGGATGTGCTGGTCCTGGCTGAAGAATCGAAAAAACTAGCCAATCAACTTCCAGTTTGTTTGGTCAAAGCCTAATTGAACATGCTGATGTTAGAAGCTGATTGGCTACCATGTACAGCTGCCCCAGATTTTGCACTCTCCAGTTTTAGTAAGTCAACCCCTATATCTGATGTTGGTCCACTAGCACCACAAATTATTTTATTGTTAAACTAAAAAAAAAAAAAAAACAAACAAAAAAAAAACAACAAGTGGAAAGGTTGGTTTGGGTAGCAAAGACGAGGCCTGCTCCAAACTTTGATGAAATACCTCCAACCACGAAGCGGGTAACATAGGAGGTAATATTAGACAAGTATCTATTTTTTGACAGTTTCATGATTCCTTTATCAATAATTATAGGAGTGCGATCTGTGCAATTCAATTCCGTGTCTGGATTCAGATGAAGTCGAAGGATGTAATTAATTGCTCTGCTGCTCCTTAATGTTTTTGGCTACAGTTGTAATAAAAGAAAATCAGCCTTTCTCTGTTTTAATTTAGTAGATTAGATTACGTATCTCAGAGGACTAAGTAACATCATCGGCAATAATTCTTTGTATCCAACCATAGATCTGCTCCTTCAGCATCAGGAAAGCAATCAAATTTAAAGAGAACGTGTGTTTTACCTGGGCAAAGTCCAAACGCAATATTCCCCACACACACCAAGGATTCCTCAAATGGGTCCAAAGCTTCATTTACATAGTCCACCTACGGTTCGGGCCCCTTCATCGTCGCTTGCCTGATGAAGAGGCCTTACGTGGCTCTGAAACGTTGCCGTATGTGGACCATGTGAATAAAGATCCTTGGTGTGCTGATGACATTTCTTCACTCTTACCCAGGCAAAGGGTTCACTTAATTACCACCCACCCGCCGTTTCCTCCCACGTTGCTTGCACCAGAATGCGCAGTGGGAAACCCGCGTTCCCTGTGTGTTTCCCGCAGCGTGTTAAAAATGTGTTGCAGCTGCGATCTGCAGTGGGTGTCGATATTAATTTAATGGCACCCCAAATGCAGTTGGCCCACACAGGTGAACCGCCAAAGTACCATGCAATGCGGCTGCAGTGAGTTTGCAAAAGTAGTGAATGCATCACTTTTGGGGCGGTGCAATTTAAAATTCTGCAAATCACAGAACTACTGTACATGTCAAGCTCATAGGAACATGCAGCGCATTCCTGTGTAATTCCCGGTTTGAACCAGCCCTCAAAGAGATCACATGACAGCAGAGTGTTCTCACGCAAGACCCTTTCATCAGGCGTGTGTACAACCCCTTCCAGCTCAAGGGGAATGGTTGGGTGGGGGGGGGGGGGCTAGTTGGGGCTAAAAATTGTGTAGTCTGCTAGGCAATTTTAGCTTTGGCTCCTTCTGTAATCAAGGGAGCAGTGATTGTTTGGTCTGTCCTGTTCAGTGTCTCACAGGCTGGGAGTTTGATTTCTTCCCCCTGCCTTTGGAAGAAGCTTCCAGAACTTAGGGTGGAAGATTCAATTCAACCAGCCTGAGTAATTAGTTGGGTCCAGCCAATCCCTGGAGTGGAAGTGTTCAGAAGGGGGCTGGAGTGCAGATAAATAGTCTGAGACATGGGAGAGCTGGGTTCCCTCTCTCCAGGAAAGTCCCAGAGGTGCAGGGGCTACTGCTGCTGGGTGGCCATGGACTGAATAGCTATTCTAGGAAGCCTCAGAGGTGCTAGGATCAAAGGCTCAAATGGACTTTGCTCAGAGCTGAGCGCAGAACAGCACCACAAAGGATCAGGTCCTGAAAGGTGCCAACGCACTTATTGGATTGTGTCCTAAATCTACTCCCACCTCCATATTAACACTATTCTATCTACCCTGTAAAAGAAAAGATGTCTATACTTCTTCTGAAGCTGCTCTGGTCTGGTCACATGATCGGCTTCCAGCGTCAGCTTCAGTGTAGAGGAGTTCCATAGGCATACTATGGGGTATCCATTGACTGCTGTCCCCCCTCTACATTGCAGCCAGAGATGGAAGCCTGTCATGTGACCGGACTGGAACGGCTTCAGACTAGTTAAGGATGCACATCTTTACTTTTGCAGGGTAGATAGAATAGGCTTAGAATGGGGGTTAGAGTAGATTTAGCCTCCATTAGGGTATGACTGGAATATCACCTTAAGTTGATTCACGTGTGCTGGACGCTACACTGGGTACCAATAGTTGCATACTGGCGCAGGGTAACCAGATGCCCAAAGACTTGCCCAATGGTCCTCTATTGTGGGGCATTGGACTATTCACTATTAGCCACTACTTTTTCTGCTAAAAAGAATGTCCTCTGTTCACTATCTACATCTGAGCCCCAATCCCTATTTTGTTACGAGTTTTGCCAGCAAAAAATCAGAAAAAAGACAACCCCCAGACTGCTTATTGAAGCCGGAGTGAATGGACTGTTGCTTGGGTGGCTGGTTGCGTCTGCACTGTTTGGGAGATAACCAGTCAAATTTAGTGGCCCCTGCTGGGGTGGCGCTATATATAACTGAAGATGACAACCCACTTTAACTAGATGGCACATGGCCTAACTTAGTTTGACAACTCCACCAGACATTTTCATCTTCTCAAGGCATTTGAAATGATCCTCCTCTCTCATGTTCATGCATATCGCCTCCCTATAAATCTCAGTTGTCGACATCACCCATAATCACTCGGGAAAAATGGGTGATTTTCTAAAAAGCATTCTTTTTTGGAATTGGCTAAATTATCACTTCATAAGAAGAAAATGGTTTTGTTCCCTGAGAAGATAATGGCTAATACTCTGTTGTAAACAGAAAATAACATAGCTGTCATTCCAAGGCTTGGAGACTTATTTTACGCCTCGGGTGTACCGGCAATTACGGTGAAGAGTGTGGTGTAGATATAATGTGACTGTAATCCCTCTATCTGGTTTCTCTGACTCCAGTGACTGCCTCATGATGTGACACAAATTCTCTTTCTGCAGGAGGCTGGCGAAGTCAACTCTTCTGCTAATTCCCCTCTTCGGAGTTCATTATATTATGTTCGCCTTCTTCCCCGACAACTTTAAGGTGGAAGTCAAGCTAGTCTTCGAGCTCATTCTTGGATCCTTCCAGGTAAGAATGCAGGGATGGTGGCCCTCAAGCTTAAATATGTTTCTTTAAGGTAGAAAGGGACACTGTTATTATTGTTACATTTGTTTTTAGGGCTCCTTCACACCAGTCTGATTTGACTGCATTTGGGCGGCGTTGCCCAAAGTAGTCCCAATGTATACACACAGGCAATGTCCTATTGCTTAGTTTTCCAACAAAGCAAAATGGACATGTTGCATGTTTCAATGTGTTACGTGTTTCAATGCTCTATAGGGCATCACAAAGCACATGCACACCTTCTGGTGTATAATCCCTAAAAGAAAAAGTCTAGCTCAGGGTTTCTCAAGTAGGGTTCCTCCAGAGGTTGCTAGGGGTTCCTAGAGCAATGAGCAGTTTCTGCCTCTCAAATAAGTTTCCACTGACACCATTGATCTTTTTAGCTATCTGTAAGGGGGTAATTCATCCGAATGACCACAAGTATGAGGAGCATTTTTCCCACTGACCATCACACTAATGTATCATGAGTTGTACATATAGTAATTTTCAGCAGGGGTTCCCTGAGACCAGAAAGTTATTTCAGGGTTGAAAAGGTGTTGAAAAGTTTCTTTTGTTGTGTTGAAATGGTTGTGAAAGGCTGGTCTAGTTGAAACTGATAATGCACACCAGTGGGTTAAATAAGCTTCCACTCATTATGAGGCACAAGTCAACCCTTTCATTAATCCCCGCTCCTCCCCACCACGGAACCCAAGTTTGCCATACTCCCCTTGCTAGATGTTGCTGTTATCAAAGATTTAACACCCACTCCAATTTTGTCTTTACTAAACGGGGCCCACTTAAAAGTAAAAGACTAAAAATAATGGCTAGTGTTAGTCTTTATAGTCACTGGGGAAAAGCGATTGCCGCGTCACCCTGTGTAGGTAAACCCTTTAGAGGGCCTGGCCGGTTGGGCAGGGGTCCACCCAGGCCACTCCCAGGCCCTGTGAGGTTCTGGTTTAACCTACACAGGGTGTCAGTGTGAGCTCATTCCCCCAAGCAGCGCACTCTCTGCTCAGCACCCCTGCCCAGCCTGGTACAGCCCCTCCCTCCCTGCCCTGCTCAGCCCTGCTTAACGGAGCTCATACACACAATGTGGGGGCAGGCCACACTCTGAGCTGCCGGTTGAAAGCGGTGGGCTTGTATGTGAATCTGGGAGTCAGAGGGCCCCTGAGTTTCCTTTTTTATATACAAGTCCGCCGGGAGCATCTTGGCATGCGGGTATATATATATATACGTTGTATATACACAGACATGTGTTTGAACTTTGGGGTGTACACACCTATGTTGTGGATACCGAGAGAGGGGTGACCTGAGAACAGCTTCCAACACTTGCTGGTTGCGAAGTAGCCCAGTAGTAGTACAAGGACTGCAGCATACATGCAGTGTATACTATGCATAGACTCTCTAGTCTCTATTCAACCATACCCCTGTAAATCCCATATTCAGCCCTATGTAGTCATGGTCACTTTTCACTGCAACACACTGCATGCCTCTCGTTTATCTGGGCTATGCTTCTTTATGAAGTTCTAAAGGTGAATGGTATGTTTTAGGAAAGCCTAATGCGGGGGGTTATTATTATAGTCGCTGATGCCAGTATTTTGGGTTATTTTTGCAGTCACTGAGAACACCGTTGGGGGGGATTTTGATTGTAGTCACTGACACCAATATCATAGGTTATTATTATAATCACTAATGTTGGGGGTTATTATTATAGTCCTAGACACTAATGTTGGGGGTTGTACTGTATTCACTAACACCAATGCTGGGGGGTTATTATTGAGGTCAATAACATCAATATTGGGGTTAATATTACAGTAACTGACATCAATGTTGGGGGTTATTACTATAGTCACTAACACTATTGTTGGAGGTTTTTATTTTAGTCACTAACACTAATATTGGGGGTTATTATAGTCACAGACACCAATGTTGGGGGTTATTATAGTCACTAATGCCGCGTACACACGGTCGGACTTTTCGACCGGACTGGTCCGACAGAATTTCCAGCGTACTTTCGACGGACTTTCTAACGAACGGACTTGCCTACACAAGATCACACCAAAGTCCGACGGATTCGTATGTGGTGACGTACACCGGACTAAAATAAGGAAGTTGATAGCCAGTAGCCAATAGCTGCCCTAGCGTCGGTTTTTGTCCTTCGGACTAGCACACAGACGAGCGGATTTCTGGGTCCGGCGGAGTTACGACGTAAAGATTTGAAGCAAGTTCCAAATCTAAAGTTCATCAGATTTGCGACTGGAAAAGTCCGCTAAAGGTCCGGTGGAGCCCACACACAATCGGATTGTCCGCCGGCTTTGGTCCGTCGGCGTCCATCGGACCAGTCTGGTCGAAAAGTCCGACCGTGTGTACGCTGCATAACACTAATGTTGGGTGTTATTATTATAGTCACTAACACTAATGTTGGGGGTTATTATAGTCACAGACACCAATGTTGGGGGTTATTATAGTCACTAACACTAATGTTGGGGGTTAATATAGTCACTGACACCAATGTTGGGGTTTGTACTGTATTCAAACACCAATGCTAGGGGGTTATTATTGAGGTCAATAACATCAATATTGGTGGTTATTATTACAGTAATTGACACCAATGTTGGGGGTTATTATTATAGTCACTGACACCAATGTTGGGGGTTATTATTATAGTCACTGAGACCAATGTTGGGGGTTATTATTATGGTCACTGACACTAATGTTGGAGGTTATTATTGCAGTCAACTACATCAATATTGGGGGTTAATATTTTAATATTACAGTAACTGACACCAATGCTACAGGGGTTATTATTATAGTCACTGACACCAATATTGGGGGGGGAGGGTTATTGTTATAGTCACTGACACTAATGTTGGGGGTTATTATTGCAGTCAATGACATCAATATTGGGGGTTAACATTACAGAAACTATCGCTAATGCTGTGGGGGTAATTCTTGTAGTCACTGACACCAGTGTTGGGGGTTATTATTGTAGTCACTGACACCATTGCTGGGGTATGTTTATGGGTTCATCATAAATATTGTGAGTATTTAGCAAAACTCAAAAGAGATTAAATAAATTAAAAGATTTTTATTTTTTTTTGTGGTTTGCGCACAGCAGATGCAGCAGATACCAAAACCGAGGTCCTTGAGACCAGCGCGCTCGATCTTGTGTTAAAGCACATTCTAGCCAATGCGGGAGTTGGGCGCTCGGGAGCTGTCATTATAAATAAAATACAAGTTCCATTTACGCTTCCTTTATCTTCAAAGCTAAGCAGAATATTTCTTCCTGAGCTGCAGCCGGCTCCGGGTTTTCCCTTAATTGGCAGAAGAAGATCCGCTAAGCTCATAAACGTGACCCTTCAGGCTGATATTAGCCTAATATCAGAAGACTGTGATGTTTTTGATTGACGGGCGACTGTCCTAATTGGCTGAGGGGTCGGAGTGAAAACCCAAACAGACCCCATAGAAATTAAGTCGTTCTATATCTGCTACAACACGGATTATCACTTGAGTTGCAGATGTAACAATAAACAACGTATACGGTCTGAACTGGATTTCCATAGAGTGCAGGAAGATTGGGAGTTCATGCAATGTATACAATTATTGTGCATGATGCTCAACAATAGCGCTGTTGAATTTGCGTATTTCGCAGCTTTTTCCAACGGGCAACTCTTAACCACTTGCAGACCAGCCGCGGCAGTTTTACTGCGGCAGAATGGCACGGCTGGGCGAAACGACGTTATGCAACCTTGCTTCGCCTTGTGGCCACTAGGGGCGCGCACGCGCCCCCTGCTCGCCCACGGAGCCGATGCGAGTGCCCGGTGGTCGCGATCACCTCCGGGCTCCGGCGATCGCCCGGGGCACACCGAGAACCGGGATCTGTGTGTGTAAACACACAGTTTCCGTTTCTCTGAGGGGGAGAAGAGACAGATTGTGTGTTCATACAAAGTATCAACAGCGATCTGTCATCTCCCCTACACAGTCCCCTCCCCCCTTCAGTTAGAACACACCCTAGGGAACACAATTAACCCCTTGATCGCCCCCTAGTGTTAACCCCTTCCCTGCCAGGGACATTTTTTCAGTAATGAGTGCATTTTTATAGCACGGATCGCTGTATAAATACCAATGGTCCCAAAAATGTGTCAAAAGTGTCCGATGTGTCCGCCATAATGTCGCAGTCCCGATAAAAATCACAGATCGCCGCCATTACTAGTAAAAAAAAAAAAAAATTTATAATAAAAATGCCATAAATCTATCCCCTATTTTGTAGACGCTATAACTTTTGCGCAAACCAATCAATATACGCTTGTTGCAAATTTTTTTTTTTTTTTTTAACCAAAAATATATAGAAGAATACATATCGGCCGAAACTGGGGAAAAAAATATTTTTTTTAATATATTTTTGGGGGATATTTATTATAGCAAAAAGTAAAAAAATATTGCGTTTTTTTCAAAATTGACGCTCTTTTTTTGTTTATAGCGCAACAAAATAAAAACCGCAGAGGTGATCAAATACCACCAAAAGAAAGGTCTATTTGTGGTAAAAAAAAAGGGCGTCAATTTTGTTTGGGTGCAACGTCGCACGACTGCGCAATTGTCAGTTAAATTGACGCAGTGCCGAATCGCAAAAAGTGCTCTGGTCAGGAAGGGGGTAAAATCTTCCGAGGCTGAAGCAGTTAAAGAGACCTCCAAGGAGAAGCCCACCTTTCCCTAAAATTGTCTTCTTTCTCTGTGGCTGCTAAATGCCCAGTACTTCTGGGTATGGGAAGCATGTGACCTCTTCCCATAATGCAGTGCTCAGGCCTAGCGCTGACATCACCACTGCCTTTAAGCTCCAACTCCAGCCACCGCTGCAACTGCTATGGGAATGGACAGGGGAATGCTGGAGTTTGGTCTCAGATAGTAACACCATGCACCTACGTGTGTTTTTTTGTTTGTTTTTTCTTAAAAGAGCAGTATGACTTTCCGAAAAAATAAACAATTATACCCACCTACACTGTTCCCCGCCGCCGTCGCTTCTAAGACCAAGAACTGAGCGATCAAACATCACCGATCACTCAGCTCTCTGTCTTCAGCCTGCAGAGAGCTGGTGATTATTAGAGTCACCAGCTCTCTGCTCTGCCCCTTCAGCGTTTTTCCTGCAGCACTGGGCTGTGGAGTTGGTGGGAGCGGCTGGCTCAGGCACTCTGCAGCTTCCTGAGAGGCTGAGCCAGCTGCCGGTCCAGGCATTTGGGTGGATCCCAACTTTAAAGGATATCTAAAGTCATACTTGCCTCCTCTGTGCAGTTGGTTTTGCACAAAGTGGCCCCCCGATCCTCCTCTTCTGATATCCCTCAGTGGTGCTCCTGGCTTCTCCTCCTTCTCGAGTGCTGCTCTCCCTCGGGGGAACCCGTGCGGGCGCGCTCCCGTGTTCTGCTGCTGCGTCCATTGATACAGACATCAGGACTCGCAGGACCCCCCGGCTCCCGCATCATTGGATTTGATTGACAGCAGTGGGAGCCAATGGCTGCTCTGCTATCAATCTATCCAATCAGGACCCGAGACACCGGCTGGAGCTGGTGTGCTTGTCCCCGTCGCTGGAAAGAGTGGGTTCAGGTAAGTAAAAGGGGGGGCTGCTGCATCACAGGAGGTTTCTCACCTTAATGCATAGTATGTATTAAGGTGAAAAACCTCGAGGGCTTACAACCCCTTTAACCATTTGCTGACTCACTATAGCCGAATCGTGGCTAGCCAGTTCTGAGAGTTCTCGTCCCATCTGTGCCGCCTATCAGTGCCTCCTCATCAGTTCCCACCAGTGCCGTCTCATCAGTTCCCACCAGTGCCTTCTCATCAGTTCCCACCAGTGCCTCCTCATTAGTTCCCACCAGTGCCTCCTCATCAGTTCCCACCAGTGCCTTCTCATCAGTTCCCACCAGTGCCTCCTCATTAGTTCCCACCAGTGCCTCCTCATCAGTTCCCACCAGTGCCTCCTCATCAGTTCCCGCCAGTGCCCTCCTCATCAGTTCCCACCAGTGCCCTCCTCATCAGTTCCCACCAGTGCCTCCTCATCAGTTCCCACCAGTGCCTCCTCATCAGTTCCCACCAGTACCTCCTCATCAGTTCCCACCAGTGCCTCCTCATCAGTTCCCACCAGTGCCTCCTCATCAGTTCCCACCAGTGCCTCCTCATCAGTTCCCACCAGTGCCTCCTCATCAGTTCCCGCCAGTGCCCTCCTCATCAGTTCCCACCAGTGCCTCCTCATCAGTTCCCACCAGTGCCTCCTCATCAGTTCCCACCAGTGCCTCCTCATCAGTTCCCACCAGTGCCTCCTCATCAGTTCCCACCAGTGCCTCCTCATCAGTTCCCACCAGTGCCTCCTCATCAGTTCCCACCAGTGCCTCCTCATCAGTTCCCACCAGTGCCTCCTCATCAGTTCCCACCAGTGCCTCCTCATCAGTTCCCACCAGTGCCGTCTCATCGTTTCCCACCAGTGCCTCCTCATCAGTTCCCACCAGTGCCGTCTCATCAGTTCCCACCAGTGCCTCCTCATTAGTTCCCACCAGTGCCTCCTCATCAGTTCCCACCAGTGCCTCCTCATCAGTTCCCACCAGTGCCTCCTCATCAGTTCCCACCAGTGCCTCCTCATCAGTTCCCACCAGTGCCGTCTCATCAGTTCCCACCAGTGCCGTCTCATCGGTTCCCACCAGTGCCGTCTCATCAGTTCCCACCAGTGCCGTCTCATCTGTTCCCACCAGTGCCGTCTCATCAGTTCCCACCAGTGCCGTCTCATCGGTTCCCACCAGTGCCGTCTCATTGGTTCCCATAAGTGATCATCAGTGAAGGAGAAAAATGACCTGTTTGCACAATTATATAAACTATGATTTTTGGTCTTTTTCGTTTATTCAGCAAAACATAAAAACCCCAGCGGGCATTAAATACCACCAAAAGAAAGCTCTATTAGTGTGAAAAAAAATTATAAAAATATCATATGGGTACAGCGTTGCATGACCGCGCAATTATCATTCAAAGTGTGACAGTGCTAAAAGCTGAAAATTGGCCTGGGCAGGAAGGGGGTAAAAGTGCCCGGTAGGCAAGTGGTTAAAGTCGGGATCATTCCTGAACCGAGGACTGGCTGAGTGATGTCAGCCGACAGCGGGCTTTAAAAAAAGCCAGAGGAAATTCCTCCAAAGTGATTGTTACCAGAACTTTCAGTGATAATGGTAAACAGGACATAGAGCGGGGCAATTTCCCTATAACGGGGGCACAGACAGCAAAAAAAACTTGACAGGGTTTCTAATCCCTCTCCACTCTATCCAAAGCTAAAAAAATGGTTCTGCCTTTAGTTCATTAGTTGTACATTAATGTTCTTTATGTGCACTTTCTGTATGTTCTGTCTCTTTCACATCCACCTGATAGGGGATGAAGTTCTCTTAGCCCCGGTTCACACTGAGGCAGCGCGACTTGCAGCGTGACTGCCTTAGCAACCTGGACACGACAGGGGCGGCGACTTGCAAAACGACTTCTATATAGAAGTCTATGCAAGTCGCCTCAAGTCGCCCCCCAAAGTAGTACAGGAACCTTTTTCTAAGTCGGAGCGACTTGCATCGCTCCGATTAGAACGGTTCCATTGTACAGAACGGGACGCTACTTGTCAGGCGGCTAGGTCGCCTGACAAGTCGTCCCAGTGTGAACCGACCCTTATAGTTATTGTTGTGTTACCAAATATTATACTAAAGATAATAAAAATAAAAGAAATGTATCATAAAAAAGCAATGTATGTATCTTTGTTCTTTGACAAAGTGCAGTGTCCGTCCTCATCGTGTTTTAATCGCGCTTTTCTTTTCAGGGCTTCGTTGTGGCGGTTCTGTATTGCTTCCTGAATGGAGAAGTAAGGGAAATTCTGTTTATAAATAAAAAACAAAAAAAATGTAATAAACGTTAAAGCGTGCCTAAGCTATAAAAATGCAATTTATTGCGGCTTAGCAGTCCTTAGATGTGGTATCGTCTTTTTGTTTTGTTTTTCCATTATTTTCACCTGATGATCCTGCCAATAACATACTTCCTGTCCTAAGGTGACGACGCTTACTCACTGTTCTTTATCTATTAGACATGTGCGATTTGTTGCGTTCCAAAACCGTTTTTGAACGAACTTCGGCAAATTTGTTCATTCGGAAATATCCGAATTAACGAAAACCCGTTTAACAAATTTTTCAGAATATTCGTAAATTTGAATATTTATAAATTTAGATTTTTTTTTTGGGGGGGGGGGGGGGTTCTAACTAATTTTCTAGCAAAAAAAAAAAACATGGAAACAAAAAGTGCCAAAAAAATGCCTGGTCTTCAATTGCTTAAAAGGGGGAAGATTAAAGAGTTAAGTCCACCCTAACGCTAAAATCCAAAGACATCCACAATCTAACACTAATCTATCTAGCCCTGTAAAGAAGAACTCGGTATACTTACACTTTTTGAAGCCGATCCGATCTGGTCTCCAGCGGCAGAAGCTCTGCAGAAGGACACAGCCAACAATGGCTGTGAAATAAATGGGATGTGACGTCACCCATAGACTTACTATGGGGCTTCCGTTGTCGGCTGTGTCCTCTGCACCCGCCTCCACAGCGAAGCCGCAGATGACAGCTCAGCGTGGGATCGGGTCGGATCGGCTTAAAAAAAAAAAAGGTATGTATACTGATTTCTTCTTCACAGAGCTAGATAGGTTAGTGTTAGATTTGTGGATGTCTGTAGATGCTAGGGATTTTAGTGTAATGCCGCGTACACGCAATCGGACTTTCCGCCAACAAAACCATGGATTTTTGTCAAAGGTTGTTGGCTCAAACTTGTCTTGCATACACACGGTCACACAAATGTTGGCCAACAATTACGAACGTGGGAACGCGGTGACGTACAAGATGTACGACGAGCCGAGAAAAAGGAAGTTCAATAGCCAGTGCGGCTCCTTCTTGATTCCGAGCATGCGTGAACTTTTGTGCGACGGACTTGTGTACACACGATCGGACTTTCCAACAACAAGGTTTTGTTGGCGGAAAATTTGAGAACCTGCTAGCAAACATTTGTTGGCGGCAAGTCCGACAGCAAATGTTCAATGGAGCGTACACACGGTCGGACTTTTTCGACAACAAGCTCACATCCAACATTTCTCGTTGGAAAATCCAACCGTGTGTACGCGGCATTAGGGTGGACTTCTACTTTAAGTTTCACTCTCCAGAGTCTGTACCTCCTTTTAATACACAAAAAGCCCAGAAACTCAAGAAACAAAAGTCTTCTGTAACGATGGCATTAGCTGATAATAACTTTTTTTTTTCTCTTTATAATACCAAAGGTTCAAGCTGAGTTAAAAAGGAAATGGAGGCGGTGGAATCTGGAGAGGTTCATGGGAAAGGACATGAAGTATCACCACCCATCGCTAGGCGGCAGCAACGGAACCAACAACACCCAAATTTCCATGTTGACCAAATGCAGTCCAAAGACGAGGAGATGTTCCAGTTTCCAAGCGGAGTTTTCCTTGGTCTGAAGCTTGAAAAGTCAGGATGGAACTTGCGGGCAAGACATTGTGCCCAAAGGTGTTGTCTCCACCATGGAGCCAAGATAGCGGATGGAAATGTGAGCGCTCATTGTTTCGGAATTGCACTATATGGAGTTGCGTGACTTGGGTCTTAAACCCATTGGAGTCCCTGGGGCAAAGGGAACTTTTTTTTTTTTTTTTTTTTTTTTGCGAAATAATTCATTAGAAGACTTCGGACTCGCCTTTATACTGGAATGTCTATTTTCTTTTTAGCAAGTCTTCGAAAACAAGGAACCTTTTAACAAACAAAAAAAAAAATATTTATTAAATATTCAAAATTGAGTACAGAAGAAGAAAAGACATTTACACAAGAAACTTGTATGGGTGTCGCAGAATGATACAGAAATGAGCGCTGTGCCGTTCAACATAAGCTAGAAAGGCAGCGTTTGTTGTCTATGTACAAATCGTGCTGTTTTTAGTCATTTCAGAACCAGACGTGATGCTGGGTTTTCAGGGTGCTTTTTGTGTAAAAAAAAAAAAAAGAAAAGAGAAGAAAAAACTTTATATAGTGGTAAGTAAATCGAAATGTAGCTTCAAAGTGAAATATTGCACAAAAAGGGGGTTGAAACAAATATATTTTTCTCCCTTTTATAGGTCTAATTTTTCATCTAGAACATTTCTCCACTCGTATTATAGAATCCATAATATATTCAGGCATCATTTTTTATTTTTATTTTTTTTTAAACTACCATTTAATTTCTATTTTTATTGAAGTATTTGCAGTTTCACTCTGGTGCCAAGATTTAAAAGAAAAGGTATAAAATGATAAAGTATTTTACAGTATCTAAAAAAAATAAAAAAATAAATAAAAAGAATTTATTTTAGGATAAAAAAAGATAAGCTTCTCTTTAAAAAAGAATTACCTACTTAAGTTTATTTAACAAATGTTCTTAAATGCCAAACAACTTGGAAATAGATTAGAAATTTTATGTAAAAAAAAAATATATATATATTGGGAGTTATTTTAGAGTGTTATGTAGTATATGCTCATGTAAAAGTTTTCGTTAAAATCAGTAAAGTCAATAGCTGCTTTTTGGGTACAGTGGGGAAGGTTTAGCACCTGTGTCATATTTTTCCTGTGGTCCATGTTGACAGACAGGTACAGCTGGGGGGTAATCTCACCTAACTGGAAAACAGAGAGAAATAAAAACAGACAGAGGTTCTGACCCTTCCCCAATTATGCAAATATTCAGTAATGCCATATGAAGAAATGAATGTTGGTGTGCCAAAATATCATTAGGTACTGGTTAGGTACTAGTAGGTTTTTTTTCAATGTAGTGGTTGTAGGTTGTGCTATGGTACTATAAACTCCTGCCACAGTACCATCTTTACATTATATATATCTATCTATATATATATATATATATATATATATATATAGAGATATATAGATATATATATATACACACACACAAAAAATTGCCAAAAGTATTGGGACACTTGCCTTTACATGAACTTTAACTGCATCCCAGTCTTAGTCCATATGGTTCAATATTGAGTTGGCCCACCCTTTGCAGCTATAGGAGCTTCAACTCTTCTGGGAAGGCCGTCCACAAGGTTTAGGAGTGTGTCTATGGGAATGTTTGACCATTCTTCCAGAAGAGCATTTGTGATGTCAGGCACTGATGAAGGCCTGGCTCGCAGTCTCTGCTCTAATTCATCCCAAATGTGTTCTATTGGGTTCAGGACAGGCCAGTCAAGTTCCTCCACCCCAAACTCGCTCACCTATGTCTTTCTGGACCTTGCTTTTTGCACTGGTGCGCAGTCATGTTGGAACAGGAAGGGGCCATGCCCAAACTGTTCCCACAAAGTTGGGAGCATGAAATTGTCCAAAATATCTTGGTATGCTGACACCTTAAGAGTTCCCTTCACTGCCCAAGCCCAAACCCTGAAAAAAAAAAAAAAACACACTATAATCCCCCTTCCACTAAATGATTTGGACCAGTGCATAAAGCTAGGTCTATAAAGACACATATGAGCGAGTTTGTAGTGGAGGAACTTGACCTCAACCCGATAGAACAACTTTGGGATGAATTTGAGTAGAGGCATGTGAGCCAGGCCTTCTCACCCAACATCAGTGTCTGACCTCACAAATGCTCTTCTGGAAGAATGGTCAAACATTCCCATAGACACACTCCTAAACCTTGTGGACGGCCTTCCCAGAAGAGTTGAAGCTGTTATAGCTGCAAAGGGTGGGCCAACTCAATTTTGAGCCCTACGGACTATGACTGAGATGCCATTAAAGTTCACGGGGCAGGCGTCCCAATACATTTGACAATAAAGTGTATATAGAATAACCCCTTGCAAAATAAATATAGTGGCTTGTCCACTGCCTCCTACCCAAGCCAAGCTCTTTACTAACATCATTCTAGAAAAAAAATTACTTGATTTTCCGGGAATATGGGGGAAGCCAAAGGTGCCTTTTTTTTTTTTACCTATAGCACCCAATTCGATTCCATCTTCAAAATCCCACAAGAGATGTACCAGGCAGATCTTGCTGGGAGTGGGCACTGCTACAGACCTTAAACTTTTTGGAGACAATACTTTTCTGGTTTGGCCAAGCAAATTTCTTGGAATGCCCCTAAAAATAGTAGGCATTAGTAACAAAGTTGAATTATCCTGCTTGCTTCCTGCCAACACTTACTGGAATAAAAATTGTAAAGATGGATACATAGATGGGTGATGTAAAAGTGAAAGAAACTGTAAGCTATTTGAGACACCTAGAATAATGTTATTGAGGTGCTTTCTGTACCATAGGAAATATCAAAATAACAACAGGTTACAACAAATGACAACCAGATAGGAAACTGGTTATATTGTGGATGTAACCATTTACTTGCATGACTGAAATGCTCCAGGAACATTGATCTTAGGGTTGTTTTTATTTTTTACATTTTTTTGGACATAAGATGGTACAAAAAAATGTGTTTATTGAAAAATGTTTAATATTGGAGAAAAGATGAGGAACAGGAACAAATCAGGGTAATTCAAGTGCAAATGATCTTAATAATAGGTTAAGCTTCAATCCTCTTTAAAGGCCATGATGCTCTCTGTCGACTCCCATGGACTATAATGGATGGTTACCTCTTAGGACTTCAGCTTCTTAGAGATCTAGGTTCTAGCATTGTCTTGATTATGGATTTACAAAGGTAGGGGAAATGAGACGTCTCATGGACTATGCCAGCTGGTTACCTCATAGGACTTCAGCTTCTTTGGAAATCTAGGTTCTAGTGTTGTCTTGATTCTAGGTTTCTAAGGTAGGAGAGCTGAAAAGT
The DNA here is from genome assembly GCA_037952835.1 of Lithobates septentrionalis. Taxonomy (NCBI): domain Eukaryota; kingdom Metazoa; phylum Chordata; class Amphibia; order Anura; family Ranidae; genus Lithobates; species Lithobates septentrionalis. The sequence continues at coordinate 668,703 of JBBDGP010003336.1, read as the reverse complement.
CTCATGGACTATGCTGGCTGGTTATATCATAGGACTTCAGCTTCTTTGGAGATCTAGGTTCTAGTGTTGTCTTGATTATAGGTTTCTAAGGTAGGGGAGCTGAAAAGTCTCATGGGCTATGCTGGCTGGTTATGTCATAGGACTTCAGCTTCTTAGAGATGTAGGCTCTAGTGTTGTCTTGATTATAGGTTTCTAAGGTAGGGGAGCTGAAAAGTCTCATGGACTATGCTGGCTGGTTATGTCATAGGACTTCAGCTTCTTAGAGATCTAGGTTCTAGTGTTGTCTTGATTATGGGTTTCTAAGGTAGGGGAGCTGAGAAGTCACTTCCGTAAAAGTCTCTCTTAGCCACTCAGTCACCACATTCATTAAGTGGGTACTTTCTCAAGGTGTACAGTCCTACCAAGATGAGGTTGCTTTCAACAAGCCAACTTCTTTGATAGCCTACAACCCCCCAGGGCTTCGGCACAGAGCGAAGCAGAGTTTAACACACCATCACCAGGGGCAAGCTGCCCAGGAGTGACGACCATGTGGTAAGGCACGTGCCAAATAATTAACATCTCCCAAGCTCACTTCACCAGCATCAAACTCCTGGTGATTGGTTGCATTTTTAATTATTTATAATTCCAAAACCTACCTCTTTAAGCACACACTGCTAGAACATGCTCAGCAGCAACTGGCATAAGCAGTAGTAACTCAAGTTAAGGAACACATCCCAATAAAAGAGCATATGGGCTGGCTGCACCCTAACTGCCCATTTTAATTCCCCACAAAAAATGTGAAAGCACTGTCTGCAGAATTACCAGGTCCTTACAATTGTGACAACTGGACAGTCCACTGTTTCGTTTTCAAGGCCAATTCCACCTTTTGCACCACGTTACATGTTACACCCGTATTATTTAACCATCACTCTTCCTTGGATTAGGATATCTCCCACTATCCCAGTATGATCTGGCGAGATAAAGATAGGTCGAGCGGACTCTAGTGGAACCTGACAAGAAATACCTTTTAAAGCTGAACTCTGAGCACAGAAACTTTTCATTTATTATATTCCTCAATAGTCACAATGGATATTAACCCCATTTGTGTGCACCAAATGCCTTTTCAGACCTAGATATTACTTTGTGACATCACTGTGCTGAGCAGAGATGCGGGAGGGGCCCTGTAGGCTCCACCCACTGCAGGCAGCCTGCAGAAAACTACAGGAGGGGGCGGAGACAAGGCCAGTCACCCTGCACAAGGACAGAGAGCAGCAGTGAGTGGTCTTTATTACAGGAAAAGTCCCACGCTAGATTACTGCACAGATCTGCAGGAAATACACAAAGCGCACCAAGATTCAAGAAGAATACTGCACACAATGAATGGATTAAGATGATATTTGGAGTTCAGCTTTTAAAGAACATGTCAGAGACGAGCTTTGATTTGTGAATATTTGCACAAAGTGCCTGGCTTTGGAGAGATCAATGAAAGGTCAGAGACTTGCCACTTAAAATTCTGTAAGCCATCAACTACCTGTGTACAGAGCAGGCTTTGCTGGTAAGGTCAGTTGCAGCAATCACATACGAAAAATGGCTTTTTTTTTTTTGTTTGTTTAGTAGGCAGTTTTTGCTATTTACCTTTTTTTTCTACATTTTTTTATGTATTTCCCTCTATTTTATAAAATTTTAGTTTAAGTTTTGTTTATTTTATTTTAGTTAAAATGTAATAATAATATTTCAGGATCATTCCAACAACATACAGTACATATGTTTCAGTTACCAGACATTCTGGTACCCTTATACCATTCCTAAGCTAGAGGTGCACTTTAATAAGACTCTGAAATGTTTCCATTGGGGCCATAGGAAGAGATAGCTATCAGCTCATATATTGTCATAATTATTTGTAATTGCCAAAATTATTATTAACCAGTCAGTGATATTTTAAGGAGCAAAAACCTGTGAAATTATTAATTTTTTTTTTGTTTTTTGTTTTTTTGCTGTCAGCTCACAGAATATTTTTTTTAAAGAGTAGAAAATAGATAAAATAATTGACATTTTTTTTTTTTTTTTTTGGCTGTCTGTGCAGACACAAGAAGTGAGAATAAACCTCTTTGAAGTGAGGGAAGATCTCCTTTTAGATAGCAACGGGAGGGCATTGGAAGATTTGCTCCTAATTCCTGAACAGTGAAAACACAAAATTTTAGATTTCCTTTCAATTTTAGAATGCAAAAGTCACCAGAACAAATAGAGAGGGTGAATTTTCCCAGTGCACAAATACCGAAAAAGAAAAAAATGCTCATATGTGCTTATCCTTCCACATTTGATCCAGAATGCAAACAAATAAAAATTAGATACACTTAAAATATTGCAAATTTTTATTTTTTTTTAAAAAAAATGGTGTTTTGGCTCATGAAATCTTAAGACTGGCTGGTTAAATTTTTATTTTTATTTTTTTTTTGTGATTGGCTCAATTATTATCAACCCATTGGCGATATTTTAAGAGGCAAAAACTTGTGAAATTGGTTATCTTTTCCTTTCCTAAGCCACCCAAAGGGATTTATCCAGCTTCTATCCATCAACAATAATAAAACGCTTACATTTTTACTTATTTATTTCCCAGTGAAATGGGAAAAAAAAATAAAAGTGTTAGGGGTTAGCATTATGACCAGAGATGTGCAGACACAAGAAGTGAGAATGAATCTCTTTGAAGTGAGGGAAGATCGCCTTTTAGATAGCAATGGGGGGCAATGGTCTCCATTGAAAGATTTCCTCCTGAACAGTGAAAAATTTAAATTTTAGATTTCCTTTTAACAATAATAAAACGTTTTTTGGTTTTTTTTGTTTACGTGAAATGGGAAAGAAAAAAATGTTAAGATTGTTATGGGTTAGCATTATGACCAGACATGTGTGTTTTATTCATTAGTTTCCTATTTTTATTTTTTGCTCTATGAGTTTTGTGCTTTATTTTTTTAATGTATTACTATCTATCTATAACTCCAAAGGTTTTATTAGGAGTGTTTTTTTAGTATTCAGCTCTGTTGATTTTGCATGGGTGCCGATAAGGTGAATCACAAACTGGCATCTCGTTATATCTCCAGCAGAATTTCCAGTTCCTGACCGCTACCACGATACCATAAAAAATTAATAAAAAATAAGTCAGGCTTCCTTGGGAGATTTTCTTTAAAGCCTAACTGAATTTTTCTTTATAAATCAGCTAGATACATTCCAGGTACATCATAACAAAAAGGGGTGCAAACATTTTTCAGTTTGTTTTCTTTAGAAACAGCCACAGCATGAATAGAAAAGCCTGTCCTCTGCCAGCTAAATGCAGAGAACTCTTGCTCTCTGGAAGCAGCAGTCTCTCTGCAGAAATACGGCACAGTCCACCCCAAACTAAAAACTCACCTTGTGGTGAAGCTGGCCCTTAAAAAAGAGCTAATACACAAGCCTGTGCCAATTGAAGTTGTACCTTAAGGATCCTGGCCAATCACTGAGGAAATCCACGTTGTACAGTATCTTGTAAATATGGTTCTGTAATAGCACATAAAAAAAAAAATGAATGTACCTTTTTTTGATACAATGTGAATTGTAAATAGATGACGGAAATCTCTTTATGATGCATAGTTTATCTAAAGTCTATTTTACAGTTTGAAAACTTTATTGTATTTGCTGTGCAGTGACTGTTTTTATTTTGATGTGTTGGAATCTTTAAGTCCAGCCTGTTTTGCTTTTGTATGTGTGAATTTGAAAACTCAATGGCGCTGTTGCCTTAAAGTGTCCCTGTCATCTTGTCCAGATGAACTCCGCCACATGGAGTAACGCAGTGTAAAAGGAGCAGTAGTGCGCAAAAGTGCAGTAACTCATGGCAGCCAATCGGCTGTCGCTTTGTGCTTTCTAAGAATGAGCCTGAATGTGCCTTAAATGGCTAAATATATAACCCTATTGTAAATTGGAGAAATCAGCAACCCTTTCTACAGGCCCCTTTTAACATGGCAAAGATTAGATCAGTGGTCTCCAAACTGGGGCCGTATGATGCCCTTTGCTTGCCTTTATCTTGCTCTTGGGGCACAATTCCTCCCAGCGACAATAACAATGGTGAACAATTCCTGCCACTGACAGTAACAATGGGGTGCTTTTCCTTCCACTGACAGCAACGATGGGACACTTTTCCTTCCACTGACAGCAACGATAGGACACTTTCCCTTCCACTGACAGCAACGATGGGACACTATTCCTCCCACTGACAGCAACGATGGGACACTATTCCTCCCACTGACAGCAACGATAGGACACTATTCCTCTCACTGACAGCAACGATGGGACACTATTCCTCTCACTGACAGCAACGATAGGACACTATTCCTCCCACTGACAGCAACGATGGGACACTATTCCTCCTACTGACACCTAGGATGAGGCGCTATACCTCCCACCGATACCAAATGATGGGACACTGTTCTTCCTACTGACACCAACGATGTGGCAGCATTCCTCTCACTGACCAATGATGTGATATTGTTACCGACGTCAAGATATTTTCTACTCCTACTAGCCACAAACTGGCCCCTCCAAGTTCTGAAGGAAAATAAACTGAACTAAACTTTGTTTAGAAGGTTTGGAGACCCCTAAACTGGGGGGCTTTGATTATCCCATTACCACCATGTGCTCTTCATTGTAAGGCCACAGACAACGCAACCCGCTGATTTACTAAGGTCCTCATTAATGTTAAAAATATGACTTACAACTTTCAAAAAAAGCTGTGGCTCTAAAAAGAGTGCAAGATCCCAGGGAAAAAAACGGAGTTAGGGGTTGCCTGGTTTCCTGGCAGATTGTCCCCAAGTGTGGCAGATTTAATAGCATCTTGTAAAATCACCTGCTCAAAAATCAATAGGGCAGGCATCGATATAGAAAAGGAGACCATTGCTTACATGTACAGGTTCTGTCAGGAAGGCAACTAGCAATTTTATTTTTTATTTTTATTGTTAAAAAGAAGGCAACTAGCAAGGTGCCCAATCCAGTAAGCCATACCAACCAATCAGAAGTCATATTTTATTGTTCTGACTCTGGTCAAGCTAAATCTTTGTCAAACATCGTTTTTGTTTGTTTTTTTAGGACAATGTTATGAAAAGTGCCACAAATGGAAACAAAGCAACTTCTAAAGTCAAAGTTGGCTTTATTTATTAAAACAGACTAATGGCAACACGTTTTGGGGGTTTAGGAGTATGCGCTTCTGACCCCCCAAAATGCATTGGTACCTGCCTTTAATAAAAAAAAAGCAAACTGAATTTAAGGGTTGCTTCACTTCCATCTGTTACGTTCTTCAAAACTTGTATTTTGATTTTATACATTTGTTGTTCCTTGCTTTTGATATCCTCCAATCAAGTGGTGGCTAGACAAAGCCTTCACCTGGTCTCCAGATTCTGGAGGAAATGTAAGATTTCTGAATCCTGCACCACTACCTACACATTTTAGAAATTCTGTTTTCAGGCTGGGGTCACACCAAAGCGTTTTGTGCCAGCAGTCCTGCTGCATCACTGCACATGTGGCAGGACCCATTAGGGTTCCCATTGATGCACTCTCTGGGATAATGTAGCAGTCATCTGCTCAGTGACCAAAATACAATATCTATTCTTAAAAAATAAAGATAATTTAAAAAAGCTCTCATGTCATCCTATCCTTACTCAACAAGCCTGTACCTCCTGTAGTAGCCATGTCCCAAGCTTTGCTCACACCATTGCTGTTCAAGAAATGACAGGTACACTTTAGGTTCCGTTGGATACACTGTGACTTTCGCCTTTTTAAGGTCCGATGTTTTATTCTTAAGTGCGTTTTGCCTGTAGCAGCTACTAAACTCTTCTCGCTGTGAACTTACACCAGTCTGTTGGTGACGGAAGTAATCTGAGTTCTTCTGCTTTTTTTTTATATATATATATATAAATATGTAAATGTTATTTAGTCTGGAGAGCTGTACATCATGAGAAATAATTTTATCTGTGTGTACCACTACCTTCCATTTTGGTTTATTGCAAATCCATCTCTTTACTATGAAGGGGGGGGGGGGGGTCATCCTCTGTAGCGGCCACTGCTGAACAAGCAATAAAATGAAAAAACAATATAGTATGGCTGTGTGTCGTCTTATTTTATAGTGGATTGAGTTGCTTCACTTCCATGTGTTACATTCTTCAAAACTTTTATTTTGATGTTGAACATTTACTGTTCCTTGCTTTTGATATACTCCAATCAAGTGGTGCCTAGACTAAATTAGACTTCACCTGACCTCCAGACTCTGGAGGATATGCAAGATAAATAAAACAGAAAATACCGCCCTGTGAATAAATTGCAAATAAATATATATGATGAATAAAAATCAAAAAAGCCGCTGCTAGAAGTGAGATACACACAAACGTAAATAAAGCAATAAGTAGCAGCGCTAAGTACCCTCTAAAATGAAAACCATACACCAATATTAATTGACAATGTGCAGTATGAAAAATGAAAAGGCTAGAAAAATGAATAAATGTCCATCTTCATAAATAGGCAGTGTTCAAATAATAAACAGGATAGTGCATGTAGTTCAATTGATTAATTTCATCCTCCACCGCAACACCAGTGATAAACCACACAGAATGCTCGCTTACCAGACGGCAAGCTCTAAAAGCTTGCGACCTATACCCGGCCAGGGCCTTTATCCAATGGAGGACCAAAAGGATGGAATCCAGGCAAAACCCCTCAAGATGGTCAGCATGCAGAGCAGAGACCGCCAAACTCCCCATTTACAGATCATAGGTAAGGTCAGAATGTGATGGCATTCGGATGTTCCCAGAACGAGAAAGGATCACCATAGCATATTACTGATAAACATTTTTTATTGTGTATAAAGAATGTCACTTACAATATTCCAAACTGTTAAGAGCAAATCAGCCGGCCGGCTAGTACAAACACCCGTCCCTCGAACAGTACACGTGAGACGTCAGCACGTCAGCTCCTCCCAATGCAGTTTCGTCATACGATGACGTCGTCTGGGGATCCTTTCTCGTTCTGGGAACATCTGAATGCCATCACATTCTGCCCTTACCTATGATCTGTGACTGGGGAGTTTGGCGGTCTCTGCTCTGCATGCTGACCATCTTGAGGGGTTTTGCCTGGATTCCGTCCTTTTGGTCCTCCATTGGATAAAGGCCCTGGCCGGGTATAGGTCGCAAGCTTTTAGAGCTTGCCGTCTGGTAAGCGAGCATTCTGTGTGGTTTATCACTGGTGTTGCGGTGGAGGATGAAACTAATCAATTGAACTACACGCACTATCCTGTTTATTATGTGAACACTGCCTATTTATGAAGATGGACATTTATTCATTTTTCTAGCCTTTTTATTTTTCATACTGCACATTGTCAATTATTATTGGTGTATGGTTTTCATTTTAGAGGGTACTTAGCGCTGCTACTTATTGCTTTATTTAGGATATGTAAGATGTCTAAATCCTGCACCACTACCTACACATTTTAGAAATTCTGTTTTCAGGCTGGCGTCATGCCATAGATTTTGTGCCAGGAGTCCTGTTGCATCACTGCACATGTGGAAGGACCCATTGAGGTTCCCATTGACATTCCCACTGGGACGATGTAGCAGTCCTCTACTCAGTGACCAAAATACAATATCTTTTCTTTGATAAAGAAAAGATAATTGAAAAAAAGGCTAATGTCATCCTATCCTTATTCAAGAAGCCTGTACCTCCTATAGTAGTCATGTTCCAAAAAAACGGAAAAACAATGTAACATGGCTGTGTGTGGTCTTATTTTATGGTGGACTGAGTTGCTTCCCTTTCATTTGTTACCTTCTTCAAAACTTGTATTTTAATGTTGTACATTTCCTGTTCCTTGCTTTTGATATGCTCCGATCAAGTGGTGCCTAGACCACATAAGTCTTCGCCTGACCTCCAGACTATGGAGGATATGTAATATTTCTAAATCCTGCACCACTACCTACACATTTTAGAATATCTGTTTTCAGGCTGGGGGTCATACCATAGCTTATTGTGCCAGCAGTCATGTTGCATCACTGTACATGTGGAAGGACTCGTTGAGGTTCCCATTGACGTTCCCACTGGGATGATGTAGCAGTTATCTACTCAGTGACCAAAATACAATATCTTTTCTTTGATAAAAGATAATTGAAAAAAAGGCTAATGTCTTTCTATCCTTTTTCAAGAAGCCTGTACCTCCTACAATATTCATGTTCCTAACAACGGAAAAACAATGTGACATGGCTGTGTGTGGTCTTATGTTATGGTGGATTGAGTCACAATGGCAAAACATGCAACAAAAGGTAGGTAGTAGGATTTTAAATACCCCTCCAGTGATCACACAAGTACACTTATGTAAGAAAAAAATATGTATGAAATCTTTATTTTTAACAATAAAATATTAAAAACGTGTCAAATTGTGATGGCTTGCATAGTGATACCAGCAAAACATTATCCACTACAAACATGTATAGCTGTTTGTCAAGATGAGGAACTAGAGTCAATGCGTTTCGCAGAAATGACCGCTTCTTCAGGACCTCTTAAATGTACATGATCACATAAGTGGATTCTTTTTCGGATTTAAGGCTTACTCCTCATTATACCACACCATGTGGAAACTCTTGGGTCTGTCTGTATAACGAGCTCTACTGATCTTTCTCCCAGACCAATAACCTAGCCACTTTCTGGGGTTGGCAGTATGTCCTGCTTTCCTAAGGGAATCTACTACTGCTTGCACCCGGGGCAAATGAGATTCCCAATCTGGACTGTGGATGACTACAGTGTCCAAATAGGCAGCTGTGTATTGACCATGTGGTCTTAATGTCTGATACATCATTCTCTGGAAAGAGGCAGGAGCACCATGCTACCAAAAGGCATCCGCTTATACTGGAAAGAGCACTTGGGGGTAGAAACCTCTGTTTTCTCTCTTTCAGATTCTGTTAGGGGTATCTGCCAATATCCTTTAGTCAAATCTAAATAGTTATGTACCGGGCACTGCCCAGTCTGTCAACAAGCTTGTCGACCCTAAGCATTGGGTATGCGTTGAATTTGGACACATATAGTTACATAGTAGGTGAGGTTGAAAAAAGACACAAGTCCATCAAGTCCAACCTATGTGTGTGATTATGTGTCAGTATTACATTACATATCCCTGTATGTTGCGGTCATTCAGGTGATTATCTAATAGTTTCTTGAAGCTATCAATGCTCCCCGCTGAGACCACCACCTGTGGAAGGGAATTCTACATCCTTGCCGCTCTTACAGTAAAGAACCCTCTACGTAGTTTAAGGTTAAACCTTGACACGCTGTTCAACTTTCTGAAATCATTACAAAACCTTATAATTCCATCTGGTTTTGGGACCAACACTATGGGACTTGATGAGTCACTATCTCCTCTATCACATCCAACTTTAACATGTTCTTTACTTTATTTGCAACTGCTTCTCACCTCGCTTCAGGTATTCTATAGGGCTTTACATTTACGCGGACACCCTTGTTCCCTAATTATGCCATGCTGTAGAACTGTGGTCAGTCCGGGCAAGTAAGACAAAAAGTCTCTATTTTTACTCACAACCTCTTTACCGTCCTTCTGTTGGGCCACTGGTAAGGTTTCAGTAACAAGTACCTCAGGTGTCCCAGGGGACATGTCCTTTTGGGGTGCTGGGACTGCCAGTAAAGTCCCTCTGTCCTTCCAAGGTTTCAAGAGATTAACGTGATATATTTGCTCTGGTTTCCTTTTTCCTGGCTTGTAAACTTTGTAGTTTACTTCCCCTACTCTTTCCATAATTTTAAAGAGACCTTTCCACTTTGCTAGGAATTTACTCTCAACCGTGGGGACTAGTTTGAGCACTCTATCACCATTGTTGAAGGTTCAGGTCTTGGCACCCCAATTATAAACCCTTCTCTGGGCCTCCTGGGCTTGCTCCATCTGTTCCTGTACAAGCGTCATGACAGCCGCGATTCTATCTTGCATCATTAAAATATGCTCAATGATGCTTCTATAAGGCGTGGTCAAAAACATGTTTTTGAGCGTTTTGTTAAATCTCTCAACAAGACCATCAGTTTGGGGGTGGTAGACAGAGGTACGGAGATGGGAGATTTTGAACAACCTACACAATTTAGTGATTCTGGACATACAGTGCCTTGCGAAAGTATTCGGCCCCCTTGAACTTTTCAACCTTTTGCCACATTTCAGGCTTCAAACATAAAGATATAAAATTTTTATTTTTTGTGAAGAATCACCAACAAGTGGGACACAATTGTGAAGTGGAACGAAATCTATTGGATTGTTGAAACTTTTTTAACTAATAAAAAAATGAAAAGTGGGGCGTTCAAAATTATTCGGCCCCCTTGCGTTAATACTTTGTAGAGCCACCTTTTGCTGCGATTACAGCTGCAAGTCGCTTGGGGTATGTCTCTATCAGTTTTGCACATCGAGAGACTGAAATTCTTGCCCATTCTTCCTTGCAAAACAGCTCGAGCTCAGTGAGGTTGGATGGAGAGCGTTTGTGAACAGCAGTTTTCAGCTCTTTCCACAGATTCTCGATTGGATTCAGGTCTGGACTTTGACTTGGCCATTCTAACACCTGGATACGTTTATTTGTGAACCATTCCTTTGTAGATTTTGCTGTATGTTTGGGATCATTGTCTTGTTGGAAGATAAATCTCCGTCCCAGTTTCAGGTCTTTTGCAGACTCCAACAGGTTTTCATCCAGAATGGTCCTGTATTTGGCTGCATCCATCTTCCCCTCAATTTTAACCATCTTCCCTGTCCCTGCTGAAGAAAAGCAGGCCCAAACCATGATGCTGCCACCACCATGTTTGACAGTGGGGATGGTGTGTTGAGTGTGATGAGCTGTGTTGCTTTTACGCCAAACATATCGTTTTGCATTGTGGCCAAAAAGTTCGATTTTGGTTTCATCGGACCAGAGCACCTTCTTCCACATGTTTGGTGTGTCTCCCAGGTGGCTTGTGGCAAACTTTAGACAAGACTTTTTATGGATATCTTTGAGAAATGGCTTTCTTCTTGCCACTCTTCCATAAAGGGCAGATTTGTGCCGTGTACGACTGATTGTTGTCCTATGGACAGACTCTCCCACCTCAGCTGTAGTTCTCTGCAGTTCATCCAGAGTGATCATGGGCCTCTTGGCTGCATCTCTGATCAGTCTTCTCCTTGTCTGAGCTGAAAGTTTAGAGGGACAGCCAGGTCTTGGTAGATTTGCAGTGGTCTGATACTCCTTCCATTTCAAAATGATCGCTTGCACAGTGCTCCTTGGGATGTTTAAAGCTTGGGAAATCTTTTTGTATCCAAATCCGGCTTTAAACTTCTCCACAACAGTATTACGGACCTGCCTGGTGTGTTCCTTGGTCTTCATGATGCTCTCTGCGCTTTCAACAGAACCCTGAGACTATCACAGAGCAGGTGCATTTATACAGAGACTTGATTACACACAGGTGGATTCTATTTATCACCATCAGTCATTTAGGACAACATTGGATCATTCAGAGATCCTCGCTGAACTTCTGGAGTGAGTTTGCTGCACTGAAAGTAAAGGGGCCGAATAATTTTGCATGCACCACTTTTCAGTTTTTTATTTGCTAAAAAAGTTTAAAATATCCAATAGATTTCGTTCCACTTCACAATTGTGTCCCACTTGTTGGTGATTCTTCACAAAAAATTAAAATTTTATATCTTTATGTTTGAAGCCTGAAATGTGGCAAAAGGTTGAAAAGTTCAAGGGGGCCGAATACTTTTGCAAGGCACTGTAAATGGTGTGCCTTGATCTGTTAACAAACCTTTTGGAATACCCACACGACTAAATACCTGGACAAGCTCTTTGGCAGTAGTCTTAGCTGAGGTATTACGCAAGGGAATGGCTTCAGGATATCGTGTGGCATAGTCCAGTATTACCAGTATGTGCTGATGGCCCCGGGCAGACATTACTACTGGTCCCACCAGATCCATGCCAATTCTTTCAAAAGGCACTTCAATTATTGGTAACGGTACTAGCGGACTGCGATTATGGGGCGATAGTGCAGAATACTGACACTCTGGATATGAATCACAATATTCTTTGACATCTGCAGGTAACCCAAGCCAAAAGAAGCTCTGGGTTATTCTCTCCTTGGTTTTCTCCATACCCAGATGTCCACCCATTACATGACCATGGGCTAAATCTAATACCATCCGGCGTTAGGGTTTGGGAACTACTAGCTGCTCTACCTCCTCCCCTTACTTTACCACCTGGTAAAGCAAGTTATTTTTAAGAGCTATGTAGGGAAAAGACACCCCTACATTAGGTTCAACAGGTTCCCCATCCATCATCTTAATGTTTTCTCTGGCTCTATTGAGTGTGGTGTCTCTTAGTTGTTCCATACAAAAATCATCTTTCCTGACTTCTAAGTCAGGAACCACATTCTGCCCACTCTCAGTATTGGAGTCAGGTATAATTTCTTGCATTAACTTATAGTAGAAAATACAGTCCAAGAGCACAATCATGTGCAACATCCAATATTATAGCAGCGCTCTTGTCAGTCTTTTATCGTGATCGGCATTCGTATGTTAAGTCATAGGAGAAACAAATGGATGACATTTGGTGATTGAAAGTTCTGAAAGCAGGTGATGATCCTAGTAGATGTAAATAAGCGCGCACCATACACGAAGATCCACACCGCGCGAGTCACACTCCCCTAGGGGTTCAAAGTTACCAGCAAGAGATATAACACAAGCCTTGGCGAACTCAAAGGGATGCAATCCGAATAGCACGAATGGTTAGAGCTGCAAATTATAGTCCTGCTACATCCACACCCAGGCGGCTATAATGGACTACAAGTCCCAGAATTCCCTGCACAAGTGTGTGTGTTTTCTAGTGCACTCTATAGATAAAAAGTCTGGAGTCTCACCTCTCCTAGATAATTTCTTGTTCATTATCCTCAAGCTGGGTGCGGGATTCGAGCTCCTCCTGCTCCCCAGCCATCACAGAAAAAGGAAAAGGATCCACCCCGGCCTTGGACACACCAACAGTTTTGCAATCAAAAGGGTCTGGAGTGAGTTCTGGTGTTTCCTCAGCAGGGGGACCTCTGTCCTCATGTCTCCTTTTGTTTTCCCATAAACTCCAAAAGTATGGAAAATCTCTCCCCACTAGGGCTTCATGAAGCAGTGAAGGAACCACCCCCAAGTGGTATCAAACTCAACTACAGCAGTCTGGTAATCATGTGTGCCACCATGTATGCAAATGACCCCAATAGTGCTAGAGTGTAACTTGCCAGGATTTACACAATCGCCTTTAACTAATGTCATAACACTACCAGAATTTAGCAGAGCAGTGACTGTAAACACACAAGTCCCTGTTCTGACAGGGGAGGAGAGACAGATCGTCTGTTTCTACTAAGTAGGAACAGCGATATGTCTCCTCCCCCAGTCAGTCCCATCCCCTCAAAGTTAGAAACACACCTAGGGAACACATTTAACCCCTTGATCGCCCCCTAGTGTTAACCCCTGCCCTGCCAGTGACATTTACACAGTAATCAGTGCATTTTTATAGCACTAATCGCTGTATAAATGTCAATGTTTCCAAAAAAGTGTCCGATCTGTCCGCTGCAATGTCACAGTCCCGCTAAAAATCGCCGATCGCCTCCATTACTAGTAAAAAAAAATAAATAAATAATAAAAATGCCATAAATCTATTCCCTGTTTTGTAGACGCTATGCATTTTGCGCAAACCAATCAATATACGCTTATTGTGATTTTTTTTTTACCAAAAATATGTAGAAGATTACATATTGGCCTAAACTGATGAAGAAATTTGTTTTTAAAATATTTATTATATTATAGGAAATATTATTTATTATAGCAAAAAGTTAAACATTGTTTTTTTTTTTTTAATTTGTCGGTCTTTTTTTGTTTATAGTGCAAAAAATAAAAACCGCAGAGGTGATCAAATACCACCAAAAGAAAGTTCTATTTGTGGGAAAAAAAAGGACATCAATTTTATTTGGGTACAACGTCGCACGACCGCGCTATTGTCAGTTAAAGCGACGCAGTGCCGTATCGCAAAAAAAAATGGCGTGGTCAGGAAGGGGGTAAATCCTTCCGGGGCTGAAGTGGTTAAGGGGGTAAATCCTTCCGGTCCTTAAGTGGTTAAACAAACAAAACTGAGAATAAATCCTAGCCATCCAGGCACCAACTAAACATTGCAGGTTCCCCGCTCAGAGGTGAAGGGCTTCTCCCAGTCACCCACAAAACAAAGATAATGCAAACCTTTTCTTTCTCTCACAAAGCAAACTTCACATAAGCAGTTCTCTCAGGATTTGGCTTCCTGAGTCCCTGGCCAAGAGCAATCATTTGCGCTAGTCCTGCTTAATCTATACCACTTGTTGGTGGACACAAGTGGACCACAAAATCTGGTCCAGAACCAACCCTGCCAAGGTGGCTGGTAAAACCCGGACCAGATTCCACTTTAGTTCTCGGCAGATGAACACATGCGAGGTGAAACATAACGTCCATCAATCACCTCGCCTTTCATAATGTCACTATATAACCAGAAACTGGTTTTACCGGCTCCAAGACACTACTTGGGGCTTACACAGGATTGAGGATGCATCCAAGTGTGACAGATCTGGGTGCCAGAATGATCACGCATCTGTGCTGTCACATAGGAGGATGAAGGGTTAGTCACGTTTCTCCATAACAAATGAAGCGACGTTAATGTGGACCTGAACCCAAAAAGTGAAGATTTGCCAAAAACAGCAGTAAAGCCTCCTATGCACAAGAGATGTTGACGCGTTTCAGAAACACATCATAATCTCTTGTGCAAAGGATGTTTTATTCCTGATGGACCTGCAATAAAGAAGATCTTTATGAGCTTAACATACCGTGTTGCCTTTTCGTTTGATGTTGGATCACAGTGTGTGCGGTTGTGGTCTGAGCACAGGTGAGGCCACTCTTACTTGCAATACATCTGGGTGGGTTTTAGCATCGCATCAATATTATATGGATTTCTAACATTTATGCCCTGTACACACGGTCGGACTTTGTTCGGACATTCCGACAACAAAATCCTAGGATTTTTTCCGACGGATGTTGGCTCAAACTTGTCTTGCATACACACGGTCACACAAAGTTGTCGGAAAATCCGATCATTCTAAACGCGGTGACGTAAAACACGTACGTCGGGACTATAAACGGGGCAGTGGCCAATAGCTTTCATCTCTTTATTTATTCTAAGCATGCGTGGCACTTTGTCCGTCGGATTTGTGTACACACGATCGGAATTTCCGACAACGGATTTTGTTGTCGGAAAATTTTATATCCTGCTCTCAAACTTTGTGTGTCGGAAAATCCGATGGAAAATGTCCGATGGAGCCCACACACGGTCGGAATTTCCGACAACACGCTCCGATCGGACATTTTCCATCGGAAAATCCGACCGTGTGTATGGGGCATAAGCCTAGTGGAGTGAAAGGCATAAAGGAGACGGCGCTCTCTATGGCAGGACTATTATTGTTATAGTCTGGGGAAGAAAGTTGTTGATACAGTGATGTCAGCAGTGTGCGGCTGTTTGTCTTTCCTTCAATGTAACTTTGTAACAAGTCACGAGGTGGTGCCATAAGCAAAAGAAAAAACTAAAAATCGCCAAGGACCTCACTGAATACAATATAATTACATGGTAAGAAAATGAGAAAAAAAAAATGTACCACCAGCCAACTGTCTGCTGACTCACCTGAAGTACGGTGTGATCCAAGTAACTCAACAAACCAATACAAGAACCTGGGCTGTAAGGCAGTGGTCATCAACTCCTGTCCTCAGGACCCACTAACAGGCCAGGTTTGCAAGATAACTGAAATACATCACAGGTGATATCATTTGCTGCTCAGTGATTACAGTATTCTAGTCTGCATCTCCCCAAGGTAATCCATAAAAATCTGGCCTGTTAGGGGGCCCTGAGGACAGGGTTGATGACCACTGCTGTAAGGAACCCAGAAGGTTCTTGTAAAGATGGTGGTCCCAACATTCTGGAGAGAAGAGAAGATGAAGGCATTGTAAGGGCAGTACTGTGATCTCTCTAAGAGGAAATAAACGTGCCTGGGAGTGATACAAGTACAAAACTTTATTTGGTTCTAGTTCTACCAAAACATTCAATCAAAACTACCGTACATTTTACTTACCAACCAGCGACATACTCGTACGTCGCTGGACTTCAAGCAGTTGTAACGTGATGCAGCTGCAGGCATCACCCCGGTACCGTTGTTTAGAGCCGGTGTTCTGTTGGTTTGTGCCCTCCATCGAAAAGTGCCCGCGCATGCGCAGAACGGAAGGGCACTCCAGCTGCAATGCCGATCAGCTGGAGTGACGTCACCATAGCGCATACGCACATCGTAGGAGTGTTTTTTTCGACGGGCGATACCATTTCACGGGCACAATTGAAACCTATGCAAAGAGCGGAGGGACACCGTAGATGTCACATTGTGGCTCGCTGTAAACCCGTGGAGCAACAGCGAGGCACAATATGACAAATACGGTGTCCCTCTGCTCCTTACATAGCATTAAATTATGCCCGAGAAATGGTATCTCCCGTTGAAAAAGTGTTCCTACGATGTGCGCATGCGCTATGGGACGTCACTCCAGCTAATCGGCAAATCTGCTGGAGTGCCCTTCCGTTCTGCGTATGAGTGGGCGCTTTTTGACAGCGGGTACATATCGACAGAACGCCGGCGGTCGACTCTCTTGTAGGATTGCTGGATTGTTTTTACAAGCAGTAAGGGAGGGGAACGTTAAAGGCTTTAAAACCCACCCTCTTTGCCTTCCGTGGCTTGCTCAGGTTCTCCCATCCCACCGGGAGACCCGAGTGACCAGCCTGCGCATCCAACGGCTAGCCGGACGCCCTTATGCACCGTACACACAATCAAAACATCAAAATCCATGGATTTTTTCCGACGGATGTTGGCTCAAACTTGTCTTGCATACACACGGTCACACAAATGTTGGAAATTCCGAACCTCAAGAACGCGGTGACATAAAACACGTACGACGAGCTGAGAAAAATGAAGTTCAATAGCCAGTGCGGCTCATCTGCTTGATTCCGAGCATGCGTGGGACTTTGTGCGTCGGAATTGTGTACACGCGATCGGAATTTACGACAACAGATTTTGTTTCGGAAAATTTGAGATCCAGATCTCAAATTTTGTGTGACGGAAATTCCTAATGGAAAATGTCCGATGGAGCCTACACACGGTCGGAATTTCCGACAACAAGGTCCCATCGAACATTTTCCGTCGGAAAATCCGACCGTGTGTACGGGGCATTAGGCTTAATATACCCAGGACGTTTTTACAACCTCTCCTGAACGATTTAACTTGACAGATAGTAACCCACGTTTAAAACATCCGTTTTGCCGCGTTTACATGCCGCGTTTTGCTGCGTTTGAAAAAAAATTTTTTTTTTCAAAATAGCCAAAAATGAAAAACACCTGTAAACGAAAAGCCACTAAATGCGAGTTACTGCGTTTAGCCATGTTTAGAAGCGGTTGGCGCTTGAAATGCCTCTAAACTCAGCGTCTGAACTAATTTCTTTGCTTTCCAACCCAGAAGCAAAGACCTGACATCACTTCCAGTTTACCCAGATGTCAACAGCGCCATTTTTGAACAATCAAAAGTAGTCAAAAACAGCAATCTTGGTGTTTTCAATGCTTTCAGGTGCAGAAGAGGGATTTGGGGTCTTATAGACCCCAGGTCTCTCCATAAAGAGTATGAGTCACATGCCTATTGCTGTCACAAGGGATGTTTACAACACAGCAATAAAAGTGATCCAAAAAAAAATTAATAAAAAAATTAAAAGAAATAAAAGAAAAGAAAGGTCATTGGCTTGAAGAAGGAACCAATTAGTAGTTCCGAAACGCGTCCCATTTTGATGACATATTTCCTGTTTGCGGTCCATGCTGGTTGTTGTCCCCTCCCGCTGACGTCATTTCCGGGAATCATGCTCCACGCTAACTTTTTTCTTTTATTTGTTTTCTATTAGAGATTGCTTCCCTCTTGGAGTGCAGCCCTAAGCGTTTGAAGACCACTTCATCCATCCAATAAAGACACTATCTGCCTGGTCCTGACATTCTGAGCTCCCTTGACATCCGTTTTTTCTGGAAAAAAAAATTAACAAAAATGTATAATTAAAAAAAAAAGAAAAGAGAGTTCCCAGTCCCCCCATGCTCACGCGCAAAGGCGAAATGCCCTTGTCAGTCTTGCACACGTACAAACAGCGGTCGTCCCACAAATGTGAGGTACCATCACGAACGTCAAATCATGGGCAGTAATTCTAGCACCAGACCTCCTCTGTAAATCTAAAGTGGTAACCTGTAAAGGCTTTTAAAGCATCGCCCATGGATAGTAACATTTTTGCCGTTTGTCGCCGTTGCACGGATGCAGTTTAAACGCTTGACATGTTTGGTATCTACAGTATTTACTCAGCGTAACTTTATCTTTTATATTTTACAAAAAAATTTGGTTAGGTATTGTTTTTTTTTTTTTTTTTTTTTGTATTGAAATTCAAAAAAGTGTTTTTTTTCCCCACAAAATTGCATTTGAAAAAACGCTGTACAAATACAGTGTGACAAAAAATAGCAAAACCCACTATTTTATTCTCTGCTTTCTCTGCCTCTGCTTTAAAAATATATATATATTATGTTTGGGGTTCTAATAAATTTTCTAGCAAAAAAATACAGATTTTTACATTTAAACAAAAATGTCAGAAAAAAGCCTGGAGGTCAAGGGGTTAAGAGGAAAAAAAAAAAATCTCTGGACCATCTCTATACACAATAATAATTTATAAAATGTTATTGCAGATACCTATCTGCTTATATTTTGTAGATATTGAGGTTGCCTTTGAAAAGTCTTTCAAACAGAAGATTCTTTCTTTACTACAACCACACTTTATTTCCAATGCTGCTTTGGTCCCCCCAACGTCCTGCTATATATGAGAATCCCCCCCCCTGCGCCTATAATTAGCTGTTTTGCCATTCATAAAAGTGTGAAGAGAGTCTGAGCCAATGACAGGAGCAGGGGGTACGGGGGTCTCCCTCCTAATCTTGTAACTTGCTGACTACCTCTGGATCACTGTGCACAGAGATTCAAATAGAAATTTTCCACATTTTGTCATGTTACAATCAAAAATGTAAATGTATTTTATTGGGATTTTATGTGATAGGCCAACACAAAGTTGTGATTTGTGTTGTGAAGTGGAAAGAAAAATGATAAATGGTTTTCAACATTTTTTTTACAATTAAATATGTGAAAAGTGTGGGGTACATTTGTATTCAGCCCCCTTTACTCTGATACCCCTAACTAAAATCTAGTGAACAAATTGCCTTCAGAAGTCACCTAATTAGTAAATAGAGTCCACCTGTGTGTAATTTAATCTCAGTTTAAATACAGCTGTTCTGTGAAGCCCTCAGAGTAGGGGTAGGCAAACTTAGAGAGATGGAGATCTACTTGAACAACAATGATGAAGTCAAACATTCACCGGGCGCAGTGTCCTGTTGTTAGGCCAAGTTCACACCACAACGCAGAAACCCAGAAAGGCATGTTCCATGTGTGTTTCCTGCACCGTGTTCAAAATGCACTGCCTTTGTGAACTACTGCGGTGCAGGGTTTGGGAGTGCGCTACACTCAGAATGCAGGGTTCAGGAGTGTGTTGCTTTTAGAATACAGGGTTCAAGAGTGCGTTGCGCTCAGAATGCAGGGATCAGGAGTGTGTTGCGCTTACAATCCAGGGATCAGGAGTGCATTGCACTCAGAATGCAGTGTTAAGGAGTGCATTACGCTAAGAATGCAGGGTTCAGGAGTGTGTTGCGCTCAGAATGCAGGATTAAGGAGTGCATTATGCTCAGAATGCAGGGATCAGGAGTGCGTTGCGCTCAGAATGCAGGGATCAGGAGTGCGTTGGGCTCAGAATGCAGGAATCAGGAGTGTGTTACAGTCAAAATGCAGGAATCGGGGGGGGGGGTGATGTGAAGGGTGGTGGAGGACACTGCTATCGGGGGGCTCGGCGGCGCAGACCTGTTCCCGGTCTACCTGTCATCTACCCACGGTGGGCAGTTTGCCAACCTCCACCTCAGAGGTTTGTTAGAGAACCTTAGTGAACAAACAGCATCATGTAGGCCAAGGAACACACCAGACAGGTCGATAAAGGGGAGAAAATGAGGCGCGCAGTCAATAGTGAAGGGTTTAAAAAAGGGATATTACTGTATAAAACATGATAAATATTCCATATAGGTAGATACATGGGTCACAAAAATTCATCATTTATTACATATATTTACCGTATATACTCGAGTATAAGTCGTTCCGAGTATAAGTCGAGGCCCTAATTTACCAAAAAAAAATGGGAAAAACTTATTGACCCGAGTATAAGACGAGGGTGAGAAATGCACAGCTACTGCAAGTGGAAAAGAGGGTCAACAATGCCCATTTGCAGCCTCACTGTGCCCATTTGCAGCCATAGGTCCCCTGAACTTCAAACTCGGTAGTTAAGGGTTCCTAGACGCCCCCTAGCTGCAGCCAAAATTTGGGGTCTCTGAACCCAAAGGGTCCCGAAATGACATTGCTGCAGATGGACACAGTTGACCGAATTTGTGGCCCCGTATCTCGGGGCCACTTAGTGCTAAGAACCCCAAATTTGGTGTGCAAACCAAGTGGAACTAGCACCATAAAAATCAGTTCAGAAAATGTCAAGCACTTTTCTGCAGCAGAGAATGACATTTTCCGAACCGGTTTTGGGGCCCCATATCTCAGGGCCACTTAGTGCTAGGAACCCCAGCTTTGGATATGTTATGGTACCAGTTCCACTGGGTTTGTACACCAAATTTGGGGTTCCTAGCACCAAGTGGCCCTGAGATATGGGGCCCCAAAGTTGGTTCAGAAAATGTCAAGCACTTTTCTGCAGCAGAGAATGACATTTTCCGAACCGATTTTGGGGCTCCGTATCTCGGGGCCACAAAATCGGTTCGGAAAATGAATTTTTTTGCTGCAGAAAAGTGCTTAACTCGAGTATAAGTCGAGGGGGGTACTTTCAGCACAAAAAATGTGCTGAAAAATTCGACTTATACTCGAGTATATACGGTATATTATATCGGTATTACACATTGCATGTACAAGGGTTAGTAGTTCATCTATAATAAATATATTTGTGTTACATAGGTACTACACATTGTATACACAGAAGCTCTACGCGTTTTGTGGAGTATTCATATCCACTCTTCAGGAGCGACAATGTGTATTAACTGAAAATAAAACATATAATAAATTTTAAGGTAAAAAAATAGGAAAAAAATATATAGAAATGTATATAACTTGGGAATAACCCCTAGCCATAAAAATACTCACAACTACCATGCAGTAATAGCGCAATGGTGAGAGCTGGTGGCTCCCCATAGGGGCATCTTTTCTGGGAGCTGTGCCGGCAACCGGCGCAAGTGGGACCCCCCCACATGACAACACCGGGGGTGGACAGAATTCCAAAGGGTGGCGGTCCCTGATAGGGATTGTGTGGGTGATTTGGAGACATCTTGAGGGGTATCTAGAAAAAATGTGATAGCGAATGGGATAACGAAAAAAAAAAAAAAAAACACCAGACAGGTCATGGATAAAGTTGTGGAGAAGTTTAAAGCAGGGTTAGGTTATAAAAAAAATCTCCCAAGCTTTGAACATCTTACGGAGCTCTGTTCAATCCATCATCCGAAAATGGAAAGAGTATGGCACAACTGCAAACCTACCAAGACATGGCCGTCCACCTAAACTGACCGGCCGGGCAAGGAGAGCATTCATCAGAGAAGAGCCAAGAGGTCCATGGTAACTCTGGAGGAGCGGCAGAGATCCACAGCTCAGGTGGGAGAATCTGTCCACAGGACAACTATTAGTCGTGTTCTCCACAAATCTGACCTTTATGGAAGAGTGGCAAGAAGAAAGTCATTGTTGAAAGAAAGCCATAAGAAGTCCCGTTTGCAGTTTGCGAGAAGCCATGTGGGGGACACAGCAAACATGTGGAAGAAGGTGCTCTGGTCAGATGAGACCAAAATTTTACTTTTTGGCCTAAAAGCAAAATGCTATGTGTGGTGGAAAACTAACACTGTACATCACCCTGAATACACCATCCCCACTGTGAAACATGGTGGTGACAGCATCATGTTGTGGGGATGCTTTTCTTCAGCAAGGACAGGGAAGCTGGTCAGAGTTGATGGGAAGATGGATGGAGACAAATACAGGGCAATCTTATGCCGCGTACACACGAGCGGACTTTACGGCGGACTTTGCCCAGCGGACTGGATTTCGTCGGACAATTCGATGTGTGTGGGCTCCAGCGGACTTTGTTTTCTCAAAAGTTGGACGGACTTAGATTTGAAACTTGTTTAAAATGTATCCGTTGAAATCGAGTCCGGTCGAAAAGTCCGCCGTCTGTATGCTAGTTCGACGGACAAAAAGCCACGCTAGGGCAGCTATTGGCTACTGGCTATGAACTTCCTTGTTTTAGTCCGGTCGTACGTCATCACGTACGAATTCGACGGACTTTGGTGGATTGTGTGTAGGCAAGTCCGTTCATTCAGAAAGTCCGTCGGGAAGTACGTCGAAAAGTCCGCCGGGCAAAGTCCGCCGTAAAGTCCGCTCGTGTGTACGCGGCATTAGAAGAAAACCTGTTAGAGTCTGCAAAAGACTTGAGACTGGGGTGGAGGTTCACCTTCCAGCAGGACAACGACCCTAAACATCCAGCCAGAGCTACAATGGAATGGTTTAGATCAAAGCATATTCAAGTGGTAGAATGGCCCAGTCAAAGTCCAGACCTAAATCCATTTGAGAATCTGTGGTGAGACTTAAAAATTGCTGTTCACAGACACTCTCCATCCAATCTGACAGAGCTTGAGATATTTTGCAAAGAAGAATGGGCAAAAATGTCCCTCTCTAGATGTGCAAAGCTGATAGAGACCTCCCCAAAAAGACTTGCAGCTGTAATTGCAGGGAAAGGCGGTTCTACAAAGTATTGACTCGGGGGGGGGGGGGGGGGGGCGCCATACAAATACACGCCACACTTTTCACATATTTATTTGTAAAAAAATATTGAAAACCATTTATCATTTTCCTTCCACTATACAATTATGTGCCACTTTGTGTTGGTCTATCACATAAAACCCCAATAGAATATGTAGCACTAACTCACGGTGGAGCTGCTGGTTTAAGCGGGTCTGTTACCGTCACTCTGCTTCCCTCTGTTTCACCGGCACCGGGTCTAGGGGTTCCGTTGAGTTTACTTCTGGACGACACAGGCACCAACACTGGAGTACGTTTTCAATGCTTTATTAAAACAAACGACTTAGGAAGTAGCAGGAAAGAGGTAGAAAGGAAACTTGCAGAAGAAACTCAAATATTCTCTAGTAGGGTTCTCTTGGCAAAATGTCCTGGTAGAATTCAAATACTATATGTAATGCGCTCCCCTCGTGGGACACACTCCTTGCTCGTCTGGATAGGCCTCTCTCACCGGTCTAGGAGCCAGTACACAGCACAAATCAAAGTCTCTGCCACTAGGCATGTGCAATTGGTTTCGTTCCGAATTCGTTTTTTAACAAATTTGTTAATTTGGTAATATCCGAATTAACGAAAACCCGTTTAACAAATTTTTTCTGAATATTCGTAAATTCGATAAAGTTGGACATTCGTAAATTCGGACATTCGTACATTCGTACATTAGTAAATTATTGAATTCGTAAATTTGTAAATTAGAAAATTCGGAAATCTGAAATAATAGTTAACTAATAATAACTTAACTATTAGTAATTACTAGTAACTTTTAAATTATAGGTATTGTAATTTCCTTTCAAATTTGGATGTTAGTGAACGTAACACATACAAATTTATCCGAAGTTATGAATGATCCGAAAAAATGGAACTTAATGAATTAATAATAATAAATAATAACAATAATAATAATAATAACAACGTTTTATTATTATTATTATTATTATTTATTATTAATTTGTTCCGTTCCATTTGTTTAGATGCAGCATTTGTTTTGGATAATTCGTAACTTCGGATAAATTCTTATTTGTTACGTTCACTGACAGCTAAATTTGAAAGGAAATTACAATACCTATAATTTAATAGTTAGTTACTATTTCAGATTTTTGAATTTTCGAATTTCCGAATTTTCTAATTTACAAATGTACGATTTTAAGAATTTACAAATGTACAAATGTAAAATGTACGAATGAACGAATGTACGAACGTACGAATGTACGAACGTACGAATGTTCAAATTTATGAATGTATGAATGTACGAATGAACGAATTTACGAATGAACAAATTTACGAATCGCGATCATAACGAATGACCCGAAAAACGAAAAAAATAATAAACTAATGAAACGAAAATGAAAATGAACAAATTTTTTGGGCTGTGCACATGTCTATCTGCCACAGACTCGTTTGGCAATAAAATCCGTACGATCCTCTGCCACAGGATGTATAGATTTGCGATAGTGAAAGTCAGTCACAGTGCTTGAACCTTTAAGCCGAGCTATGCTGTATAGTTACTTTTGGATACGTCCTCCAACCGAGTCACCAGGCCCCTCTATAGACCAGCATGCGGCGTGATCTCTCCAAGACACGTCCTCCCCTGGGATCTCCTCGGTTGTCCAGCTTCGTCACACAGGACCGACAGCTCAGGACCATTCCTCGGCCGCGGTGGTAAGCCCCAGACAAGCCTCTGGACCCACCCCTGCGCCGCTGTATCGTGGGCCTCCCGAACGGAGGACCACGAGGTAGCTCCTTAACGCATACCTGTCGGCCAGGAGGGCCAGCAGGTGGCTGTAAAACGAACCCAAAACATGGCGTCTGTCCCTAAATACCCTCGCCCAGAATGCAACTCGGAGGACCACCTCCACCGAGCGTGCCTCCGGGACAGAGGAGCATCCATACGCTTCAACGCGTTGCCTTTCCAACCCTGACCAGTGGCAACAGCGACACCCACCGGTCAGCACGGAAACACATACAACGTCAGCCAAGCTGGAACAGAGGCAAACTTTTAACCTTCCTAACGCACAATTCACTAAATTTACCTAATCTGCGGTAGATTGCAAATCTACCAGCGCTACAAATACATTTATGTTTTTGATTGAAAAATGACAAAAATTAGGAAAATTTCATAGGGTATGAATACTTTTTCAAGGCACTGTACAAGTCCCATGAGTCATTGCAATGCTGACAGTTACAAGCATGACTCCTAAAGGCAGAGGCATGATGGGACTTGCAGTTCTACAACAGCTGGAGAGCTACAGGTTGAGCACCCATGCTGTACAATATTAAAAAAACGACTTTTAAAATCACATTGACATGTTAAGATTCTTATGAGATTTTTGGGGATTAGGCTTACATCTACTTTAAAAGGGAGAGATCGCATAGATTTTATACTACAAATATATTGAATTTCAATCAACTGGAATATTCCCCTAAAGCAGGGATACAAACCGTGAACATTCTTCCTGGAGTTATTTTCTGAAAAAAAATTACTTTAAGGAAAATTTGTGTAGTACGGTTCAATGGGTGGTCAAGTCGAGTCTAGGCATAAAACTCAAAGAACTCTTGTTTATTTATTTGTTTATTTATGTATTTATTTTATTTTATTTATGTATTTATTTGGCATATTTATTTTTGATTATTTGTTTTATTTTCTTTATTTTATTCTCTTTTTTTTTTTGTTATGTATTTATTATTCTATTTATTATATCTATTTATTTATTTTGGAACTTCAGCTGTCCATGAATAAACCCCCCTGAAAGATCACTAATCTTTCCCCTTATCTTCCATTTCAGAAGACTGGCTTTTTAAACTGACTGGTCTTGGCAACGCCCCTCTGCAGTTCTTTTAGGGTGCTGCTGACACCCTTCATCGTTGATACCTGTGGTTGGTGGATCCGGTCTGCATTCCCCACCCCCCTTGTTCTTTCCCTGCCCATGCACACCCTAAGTCCTTGATGGGAAGAATAAGAAAATTATACATAGTGGAAGCTCTGCTCTGCACCTACAAACTTGCACACCGCTCTTACAACATTCCTTAACCTCTTCCTGCCTAGCCTCAGCATTCATTTATTAGGATCTACATGCCCAGGGTGGAGGGGAGATTGGTCGACATCAGTGGTCACATGATCAGGAGCCAGACCCGCCGACTTATGATTATTCGTAAGGACCAATAGTTGCCTATTACATTCAGCACAGAAAGCTCTGCTGCCCATGGGTGCATATCTGCAGCCTTTGGGCCAGTGCCGGGACAAGATCATCGAGCACCCAGGGCAAAGATGCCAAATCCCCCCCCCCTATTATGTATGAGCTTATGTGGAGAAGGGGGAGAGAGAAAGTACAATCTGCACCTCCTCCCCCCTCCTTGCCACTTTCATCGCTGAGCTGGCAGAAGTAGTGATGCCGCTGTCACCAGGCTCGTCTTTAGGGCAGGGCAAAAGGGGCATCTGCCCTGGGCCCCATCATTGTTGTTAGGCCTAAAGCAGCTGCCTCATATTTGCCAACTATCCCAGTTCAAACAGCCTTTTCCCTTGAAGTTTTAGTCCCGTGCTGTGTCCCGATATCTCAGTGTAAAGTTGTTACTAATGCTGCTCAGCTTTGCCTATTGCTGTGTATGATGACTCACCTGCAGACCCTGTTTTTGCATGTAAATTACCTCCATTGATATGTTCGGCTGCATTGATATGTAAATAGAGGCGGCATTCATATGTATATTATTCCCCCCCTGAGGTCATATCCACCATCACTTCTACTAAATTCTGCCCACTGGAGAGGTAAGGGAGCATGCTTGAAAGTCCTGCCTACAATTGTCGTCATTAAGCCGAACATCAGCCTGTTCTGCAAAGGTAAGCAGATTGGAGGTGGAACCCTTTTTCAAAATAACATGGTGCCACAGCACAGTGAATTGGGGTGGATGTGAATACGCAGATCTCAGCAGATGCGTGAGGGTGTCATTAACAATTAATAACACTGCTGTGGGGTTTCTGTGGTGTCAGGAATGCGATTATTTTGCATGCGTTCCCAACACACACACACAGATATGAAAGCAGTGTCTCAGTTACATTGGTGGTCAGTGTAAATCTTCTCATTACATTGGGGCTTGGTGAACAATCCTTTCATTCACACTAGTGGCCAGTGTGAAGGTCCCCCTTACATTGGTGGTCAATGTACAGTAAATCCCTCCTTACATTAGTGGTTCCTGTGAACGCTCCTATTACATTAGTGGTCAATGTGAATCCTCATTACATTTTTCTGTATATTGATGGGTCCCCTCACCTCCCCAGTCCATGATGTGCAGGCAGTGAGGAGATGATGTGCTGTAACCTTTAGCAACCAATCGGTGAGGAGATGATGTGCTGTAATCTTTAGCAATCAATCACTGAGCAGTAATGATGTGCACTAACCTTCAGCAACCAATCAGTGAGCAGTAACGATGTGCACTAACCTCTTGCAGTAACCTCTAGCAACCAATTAGTAAGCAGTAATAATGTGCAATGAGCTCTAGCAACCAATTGGTGAGTGGTAAGGATGTCCAGCAACCTCTAGCAACCAATCAGTGAGCAGTATTGATGTATAGTAATCTCTAGCAACTAATCAACAAGCAGAAGCCATGTGCTGTAACCTCTAGCAAATAATAAGTGTGAGCCATAATGCCATAATCTCATTCAGTAAACTGATTTTGAGTCTAGCTGCTATTTATTGTAGACTCAGAGCAGACAGAGAGTTAAATTGCATGGGGGGGGGGGGGTTGGCAAGAAAATGTTTGCCCAGGGTCCAATCAATATTAAAGACAGCCCTGGCTGTCACTACTCCTGTCAACCTTATAGTAGAAGGAACTTGCGGCGCCCCCATACCTACAATATATGCTGCGCCCGGGGCAGCCACACCCTTCTGTCCCCCCCTTGCCCTTGTCCTGCCGAGGGCGATAAAGCCCACCCTCTTTGCCACCTCACATGTCCAATATGCAGTTGTCACCCCGTTGAATGAAGTACTCAGCACTGGTAGGATCAGCCAGCATTTTTTTTTTTTTACAGATATAAAAGGCATATTGCTGTCAAAATGATGCAGTCTGCCTTAAAGCGGTTGTAAAGTCAGAAGGTATTTTACCTTAACCCATTCTCTGCATTAAGATAAAAAGCCTTCTGTATGCAGCAGCCCCCCTCAGCCCCCCCTAATACTTACCTGAGTCTCCTCTCAATCCAGCGATGTTTCACGAGAGACTCGGCTGCCCGGGACACCTCATTGGCTGAGACATCAGGTAAGTATAACATGTTTGTTATCTTTAACTGCTTAGCAACCGTCCCACGCAGATATACTGTGGCAGGGCGGCTGCTCTGTTCCCGGTCACATACCTAGTACATGATCTGACACTTTCGGGGTTTTTGTATATACCGTATATACTCGAGTATAAGCTGAGTTTTTCAGCACTTTTTTTGTGCTGAAAATGCCCCCCTCGGCTTATACTCGAGTCCTCCTGGCGCTGTCCTCATCTGCAGCCTTATCTCACGGCGCTGTGATACATTCAGTCTAGTTGGCGGTCATGCATTGTACCAAAGCCCCACCTCCTCGTCCTCGTCCGTGATAGGCTGAACACTGACTCACTGCTGGGAAACCGAGTCAGTGTTCCGTCATGGACGAGGAGGAGGAGGTGGCGGGGCTTTGGTACACTGCATGGCCGCCGACTAGACTGAATATATCACAGCGCCGGGAGATAAGGCTGCAGATGGGGCCAGCACCGGGAGATCATAAGGCCGACACAACAGCAGATGGGCACAACGCCGATCAGGTGAGGCTGAGGCATTCAAATGGGGGACACAGTGAGGCTGAGGCATGCAGATGGGGGACACAGTGAGGCTGAGGCATGCAGATGGGTGACACAGTGAGGCTGAAGCATGCAGATGGGGGACACAGTGAGGCTGAGGCATGCAGATGGGCGACACAGTGAGGCTGAAGCATGCAGATGGGGGACACAGTGAGGTTGAGGCATGCAGATGGGGGACACAGTGAGGCTGAGGCATGCAGATGGGGGACACAGTGAGGCTGAGGCATGCAAATGGGCACAGCGAGGCTGCAAATGGGCACAGTGAGGCTGCAAGTGGGCACAGTGAGGCTGCAAATGGACATTGTTGACCTTCTTTTCCACTTACAGTAGCTGCTGCATTCTCACCCTAGGCTTATACTCGAGTCAATAAGTTTTCCCAGTTTTTTGTGGTAAAAGTAGGTGCCTCGGCTTATATTCGGGTGGGCTTATACTCGAGTATATACGGTAGCGCAAGAAAATAAAAACCGCAGAGGTGATCAAATACCACCAAAAGAAAGCTCTACAAAAAAAGGGCATACATTTTATTTGGGTACAGTGTTGCATGACCACACAATTGTCAGTTAAAGTAACGCAGGGCCGTATCGCAAAAAATGGCCTGGTTATGGGGGGGGGGGGGGGTTGGTATACCTTCCGGAGGTGAAGTGGTTAACAAAAAAAAAAAGCTGAGACTTTAGTATCACTTTAAAAACATAATGATGTTACACTTACACATTTTATTTTAAATGTTACAATGTTATATCTATAATAACATAACTCATTCCTTGGATTTCTGTTGAATGCAATCCAATGTTCCTCTGCAGGGAGATAGCGATCACACATTGCAATGTACATAGTTGAGTCTATACTTTGCAGGCACCAAACTTTCAATCTGGAGAATTTTTAAGCAAAGGGAAGCTCCAGGAACAACTTTGTGTGTTTACATTGTCTCGGGGACAGTGAAAATGTCTCCCTGTCATTTACTAGTCCTGTCCACTAAGTCTCCTGTCCCGGCTCCAACGCGAGGTAGATAAACATCTGAGCTCCGTCCGTTACTTAAAACCCCTGATATTTATTTTATCTGAAGACCAGAAGGCCTCGGTAGCCGTTCTCTGCTCTATATTTGTCGTGTCGTGTTTTACCATCTCCAGGAGCGGCAGACAATATGACTTCGCTCTTTATAAACACCCTCCGATCAAAGTGCTACTTCATAAGAAGAATAATTAACGTTATTAGAAGAATAATTAACGTCATTAATTATGAGTAGAGAGTCAACTGAGAAATTCAGGTCTCTTGTACTTAGTTCAGGGAAGAAGGAAAACCATTGAAAACTTGCTCATGGGGAGATTTTACCCGTTGCCTGGACTGCGTAAAGGCAAAAGGTTTCAAACAAAATCCAATGAGAGATTTTTTTATAGGTAAAGGGCAAAGTGACGGGTTCTCTTAAAAGGCCAGCCCAATAGACGAGGATGATAGGGCTGGATGTGTCTGATATGGTGCACAGGGGGGTTATGAATACTACGTTAGTCAAGGCCAACTATAAAGTGGTGGTCTCCCGGTAGGGTTGCCACATCATCCCTTTAATCCAAGACACATATTAATTACACAGGTTCCGAGGCTGATTTAATGCAGATAAGGCACCAAGTGAGTTTAATTACCACCTTAATCAGCCACAGAACCTGTGTAATTAATGTGTGTCCTGGATTAAAGGGATGATGGGGCAACCCTATCTCCTGGTGGTATCTAGTGCCTTCTAGAACTTCAAAAATGTAGTTGGTTCGCTCTTCTGTGTGCAACTAAGCAGGTACCATGTACAAAGGAGAATCTACCGCGAGGCAAACGCCGGGCAGAGGCGGCTCTTCAACAATTTTCGGTCCTTTCGGTGGTTGTACTGGGATGATGTCTGCAGCTGCAAGCATCACCCCGGTATCGTTTTATAGTGCCAGCTTTCTTGTAATAGCAATAGCTTACTTGCCGCTCGATTGCTATTACAAGTAGTGGGAGAGGACTCCCCCCCCCCTCCACTGCCTTCTGTGGCTCTCTCAGGCTCTCCTGTCACACCTGGAGACCCCAGCAACCAGTCGGCACATCCACTGGCTGGCCAGACAGCCAAGAAAAGCCAGTTGGTTCACTCCTCTGTTTTTAGGATGTGCAACTAAGCAGATACCATGTATGTGGGCGTATCTACCACTAGGTGTCATCGCTGAGGAAGTCCCGCCCACAGGGACAATACACGTGCGTGAGGACCCGGTCACGTCAGCTGCAGCGAATGATTGAGTGACTTGTATAGCACTACCTATGCAAACTGAATCGCCTCAGGGTGCTCTTTGCCGCCGGAGTCCATCTGTGGTATAGCACGGTCCTTTACCCCGTGGGGTCCTGACGCACTTACAGACACATACACATATTTGGTCAATTTTTTCGACAGGATCTAATTAACCTACCAGCATGTCGTTTTGGAGTGTGGGAGGAAACCGTAGTAACCGGAGGAAACCCACACAGGCACAGGGAGAACATGCAAACTCCAGGCAGATGGTGTTGTGGAACCAGGGACCCTATTGCTGCTAGGTGAAAGTGCTAACCACTACACCACTGTGCTGCAACCACCTGTCACTCACTCTCCTGTGATGTTAAACTGAAATGATTTTACACCTAGCACTGGGTCATTAGTGCTAGACTTGTATAGTGGAACCTTGGATTATGAGCATAATCCGTTCCAGGAGAATGCTTGTAATCCAAAGCACTCGCATATCAAAGCGAGTTTCCCCATAGAAATGAATGGAAACGAAGATAATTTGTTCCGCATTGACTTCTATTACATATCGCATGTGGCCAGAGGTGGGGGGGGGGGCGCTGGAGAGCTTCGGAAATACTCGGGGACAGCTCGGCTGAACTCGGAAAGCCTCGGAAACACTCGGGAATTGAGTATTTCTGAGTGTTTCCGAGTATTTCCGAGTGATTCTGAGTATTTCCAAACGGCTTCGAACCGTTCCGAGTGCTCTCCCGCACCTCTGGCCAAATGCGGTACTGCACACCCCATTGGCTTGAATTCTGCTCGTTTTGCAAGACAACACTCGCAAACCAAGTCAGAATTTAAAAAAAAAAAGTTGCTCGTCTTTCAAAACGCTCGTTAACCGCGTTACTCGAAAACTAAGGTTCCACTGTAAGTAACTTTTTAATCAATAAAATTTATTAAACCATACGGAGAGCACTATGCACTTTTTATTGACTTTTACATGGTGCAACGATTCTATCTGGTCCCCACTGATTGTGAGATCTGGCTGGCGATCCGGACTGGTGTAGTCCTGTTGCTGTTGGATCAATGCAGAGGATATAATCATCCCTTATACCCTTTATGGGAAGGCTCGTTTGACCTATCTGTTGATTCAGAAGGTCCATGTAGTGAGGTGAGCGGCTTGTATTGTCTATGATAGAGGCATTATCACGGATACTCACAGCTGAGATGTCTTTCTGAGCACAGCGAGCGCAACTAAGGATATTGTTCTATCCATTCTCCGTTTCTGCTGCTTTTTTCTCACTTCATTGCAGATGTATGCACTAATCTCTCTGAATTTGGATTATTAAGTTTCAGACTGCATTTTATGAATTGTGTATAGGAATTTTATTTGTAATATTAATTGTATTATAGCGCTGCACTAATTTATTTGTGAATTTGTATTCTGGATTTGATATATTGATCTTGAGTGTTACAGCTGCTTTATGGTTAGGGATATTTTTTGCGCTGATTGATCCCTGTTTATTTTTTGATATTTATTACATCACCATTCCTTCCACCCATCAAACCTCCATATTTTTTCCGCCTCCTCATACCCCATTTTCTTTGTCACCATATGCAAATGCACAAAGCCTTCCACGGATCATGGACACACACTCCCTCACCATTACCTCTTCTTTCCTAAAAGCAAGAATATTTCTAACATCCCACAAACTTTCCCACAATTAGCCAACATCCACAGTATCCTCCTTCCTCTCTTCCCGATAGCACATAATCCAAACATCATCATCTCAAAAGACATATTCCCCACTCCTATCAAACCTTTAATCATTCTTCCCATACCCTTCCATACCTCATTTGCATATCCACACCCCCAGAACAAATGATCCACATTTTCCACCCTCCTACACCACTCTCTCGGATACAATTCACTATCTACCAATCTTCTTCTTCCTCCTCCTCCTCATCCTCTTATTGTTACCTATAACCGCTATTATAGACCTTAAAACCAGCCAGTGAACACCATCATCCACTGTAGGCCTAACCACCGGCAAGAGTTAGGGGTGGAGCAACGTTGGGGAGAGTAAGGAGAGAGAGTTGGGAAAAATGAAACACTTTTAGAAAGTAGTTATGCTTTCCGAATAGAATGCAATCAGATTCAACAAGATTTTTGAGATACTTCTGGGTGGGTTTTCAACCTCTTATGACATGATTCTGTTTGGTGCAAGCTCCTACTTATTCTCTAATGCAGTGGTCTCCAAACTGGGGGCCAGAGGCCAGATGTGACCCCTTGCTTGCTTTTATCTGGCCCTTGGGGCACTATTCCTCCAACTGACACCAGTAATGGGCCACTAATCCACCCACTGACACCATTGATGAGGCAACTTTCCTCAGACTAAAATGAAAAATGATGTGAAATGGTTTACTCGGTGGCGTCGGGGGGGGGGGGGGGGTGGACAACTGTACACACAACTGTATTAGTAGCCCCTAGCGCCGCTGAGCATGGACCGATCTGATCCCGAGTGCGGCCAGTCACATAGCAGGTCCCGCCTTCTGGAGCCTGCAGCGCCTATGATGGACGTCCCACTGGTCCAATGGTGGGACCGCGGGACGTGTGACATCCATCATAGGCGCTGCAGGCTCCAGAAGGTGGGAATTTACAATGCGGCCACCGCGCTGTGAGATCACCATCACTGTGAGATCCCCGCTCGGTGCTCGGGTGGGCGGCTCTCCTCTCCTCCTCTCCTCTGGCTGCCTGCTGTGATGATGGGCACACCGCACACCATGGCTGAGCTGCTGCTGCAGGACACATGTCTCCTGGTCATGTAGGTCAGCGTGTGTCACTACCGTTAGTGTATGTATGTCAGGTAGGTCAGTGTGTGTCAGGTAGGTTAGTGTATGTCAGGTAGGTAGGTCAGTGCATGTATGTCAGGTAGGTCAGTGTATGTCAGGTAGGTAGGTCAGTGTATGTCAGGTAGGTCAGTGTATGTCAGGTAGGTATGTCAGTATATGTATGTCAGGTAGGTCAGTGTATGTTAGGTAGGTAGGTCAGTGTATGTCAGGTAGGTCAGTGTATGTCAGGTAGGTAGGTCAGTGTATGTCAGGTAGGTAGGTCAGTATATGTATGTCAGGTAGGTCAGTGTATGTTAGGTAGGTAGGTCAGTTTATGTATGTCAGGTAGGTAGGTCAGTGTGTCAGGCAGGTGAGTTTAGTGGTCAGCAAGCATCGATGGGCATTGGTAAGCCAGGCAGCAACCAGCAAGTGAGCTTACCCCCCACCACACAACCACACAACCCCACTGCCCATCCAAAAACCTGCCCACCCCCCCCCCCCCTTCTACTGCAACTGGGCACAGTCCGCCCTCCCAAAGCCTGAAGAACAATCAACTGGCCCTTTGTTTAGAAAGTTTGGAGACCCCTGATGTAATGTGTGTGGAAGTGGCTTCAGTAAGCTGAGAGTGAGCATTGCCGGGTCTGCATAGTCATAATCTAAGTTTTACCAGTATTTAGAGGATGAGGATGGCAGAAATTACAGACATTGTCTGTAGACTAGTGCAGAAGATGAATGACAGGGTAAAAAAGTTTTGTTGGTAGGTAGGCTGGCTCCCCCAAAATTCCCATGTATAGCCGAAGCGTACCTAAAAGCGAGAGATGGTGATGATGATAGGATTGGATAGGATTGAATGATAGGAATAATAGGATTTAGCAATGTCATTATAATGCATTTCATCCAAGGCGTCCCAGTGATTGGAGACTTCTTTTATTATCAATCAGAATGATCTCCTCTGATTATATTTCTCAGAAAGCTGCAAAAGAATCAGCGCTTGTTGGAGTCCCTGCTGACTGTGATGCATTTGAAATTCAATACTCTAATGTAAATTACATTCATTAGCCACCATCTCATACTCCTCCTTTTCGGAAATGGTAAATACTCCTCTATAGTGTAGCGCTGGTAGATTTATGATCTACCATCTGATAGGTAAATTTAGTGAATTGCTCGTTAGGGGAAGTTAGATTTGCCTCTGTTCCAGCTTGGCTGACGTTGCGTGCGGTTTCACACTGAGCCGGTGGGTGTCGTTGTTACCATTGGCTAGTGTTGGAAAGGCAACGCGTCGAAGCGTATGGGTGCTCTTCTGTCCCGGAGACAACTCGGTGGAGGTGATCCTCCGAGTTGCATTCTGCGAGAGGGTATTTATGGGACAGACGCTATGTTTAGGGGTCCGTTTTACAGCCACCTGCTAGCCCTCCTTGCCGACAGGTATGCGTTAGAGTGCTACCTCGTGGTCCTCCGTTCCGGAGGCCCGCGCCGCTGCGGCATGTGGGTGGGCCCAGAAGCTTGTCTGGGGCTTACCACAGCAGCCGAGGAATGGTCCTGAGCTGTCTATCCAGAGTGAAGAAGCTGGACAACCGAGAAGATCCCAGGGGAGGACCCGTCATGGAAGGATCATGCAGAGTGCTGGTCTGGAGAGGGGCCTGGTGACTCGGTTGGAGGACGTATCCTAAAGTAACTTTACAGCATAGTACTGCCGGGTTGGCTTAGAGGTCCAAGTACTGTGTCTGACATTCACCGCAAAAATCAATACATCCTGTGGCAGAGGATCGTACGGGTTTATTTCAAGCAAGTCTGTGGCGGAGACTTTTGTTCGTGCTACGTACTGGCTGCTAGGCAAGTGAGAGAGGCCTATCCAGGCGAGCAAAGATCGTGTCCCACAAGGGGATGGCATTCTATTATAATATTCAACTTTAAGGGACGTTGTCAAGAGTCCTAAAGAAAGGCCCTGCAGTCTTCCTCCTGCCTCTTTCCTGCTACTTCCTTTGTTACTTGGTTCAATAAAGCATTGAAAACGTACTCAAGTGTTGGTGCTTATATCATCCAGGGGTAAACTCAACAGAACCCTAGACCCGATGCCGGTGAAACAGAGGGAAGGAGAGTGAAGGTAACAAGCCCGCTTAAACCAGCAGCTCCACCGAGAGTTATGGCTACATGTGGGGGCTCGTCCGGGATTTGTTGACCGTCAATTCTCGCAACCCAGAGAAGTGTTTCACCGGGAGTTTACGGTGAGAGCTGGACTTTGTCAGGTTAAAGTTGCAGGACTTTATTTCTGGGTGTCTAGGCGGTGGGCACCAGTAAAAGCCCAGGAGCTACGTGATCAGAAGAACAAGTGGGAGGAGCTTACCCTACTTGATACCGCGTGGGACGCGTGTATGTGTTTGGCACCAGAAGAGAAGAGAGGCCTCGTGATCGTGCTGAGAAGATCAGAGAGTGGCCATGTCTTTCTCGGCGATGCAGCCAATTATGGGACCAAGAATGTTCCGTGCGAGCACCGTGTTGAATACTGTGCTGACCGGAACCCTGCTCACAGATACCGGAGTTCGTTTGAAGCTGCAGGGGAGGTTTGTTCTGTATACCTCAGGAGATATTGAGGGACTGGGCATGATCTGCCACAGATGTGAAGGACTGGCCGTACATCTCCGTCCGTTCGGCCGATGTCTGCAATGTGGAAAGTATTTGTTTGTGGTGGAGCAACCTACCATGTCGCCCTGTGCTTATCGGATGGATTGGGCAACAGGTATCGCCACAGTAGAAGCTGCTACTACTACAGAGAGAGAACGGCAGGCCGTCACTTTGCCTATTGTTGCCGAGAATGTTCCGGAGACAAGAGATGTTATGGTCACAAGGCGAAGACATCGCCTCTGCTATGACTTTCCCTGAATGGACACCCCTGAGTTCTGGGAAGATGTCACCTTGTGTGGAGCCACGCAACACTGTAAATGAGACTTTATCAAAAGTTGTTAGTTCACTACAGACACCGGCTGGGTCTATGGTGAGCAAATCATTGGATTCCTGTGTGCCTCCTGGCATGGGAAAGAACAGATCCTTGCCCAAACTTGCACGTTTGCAGAGAATGTTAAACAAGCGTGTAGCTACGGAGTATGGCTTGGCGTTCCCCTATGTACCCCAGGACATAATGCAAGTGATTGAAGTTAATCTGGAACTTTGGTACAGTGAAGCTGTTTGGGACCATTTGCCTGTGCCTAAGCCTTTCCGCAAGACTGGATGTTCTGGTAAAATGGATGAACATTTTAGTGGATGTTTTATGCACTGGAATTTCGGTCGGTACATCTATGCTGACAAGTGGTCATCTGCAGGCCCGGAAAAGATGACGTTGTATATTTCATTACCACAGTGGATAAACTGGGAAAGACACTGACCTTGCCAGATCCCCGGTTTTATTGGTAATTATGGACAAAAGAACTTTGAAGTTAGTTAGTTAGTTAGTTAGGTTCAGTATAAAGAGATCTTCCTGGTCAAGATCTGGATATTCCTCTCAGTGTTCCAAATCCAAGGACTTCTTTTTGCTAGCCGGATTTCTTTCATTTAAAGGAAAAAATTATACAGGGATGGACTCCTAAAGATTATTTTTGATATACACTACCGTTCAAAAGTTTGGGGTCACCCAAACAATTTTGTGTTTTCCATGAAAAGTCACACTTATTCACCACCATACGTTGTGAAATGAATAGAGAATAGAGTCAAGACATTGACAAGGTTAGAAATAATGATTTGTATTTGAAATAACATTGTTTTTACATCAAACTTTGCTTTCATCAAAGAATCCTCCTTTTGCAGCAATTACAGCATTGCACACCTTTGGCATTCTAGCTGTTAATTTATTGAGGTAAGCTGGAGAAATTGCACCCCACGCTTCTAGAAGCAGCTCCCACAAGTTGGATTGGTTGGATGGGCACTTCTGGCGTACCATACGGTCAAGCTGCTCCCACAACAGCTCAATGGGGTTCAGATCTGGTGACTGTGCTGGCCACTCCATTACCGATAGAATACCAGCTGCCTGCTTCTGCTGTAAATAGTTCTTGCACAATTTGGAGGTGTGTTTAGGGTCATTGTCCTGTTGTAGGATGAAATTGGCTCCAATCAAGCGCTGTCCACTGGGTATGGCATGGCGTTGCAAAATGGAGTGATAGCCTTCCTTATTCAGAATCCCTTTTACCCTGTACAAAGCTCCCACCTTACCAGCACCAAAGCAACCCCAGACCATCACATTACCTCCACCATGCTTAACAGATGGCGTCAGGCATTCTTCCAGCATCTTTTCATTTGTTCTGCGTCTCACAAACATTCTTCTTTGTGATCCAAACACCTCAAACTTGGATTCATCCGTCCACAACACTTTTTTCCAGTCTTCCTCTGTCCAATGTCTGTGTTCTTTTGCCCATCTTAATCTTTT
The DNA here is from genome assembly GCA_037952835.1 of Lithobates septentrionalis. Lineage (NCBI taxonomy): Eukaryota > Metazoa > Chordata > Amphibia > Anura > Ranidae > Lithobates > Lithobates septentrionalis. Next base: position 630,379 of record JBBDGP010003336.1, on the reverse strand, counting down.
TCTTTTATTGGCCAGTCTCAGATATGGCTTTTTCTTTGCCACTCTGCCCTGAAGCCCAAAATCCCGCAGCCGCCTCTTCACTGTAGATGTTGACACTGGTGTTTTGCGGGTACTATTTAATGAAGATGCCAGTTGGGGACCTGTGAGGCGTCTGTTTCTCAAACTAGAGACTCTAATGTGCTTATCTTCTTGCTTAGTTGTGCAACGCAGCCTCCCACTTCTTTTTCTACTCTGGTTAGAGCCTGTTTGTGCTGTCCTCTGAAGGGAGTAGTACACACCGTTGTAGGAAATCTTCAATTTCTTTGCAATTTCTCGCATGGAATAGCCTTCATTTCTAAGAACAAGAATAGACTGTCGAGTTTCAGATGAAAGTTCTCTTTTTCTGGCCATTTTGAGCGTTTAATTGACCCCACAAATGTGATGCTCCAGAAACTCAATCTGCTCACAGGAAGGTCAATTTTGTAGCTTCTGGAAGGAGCTAGACTGTTTTTAGATGTGTGAACATGATTGCACAAGGGTTTGCTAATCATCAATTAGCCTTCTGAGCCAATGAGCAAACACATTGTACCATTAGAACACTGGAGTGATAGTTGCTGGAAATGGGCCTCTATACACCTATGTAGATATTGCACCAAAAACTAGACATTTGCAGTTAGAATAGTCATTTACCACATTAGCAATGTATAGAGTATATTTGTTTAAAGTTAGGACTAGTTTAAAGTTAGCTTCATTTAAAAGTACAGTGCTTTTCCTTCAAAAATAAGGACATTTCAATGTGACCCCAAACTTTTGAACGGTAGTGTAGGTTATGGGAAGAGAGGCTCATTTTTAACTGAGGCTTTGCTCCTGAAATTGTATAGGATATATGTGTGTTTAATATGTTTTCCTTTTCAGGAACTATTGGGTCTCCTATCAAGCTGTGAGGCTTTTCAGCTAGATAGATAGTGAGGTTATGTACAGTCATAGGATGGCTTTGTTTACGGACGTGAACATAATGTTTTATAGATGTGAATCTTATAATGTCTTTTCACTGTCTTTCCTTCTTCTTTATCTAATCCAAATTTTAAAAGCTCAAATACCTGCTCCCAGGCTTGGGAGTTATTATCATTATTTTTGGACAGACGTTGGGGACAACGTCTATTGTAGTGGGGGGAGTATGTAGCGATGGTAGATTTATGATCTACCATCTGATAGGTAAATTTCATGAATTGCTCGTTAGGGGAAGTTAGGATTTGCCTCTGTTCCAGCTTGGATGACGTTGCGTGTGTTTCCACATTGAGCCGGTGGTAAACTCAACAGAACCCTAGACCCGGTGCCGGTGAAACAGAGGGAAGGAGAGTGAAGGTAACAAGCCCGCTTAAACCAGCAGCTCCACCGAGAGTTATTGCTACAATAGTATTTACCATTTCCAAAAGATTGAGCTGTGACATGTCTACCTTATAATGGAAGGATCATAGAGCACAGCATTAGGCCTACAGCACAGTTTCAGTCTACATCCCAAGTCTCATATATTACATACAGTAATTAAAGCTATGGGGGCCCCCAAAGGCTTATTCTGGAACATCCATATCCACCTTGAGTAAAACATTAGAGCCATGTAAGAGTTTCAGCCTACATCCCAGCAAAGCCTCACGCATTAACATGCCTAAAACTGTAGGGGCCCCAAAGCATATTATGGAAGATCCAGACCCTCTTGAGTAAAATCTCAACCCTGAACATTCCCATAGCTCCCAACTGTCCCTGATTTCGAGGGACTGTCCCTGATTTGGAGCAATGTCCCTCTGTTCCTCTTTACTCCTCATTTGTCCCTCATTTTGGTCTGATCTATATAGTTGGATATAAAATGCACTTTTTATCTTTCAAAAGGTGTTTTCCAGCGCTAAACCTTTTATCTGATTTCTAAATTACTGCATTTGTAAATTCTAAAAGCCAAAATAAAGGAATAGTAGTGGTAAAAAAAAGCATTTGTGGGTTTCACCAATTTTTTTTTTTTTTTTTGTACAATTCTCCTTTAAGAGGGTGTGGCAAGGGGTGTGTCCTATGCCTGCATACTCTTGCTGATACGTGACCCTCATTCCCATCTCAAAAAGTTGGGAGGTATGCATTCCTGTTCCACATGATTAGATTGCTGGTATTTACAATTAGGGATGAGCGGGTCATTTGTTCAGTATTTTTACTGTGTGACATGACTTTGTTTATCAGCAAAGCCTTGTGATCACCTATTCAGCACTGATATACACTTAAAAAGAAATTATTCCCTTAACCACTAGATGTATACAGTATATACAGACTGTCAGCAGGTGGTTATTAGTCGTTACAGGAACATCTCACAATTACAAGATCAGGAGGATCCCTACGGCAGTCGGGGTATTGGAGCCAAACACCCCACATCCAGGCAGATGTAGCCAGCAATTGGAGGCCCTGGACATAGTTACATAGTTAGTCAGGTTGAGAAAAGACACAAGTCCATCCAGTTCAACCTTAAGGGCAGGAGGCCAGGAAAAGGTAGACCTGCACCCTGGAGAGCGCGCTGTGGACTTCCTGACCCTTATGGGGTGCCGCACTCTGTAATTGCAGTCAGTGGCGGGGGGGGGGCAAACAGTGCACCAGCATCCACTGCCCCCCCCCCAACACCCCGGTCATTCGTTTGGTTCACTTGCCTCATCCATAGCGGGCATCACGGACAGCTTACCCTGCTCTTCTCCGCGGGCATCAGGGGCGGCTTCCCCTGCTCTCCTCCGTGGGCATCACAAACAGCTTCTCCTTTGGCTCAGCGTCTTCCTTCTCCTCCCTCCTCCTCGGTGGCCAATCAGAATGCTTCTCCTTTCGGGCCAATCGGGAAACGGGTCTCTGACCCGCTTCTTGATTGGCGCAGAGAGGAGATTCAGTGTGAGAATAGTGAATATTCATTCGCTATTCTCACACAACTGGATGGGCTCCGTTGGAATTCTCTGCGCCCCGAGCTCACCCTATTTTGAAGCCTATTGGAGCCTCTAATCAGTGCTTCGAAAGGAAACGCCCACCCCGCTCTGGAATTTGTGCGTCCGGCGTCCTGAAAGGGGCCATGGATGGGGGGGTGCCCGTGCGCCCTTAAATGGGTGGGCCGTCCCTGATTGCAGTGTCCAGAGGACACTGCTGATCACAGATTGAGGTAAAGAGCCAATCAAGGGCTCTTTACCACGTGATCAGATGTGTCCAATCACACCTGATCACAGATGTAAATAGAAGCCGGTTAACAGCATCCCTTTCCTCATCCTGGCAGCTGAGAGAAGAGAGCTGATAACCGGCTTCTCTAAGAGGGACATGTACACCGCTAATCAGGGCACAGATTATCAGTGTCCTGATTATCAGTGCAGCCCCAACAGTGCCCATCAGTGTCACCTATCAGGGTCGCCTATCAGTGGCCACCAGTGTTGCCAATCTGTGCCCAGCAGTTCTGCCAAGAAATGCCCATCAGTGCTGCCAATCAGTGGCTCCTTATCAGTGTCACCTATCAGTGCCGTCTATCAGTACCCATTAGTGACACCTATCAGTGGGGCTTCATCAGTGCCCACCAGTGCTGCCTCACCAGTGCACACCAGTGCTGCCTCACCAGTGCAGCCTCATCAGTGCCCACCAGTGCTGCCTCACCAGTGCTGCCTCATCAGTGCCCACCAGTGCTGCCTCATCAGTGCCCATCAGTGCCCATCTGTTCAGCCTATCAGTGCCCATCAGTGCAGTCTCATCAGCGCACATCAGTGAGGGAGAAAAATTACCTGTTTCCACAATTTTATAACAAACTATAAAAAATGATTTTTGTTGTTTTTTTTCAAAATGTTCTGTCTTTTTTTTCATTTATTTAAAAAAAAAAAAAACCCAGTGGCAATTAAATACCACCAAAGGAAAGCTCTATTTGTGTGAAAAAAAAAAATGATAAAAAATGTTTTCGGGTACAGTGTTGCATGACCGCACAATTGTCATTCAAAATGCGATAGCGCTGAAAGATGAAAACTGGCCTGGGCAGGAAGGGGGTATAAGTGCCCGGTAAGCAAGTAGTTAAGCAGTGCAAAAAAAAAACAATGATCTGCAAAGTGCAAAGCAACATAGTAACCAATCTAATTTTTTGGTGAAATATTCATACTGAGCCCTCGCTCCTGTATTTTGCGCGTTGCCTAATCTGGGATGATTTCAGATATCTCTTATGCCGCGTACACACGGTCGGACTTTTCGTCTACAAAAGTCAGACAGCCTGTCCGACAGACTTCCGGCAGACTTTCGGCGGACTTTCGACGGACTTGCGGCGGACTTTCTAACGAACAGACTTGCCTACACACGATCACACAAAAGTCCGTCGAATTCTTACGTGATGACGTACACCGGACTAAAATAAGGAAGTTCATAGCCAGTAGCCAATAGGTGCCCTAGCGTGGCTTTTTGTCCGTCGGACTAGCACACAGACGAGCGGATTTCGGGGTCCGTCGTAGTTACGAAGTAAAGATTTGAAGCATGTTTCAAATCTAAAGTACGTCGGATTTGAGGCTAAAAAAGTATGTTGAAAGTCCGGAGAAGCCCACACACGATCGGATTACCAGCCAGCTTTAGTCCGTCAGCGTCCGTTGGACTTTTGTAGACGAAAAGTCCGACCGTGTGTACGCGGCATTACTCCAGATCCAAGCAAAACCCAATCTCATTATGTTCCTGGCAGGACAGCTCTGTTTTGCAATGTGTCATTTATAATAAATATTAAATCTCTGGGCGATGTTGATTAAATGAAATGAATTGTAAGTCTGATAATGGCCTGAATTAAACTAATTTGCTGAAAAAAACAAGTACAAGGGGGTAATTGGATTTGCTCTGACAGCAAGTGTCAGTTTTATGAGCAATCAACAAAAATGAATGGACTGAGTCATAAATTAACCTATTCAATGCCAACAAAAAACTCTGCTCATTAAGGGCGAAACCCAGATGAATTTCCAGTAAGAGCGCATTTTCAGATATTTTTTTGGAGATGTGATGAGACTTTCCAACCTTTGCGATAAGTTCATGCTGCATTGTGATTGTACAAGCATTCCTAGGTCATCAGACAGCAAGGTATTGTAAAGGTCTGCTTGAAGAGATTTTTTTTAGGTAGACATCAAGGGGTTGATTTAATAAAACTGGAGAGTGCAAAATCTGTTGCGGTTCTGCATTCAGCGGGGGAAAAAAAAAGATTTGATCCCCTGCAGATTTTGGAAGCTTGCCCATTTACAAAGAAATGAAGGGTCTATCATTTTTATCATAGGCGTATTTTATATGATAGAGACAGAATATCAACCAAGAATCCAGAAAAACAAAAACAAATGATGCACATGTTATAAATTGAGTTGTAGTTCGGTGAGTAAAATAAGTATTTGATCCCCTACCAACCAACAGTAACTCTGGCTCCCACAGACTGGCTACAGTAGGTGTTCATGTGGTACACAGATTAGTCCTGTCAATGTAAAGCCTTGTACACACGATCGGACTTCAAACAAACTTTTCCGTGGATTTCTGTCCAAAGGGCGTTGGCCGTGAACTTGGTATGCATACACACGGCAGGACTTTTTCAGCCAACTTTCACCAAATCACGTGTTTTTTTCAGCTCTTTACCGCCACCCTTTGGTCAACTTCTGTATTGTTGTCTGAACTTTTGCATTGGTTCTGAGCATGCGTGTTTGTACTTTGGACTTGTGTACACACGATAGGATTTTGCACCATAGGACTTTTGTTGCCAGAAAGTTTGTCTGTTTGCACAGCCAACATTTGTCCGATGAAAACTGAAAAAAGTTTGTCCGATGGAGCGTACACATGGTTGGATGTTGCCTTAAAACAGGTAATTTGTATGTTTGTTGTCAAAAAGTCTGATCGTGTGTATGGGCCTTAAGAAGGAGCTCCTAACCACAACTCGGTATGTGTATAAAGCCTCGTACACACGATCGGACTTCAAACAAACTTTTCCGAGGATTTCTGTCCAAAGGGCGTTGGCCGTGAACTTGGTATGCATACACACGGCAGGACTTTTTCAGCCAACTTTCACCAGATCACTTGTTTTTTTTCAGCTCTTTACCGCCACCCTGTGTCTGTACTTTGGACTAAAGTCCTATGGACTTGTGTACGCACGATAGGATTTTTGCACCATAGGACTTTTGTTGCCAGAAAGTTTGTCTGTTTGCACAGCCAACATTTGTCCGATGAAAACCAAAAAAGTTTGTCCGATGGAGCGTACACACGGTCAGATGTTGCCTTAAAACAGGTAATTTGCATGTTTGTTGTCAAAAAGTCTGATCATGTGTACGGGCCTTAAAAGACACCTGTCCACAGAATCTCTTCCCTCTATTCAAACCTCACCATCATAGGCAAGACCAAAGAGCTGTCAAAGCACCTCAGGGACAAGATTGTAGACCTGCACAAGGCTGGAATGGGCTACAAGACCATCACCAAGACGCTTGGTGAGAAGGAGACAACTGTTGGAGCGATTATTTGCAAAGAGAAAAAGTTCAAAATAACCATCAATCGCCCTGGGTCTGGAGCTCCATGCAAGATTTCGCTTCATGGGGTGAGGATGATCATGAGAAAAGTGAGGGATCAGCCCAGAACTACATGGGAGGAATGTTGTGAATGATCTCAAGGCAGTTGGAACCACAGTCCCCAAACAAACCATTAGTAACACAATACGCCGCCATGGACTGAAATCCTGCAGCGCCCACAAGGTTCCCCTTCCTTAAGAAGGCACATGTACAGGCCCGTTTCAAGTTTGCCAATGAAGATCTAAATGATTCAGAGAAGGATTGGGAGAAAGTGCTGTGGTCAGATAAGACCAAAATTGAGCTCTTAACTCGACTCGCCATGTTTGGAGGAAGGAAAATGCTGACTATGACCCTAAGAACGCCGTTTCTACAGTCAAGCATGGAGGTGGAAACATTATGCTTTGGGACTGTTCCTCTGCTAAGGGTAGAGGCCGACTTTGCCACATTGAGGGGCCAATGAACGGGGCCATGTATTGTAAAATCTTGGATGAAAACCTTCTTCTCTCAGCCAGAACACTGATTATGGGTTGTGGATTAGTCTTCCAGCATGACAATGACCCAAAACATATCACCAAAGGCAACAAAGGAGTGGCTCAAGAAGAAGCATATTAAGATCATGGAGAGGACTAGCCAGTCTCCAGACCTTAATCCTATAAAAAAAAATGTATGGAGGGAGCTGAAACTTTAAGTTGCCAAGCGACAGCCAAGAAATTTTGACTTAAGGATTTAGAGAAGATCTGTAAAGAAGAGTGGACCAAAATCCCTCCTGAGATGTGTGCAAACCTGGTCACCAACTACAAGAAACGTCTGACCTCTGTGCTTGCCAACAAGGGTTTCTCCACCAAGTATGAAGTCAGGTTTTGCTTGGGGATCAAATACTTATTTTACTTACTGAACTGCAACTCAATGTATAACATTTGTATCGTGGTTTTTTTGGACCTATGATAACAATTATAGACCCTTCATTTTTTTGAAAATGGGCAAACTTCTGGGGATCAAATAATTATTTTCCCCATTGTAGAAAGCAATCGGCTTGCAGTTTTTTTTTTTTTTTTTTGTCAAAGCCTAATTAAACAAGCTGAAGTTAGAAGCTGATTGGCTACCATGCACAGCTGCACCAGATTTTTCACTCTCCAGTTTTAGTAAATCAACCCCTAAATGTCTACAAAGCTACAAAGTTTATTTAACTTTATGGGTTTATGTCAATGGATGTTCTGGTGAAGTGTTGCATTTCTTATTTGAACACGCACAGCTGCGTTTGATTGCAAACGTCAGCTTTGACAAGGCAAGACAAGGAACATGCTGAATGAAGGACAGAGCAGTGGGAAATGGGGATGGACTCAGGGCTGGGTATAGGGCGGTATAGCTTTTAGTGCCCCCCCCTCCCCAGGTTTCCATCCCCAGCCCCCAGTGCAGGCACCCCCCTCCTCTGCAGTGGTCCTTTGCTAGGACTGCCAATGTCCAACCAACGGAAATAACTTCCTCCATCCAAACCTGCAGACCTGTGTCTGCTCAGTGCTGAAGGCCATAGGGGCACTCTGATGGGGACAACTGACATAAGGAGGGACTATGATGTGGACATTGTGTGTAAGGGGGATACCTTGATGGAGCAGTTGGTGTAAGAGGGCACTCTAATGGGACTGTTGATGTAAGGGGGCATTCTGATGGGGCACTTGATGTAAGGGGGCACTCTGAGTTGGCAATGGATGTAAGGGGGTACTCTTATATGCCAATCGATGCAAGGGGGTACTCTGATGGGCAAATCGATGCAAGGGGGCACTCTGATGGGGACTTTGTTGTAAGAGGACACTCTGATGGGGCAATTGATGTAAGAGGGCACTCTGATGGGGACTTTGATGGAAGGGGGCACTGTGATGGGTGAGTAGATGTAATGCCCCATACACACGGTCGAAATGGTCAATGGGAGCTTGTTGTTGGAAATTCCGACTGTGTGTAGGCTCCATCGGACATTTTCCATCGGAATTTCCGTCACACAAAATTTGAGATCTGGATCTCAAATTTTCCGACAACAAAATCTGTTGTCATAAATTCTGATCGTGTGTACACAATTCCGACGCACAAAGCTCCACGCATGCTCGGAATCAAGCAGAAGAGCCGCACTGGCTATTGAACTTCATTTTTCTTGGCTCGTCGTACGTGTTGTACGTCACCGCATTCTTGACTTTGGGAATTTCCGACAAGATATGTGTGACCATGTGTATGCAAGACAAGTAACAGGGCACTCTGATGGGCCAATTGATGCAAGGTGGCAATCTGATGGGCCAGTTAATGTAAGGGGGCACGCTGATGAGGCAGTTGATGTAAGAGGGCACTCTGATGGTATAAGGGCACCAAGTGAAATATTGGTTTTCCTATATCTCTACATCTCTATCTGTCAGGGCTGCGCTCAGCCCTTCCTTCTCTGAGCTGGCCACTCAGCTGTCGGCTAATTGCCAGCTACTATCTCTCCACAGTTACTCAGCTGTTGATGATATCCTGCTCATCAGTCCTGCCTACTTAAGCTGTCCAGTCCAGAGGAGCTCTGCCTTCGCCTTGGTCAACATCACAACATCACAAGAAACTATCTCCTGCGGTCCTGTTTAAAGAATGGCTTTGCTAACATCCCTTCTGGCTCCGGATCCTGCTTGCTGTTGAACTACTTTGATCCCTGACTTTCTGGCTTGGCTGACTATCCTTTTCGGTTCCTGAACTTTGGCTATGTTTTGACTACGTTTGTTCTTTTTACTTACAAGCCTATACAAGCCTCTTGCTATGGGGCCACTCATACGTACTCGCTCCAAAGCCCCGCCCCCACTCCCTTCTCACTGGCTGTGATTGACAGAAATGGCTCCTGCTGCTGTGTCAGAACCAATGAGGAGGGAGAGAGCCGGGAGAGCTGATCAGGCACTGGTCAGGCACTGATGTTGGATGGGAAGGCCTGGCTCGCAGTCTCCGCTCTAATTTATCCCAAAGGTGTTCTATTAAGTTGATGTCAGGACTCTGTGCAGGCCACTCAAGTTCCTCCACCCCAAACTCTCTCATCCATGTCTTTATGGACCTTGCTTTGTGTACTGGTGTGCAGTCATGTTGGAACAGGAAGGGGCCATCCCCAAACTGTTCCCACAAAGTTGGGAGCATGAAATTGTCCAAAATGTCTTGGTATGCCGACGCCTTAAGAGTTCCCTTTACTGGAACTAAGGGGCCAAGCCCAACCCCTGAAAAAGAACCCCACACCGCAATCCCCCCTCCACCAAATGATTTGGACCAGTGCACAAAGCAAGGTCCATAAAGGCATGGATGAGCGATTTTGGGGTGGAGGAACTTGACTGACCTCCACTGATAAAACACCTTTGGGATGAGTTAGAGCAGACACTGTGAGCCACGCCTTCTTGTCCAACATCAGTGCCTGACCTCACAAATGCTCTTCTGGAAGAATGGTTAAACATTCCCATAGACACACTCCTAAACCTTGTGGACGGCCTTCCCAGAAGAGTTGAAGCTGTTATAGCTGCAAAGGGTGGGCCAGATCAATATTGAACAATACAGACTAAAACTGGGATGCAATTAAAGTTCATGTGCGTGTAAAGGCAGGCGTCCCAATACTTTTGGTACTATAGTGTACATACCTTTTTCATCACTCTCGCAGGCTTTCTCCTCCCTATATAACCATTCCCTGAAGCTGCTCTGTTTTACTGCTCAACCAGTTGCTGCTTTTCAAAGACTTAACATACAGGTAAGTATGACTGCTTATTCCAATTTCCCCTTGACAAGATGTTCATGTAATCCTTGCGTTGCAGGAGGGGGCCCTACTGCAAGGGAACATTTAACATGTTCCCTTGTTCCCTTAAAATAAAACTACCCTAGCCTAAACCTTGTGGACGGCCTTCCCAGAAGAGTTGAAGCTGTTATAGCTGCAAAGGGCGGAGCCAACTCAATATTGAACCCTACGGACGAAAACTGGGATGCCATTAAAGTTCATGTGCGTGTAAAGGCAGGCGCCCCAATACTTTTGGTAATATAGTGTACCCTGTTTCCCTGAAAATAAGACCTAGCGTGATTGTTGGTGATGGCTGCAATATAAGCCCTACCCCCTAAATAAGCCCTAGTTAAAGTCCTTGTAGGTCTTATTTTCAGGGTAGGGCTTATTTTCGGGGAAACAGGTAGGGCTTATTTGGGGGGGTAGGCCTTATATTGCAGCCATCACTGACAATCACGCTGGGTCTTATTTTCTGGGAAACAGGGTATGTACAAAACAATTTTCTTTATTCGACAAAACATATGAGAAAACACACATTTAAAAAAAAAGCATGATTAAACTTTAAAAAGAAATCCTCTGTTACAAATAGAATTCCCAATATAATCCATCTGACAATATAGTCAAAGAGGTTGAACAGCTTATGCATTTAAATAACTGTTTGGCATCCATAGGAACTTCCGTCAACTGGTGGATCCAAACATCAAAAAAAATATATAATGGAACTATTAATCCATGGCCAAAAATATACAGTGAATTCAAGACCAAAGGCCCGGAGTCAATCCAAACTAGGTTGAAAGTATAAGACTGAGGTCAACTGTGATGGGTGTAAGAAAAAACGAAAAACATATCAACCATCTAGGTCCTTCTTGGAACACAACAGGTCATCTTATTGATCCAGATAATGCTGGGCTGAATAAATCCAAAAAGAGACTTTTAGATAACAAAGCTTAAATATTTCAAGGTTAGAGTTACAAACCCTTTCTTAGATAAAACATCACCCATACATATATTTCAACTGTATCTTTAGCTATTTGCCTGGATCTCAGCTTGTTCTATCCCGTACAATGAAAAATGGGGTCCAGAATGAATGTGAATCCTTCCATCAGCCTTATTCCAAAGCAGGAATGCTTCTTGGGGAGTTAATACATTATTGGAGTCTTATTCTCACACCGCATTCGTGAAAATCCTCTCTGCAAAGTAAATTGGATCGAGAGCTTCCTGTGAGACACTAAATATTTGCCTGGGCACAGCACCGATGTCCGCCGTCTACCACTTATTAATGTCTGGCCTCGTGTGTCCATTGGAAAGTCATAATTAATCTGAATCTTGACGGCAAATGTCATGGCAGATGAGGTCACGTTGGTGTTTATTTTGGTTAATTCTGACTCATGGTAAAAGCTGAGATGTTATGGGTAACTCTCAATATAGTTAATGTGTCTGACCCCGGAGATCCTTTCTCAGTCCGCACCATTCTCAACGTCTCCAACTTTTCTACATGTTTCATGCTTGGTTGCATTCCTTGGCCTGTTTGCAGAAGTAATGGAAAAAAAAAAAAAAAAGAACTCCAGTCTAATTAAAAAGCTAAGAATTGTTTAAAACAAGGAGCTAAGTACAGCCAATTAACTGAAAATCAAAGTCTTTTAACGGTTTTTATATAATGAGTCTTCATGTCTTGAAGTGGACCTAAAGCTTTAAAGGACCCCATTCCTAAGGGATACAAGGAGGCTTCCATTGCTACTTCCTATTTTACAAAGGCTCATTTTCTGCCTGTCGTGTTCACCCTTTTGGTTCAATGCTCTGTATCCATTACCAGAAACAAGTGCGCAGATGTCTGGCTTTACTCTAATGCCGCGTACACACGATCGGAATTTCCGACAACAAATGTTCGGTGTGAGCTTGTTGTCGGAAATTCCGACCGTGTGTAGGCTCCATCGGACATTTGCTGTCGGAATTTCCAACAACAGATGTTTGAGAGCTGGATCTCAACTTTTCCGACAACAAAATTTTTTGACGGAAATTCCGAGCGTGTGTAGACAAATCCGACGCACAAAATTCCACGCATGCTCGGAATCAAGCAGAAGAGCCGCACTGGCTATGGAACTTCATTTTTCTTGGCTTGTCGTACGTGTTGTACGTCACCGAGTTCTTGGCGATCGGAATTTCCGACAACATTTGTGTGACCGTGTGTATGCAAGACAAGTTTGAGCCAACATCCGTCAGAAAAAATCCACGTTTTTTGTTGTCAGAAAATCCGATCGTCTGCACGCAGCATTAAGACTTGTTCCAGCCCAGTGAATCCAGTTGGTCAATGGTCAGTGTACTAGTCAGACAGCACTCATTTTCAGAATGTGTTTGGAAATTTCAGCCACCGCGTGTCTCTAAAGAAAGGTTTGCTTTAAAGAAATTGGCTGATGTAGTGCTACGCCAGGAGGAGCCATTGGATTTTTTTCAGGACCTTCCCGACCTACTTCAGTGCCTTGTACATTGAACCAGATGTAGCGCTACCCCCTTAAGAGGCCACTGGATTTTTGGGTTCCCTTTGCAAGCACAGCCAGGAAATGGGAATTTCCAGCATCCTGTCAGTAGTCAAAAGCAAGTCCAGAGTGCTTTGTTTTGTTTTTGTTTTATTGGGGAATAAACTTGGATGGGGATGGAAAGATATATAGTTGAATGTAACTGGAGGATTTGAAACTGTCTCTGTTGTAAAAAAAAAAAATCACATGGCTGTGCTCCTGTAGGATGTAAAAATCAGCTTGACTGGTAAAGAAACATGTTCAACAGCACTGAATGCAGGTGCTTCCCTTCTGTGGAAACTGCCAAGGCACTTGGCTTCTCTTTAGGATCCCCATGCAAGAGGTGTAGGGTAGCTATGCTGACTCTGGATGGCTCTAAGCTGCCCCCCCCCCACACACACACACACCTGGCTGCTTCTCCCCTATAGGCTTTGAGGTGTACTGGTTGAAGTTACTCACTCAGTCCCCTTGAAAAATACTCTAGCACATGTGGCGACAGCCTCCTACTGGACAGGTCCCAATGGCTCCCAGGGTGACTCAGCTAAGCCTAGATGAGACTGAAAGGGTGTAAGGGCTTCCTCTGCTGCTCTCTCTCTCTTCCTCTCTGGCTCCTTCTGCCTGGAGGCAGAGCCCAGCCAGCACAGGGGTCCCTTCCAGGCCATTGGACCCTGAATTCTGCTCCCACATGGCCAGGCTCCAGAATACTTATGGGCTAGCTCTCCAACTTATGGGCCATCCTCACCCAGGGATTAGAGGAGACTCCATAAATATTCAGGCCTCATCTCTGCCCCTCCGCCCTCTAAGTTCTAGAACTATCCAGGAGCTTCTAGAAGCCAGGGGAGGCGACAAAGACTCAGCCCTTGGAGCTCTGCCAACCTAACTCTAAACAAATTAACCCTGGCCTACAGCAGGAGCCCAACTAAATTTAGCTACTGTACACGAGCAACATTGACACACCTAGAAATTTGAAATTGACTTTTTTTAAACTGGAAAAGGGAAACGGGGTTAGACAAAGAAGTATATGTAGCGCTGGTAGATTTTTATCTACCGCTGATAGGTAAATTTAGTGGGTCGCTTATTATAGGAAGTTAGATTTGCCTCTGTTCCAGCTTGGCTGACGTTGCATGCAGTTCCACATTGTGTTGGTGGGTGTCGTTGTCACCATCGGCAGGTGTTGGAAAAGCAACGTGTTAAAGCGAATGAGTGCTCCTCTGTCCAGGAGATAACTCGGTGGAGGTGGTCCTCCAAGTTGCATTCTGGGAGAGGGTGTTTATGGGACAGACGCCATGTTTTAGGGTTCGTTTTCAGCCACCTGGCCGACAGGTATGCACTAGGAATACCACCTCGTGGTCCTCCGTTCCGGAGGCCCGCATCGCTGCGGCGTGTGGATGGGCCCAGAAGCCTGTCTGGGGCCTACCACAGCGGCAGAGGAATGGTCCTGAGCTGTCTATCCTGAGTGAAGAAGCTGGACAACCAAGAAGATCCCAGGGGAGGACCCGTCATGGAAGGATCATGCAGAGTGCTGGTCTGGAGAGGGGCCTGGTGACTCGGTTGGAGGACGCATTCTGAAGTAATCTTACAGTATAGTACTGCCGGGTTGGCTTAAAGGTTCAATTACTATATCTGACATTCATCACAAACCAATACATCCTGTGGCAGAGGATTGTACGGGTTTTATCCCAGATAAGTCTGTGGCAGAGACTTTTGTTTGTGCTACGTGCTGGCTGCTAGGCAACTGAGAGATGTCTATCCAGGCGGGCAAAGATTGAATCCTACAAAAGGGGGACTTTTCAATTGCAAGTGTTCAATTACAAAGAATGTTCTGAAGAAATACAACAGAAAGGTATTTGAGCTTCCCTGCAGCTTTCCTTCTACCTCTTTCCTGCTACTTCCCTTGTTCCTTTTATTAAAGCATTGGAAAACCTACTCAAGTGTTTTCTTGCTTATATCGTCCAGAGGTAAACTCAACTGAACCCTAGACCCGGTGCCAGTGAAACAGAGGTATTGAGAGTGAAGGTAACAAGCCCGCTTAAACCAGCAGCTCCACCGAGAGTTATTGCTACATATATAAGCAGGGCCCTGATTCTCTAACAGCAACAGTAATGCTGGCCAAGGGCACCTCCCACCGTCCCCTTTCTATAAGAACGAGATCGGGTACTACACACCTCTACATTGAGGGACTCCACCATCTTGGTTACTCAAATTCTTCTGGTCTGAGGCCCACCTTTACATCCGACATCAATAACACCGTAAAGTTCAATTTTACTTTTAACTTAGAAATGCCGACCATCTCTTCCAGGCCTTTATTGGGCCACGCCTAAGGGCTTCTTCTTGGAACTGTAACTTAACATGCTAGCTTCCAGACCTAAAATATAAGGAACTAAACTAGCCCCCATCTACAGTATCCACTCAGGGAATGGGGTCTCCCCAAAAGGGGTACTAACACCTGATTTACAATTACATGTAGCCCTCATCTGTGATGTGGCGGTGATCAGGGACACTGACTGGTGACAGTACGAAAAAAAAAAAATGTATGAAAAAGAAAAAAAGGTATTACATTTTTTTCTGATATCTTCTAACACACTGTGACCACGGCAATATAATGTTACCATAGTAGCATTGTACTTCTCTGGGGAAGTGATCAGGATTTTTTTTTACACATTATGATTGCTAATAGCAGTGAATTACATTGCTATATGTAAGCATTTTACCGAATTAAACTGATTTATTCAGTTTGTAGTGTTGTGATTAGCTGTGATTGGTCAAAGCTAATCACATAGTACAGATGGGCTGTGACTGGCCTTGTCTGTACCATGTAATCACATTGACTAATCACAGCTAGCAACACAATTGTAAACAATGGATGGCATGAAAGGAAGCCATTCATTGTTTACAACTGTCTGGAGACGTGTTGTGATTGGTCACAGCAGTCACATGGTACCGGCAGCGAGACGGTACACTGGTCAGTCATCGGCTGTGTCCAGGGGACACAGCAGGTGACAGATCCTGCACGCTTTCTGAGAGGACACCACCGCTTGGCCGTCATTCTGCTATAGGCTAGGTGGGAAGGTGTTAAAGTGAACCTCCTGAAGCAAATGGAAGGTCTGTTTTTTTTTTTTTTGCTAGATCTACAACCTCCCCCCCCCCCCCCCCCAAATGCAAAAGGTGTCGATTTACTAAAGCCGGAGCACGCAAAATCTGGTGGCGCTGCATGGTAGCCAATCCGCTTCTAACTTCGGCTTGTTCAAGTAAGCTGTGACAAACAAACCTGGAAGCTGATTGGTTTCTATGCACAGCTGCACCAGATTTTACACTCTCCAGTTTTAGTAAATCAACCCCAATGACTTAAAAAAGTTAACTGTAGGCAAACCCTCCTACCCCCTCAAAAAAGTACATTAGTCTCAGCCTTTGGTGCTGCTGGATGGCACGGGTGACCAAAACGATGGTACAGATTGCAAGCTGTGACACAGGTAAGGCCTAGGAAGTGAAAAAGGGCTGGCGGCTGAATTAGTTATGATTGTCAGCAAAACCTAAAAAGGAGGTCCAATTTCCATATAAATCTGACCAATGAAGCAAACTTTCGATTTCTCCTCATTTGAAATTGAGTGAACATTTCAACTGGAAAACTGGTGACTTTGTTTTGGCTTCTCGCTGATTACAGCTGATTGTGGGGTGTGTTAGTTCTTAACCTTTTTATCTTTCATCGCACCCTTCTTGTTGTCTTGAGTAGGCAGGTCTGTTGGTTGAGGGCATGGATTGAGAAAGTCCAATGTTAAAACTGAGATAAGGCAGAGACAAAAAGCTACAAATGTCTACAGAGAAACTATGTACTTACATAGAAAGTATGCAAGGACTGTCGAATTACGTGACCTGCCCATGCTGTGTGCCAAGTAAGGATTCTACATGGAAGCATTGGATCTGTTAAAGGAACTCCACTTAAAGTGGACTCAACATCGTGCTAAAGCTCAGTTTCGGGCAGCTGAAAAAAGTAACCTTGTCGTGTCCCCCCTTCTTCCCCTGCACTGAAAGGGGTAAATGCTCATGCTGTCTAAGGCAGTGGTTCTTAACCCCCGGGCTGTGGCTTGCTGCCAGGCTGTGATCTTCCTCCTACTGGGCCTCCAGCCAGATGCAGATCCCCTAACCCCCCCCCCCACCCCCGCCCACACACGCTGCCTCCAAGCTTCCATAGTGCCCCAACCTTCCATAGTGAACTGCAGTGCCCCTCAGCCCCCACTATGCCCCCAAACCTCCCATAGTTCTCTACAACCTCCCACAGTGCCATCAAGCCTCCCACAGTGTCCTTTATCCTACTTCAGTGGCCCCTTAGCCTACCGCAGAGCCCCCTATAGTGCCCCCAACCTCCAACAGTATTCCACACTACTCCCCAACCTCCCACAGTGAACTCTGCAAAGTCCACGGCCTACTCCAGATATCTAAACCCCTACATTTTCCCCAGCCCCCTTCAGAAACCCTTTTACCACCTACAGGGCCATCAGGTCTGCTTCAGGGTCCCCTAATCACCCCCAGAGCCTTAATTTCCCCACAGTAACACCCAGCCCCATCCAGAGCCGTCCATATTTCAATACACATTTGCATTACCATACTTTAATTGTGTGAATATAAACTTTTTTTTTTTTATTGTTGGGACATTGAAGGTTTTAGAAGAAAACAATTACTGGGCCCTGGTCTCAATAAGGTTGAGAACCACTGGTCTAGGGGGGTTAGGAATATGATGATATACACTATATTACCAAAAGTATTGGGACGTCTGCCTTTACATGCACACAAAAGGTAATGGCGTCCCAGTCTTAGTCCGTAAGGTTCAATATTGAGTTGGCCCACCCTTTGCAGCTATAACAGCTTCAACTCTTCTGGGAAGGCCGTCCACAAAGTTTAGGAGTGTGTCCATGGGAATGTTTGACCATTCTTCCAGAAGAGCTTATGGGTGCTCAGGCACTGATGTGGACGAGAAGGCCTGGCTCCGCTCTAATTCATCCCAAAGGTGTTCCATCGGGTTGCGGTCAGGAGTGCAGGCCAGTCAAGTTCTCCCACCCCAAACTCGCTCATCCATGTCTTTATGAACCTTGCTTTGTGCACTGGTGTGCAGTCACTTTGGAACAGAAAGGGGCCATCCCCAAACTGTTCCCACAAAGTTGGGGGCATGAAATTGTCCAAAATGTCTTGGTATGCTGACACCTAAGAGTTCCCTTCACTGGAACTAAGGGGCCAAACCCAACCCCTGAATAGCAACCCCCACACCATAATCCCCCCTCCACCAAATGATTTGGACCAGTGCACAAAGCAAACTCCGTATCAAGTCATCCAGATCAGAGCCTGACCTCACAAATGTCCTTCTGGAAGAATGGTCAAACATTCCCATAGACATACTCCTAAACCTTGTGGACAGCCTTCCCAGAAGAGTTGAAGCTGTTATAGCTGCAAAGGGTGGGCCAACTCAATATTGAACAATACAGACTAAAACTGGGATGCCATTAAAGTTCATGTGCGTGTAAAGGCAATCGTCCCAATACTTTTGGTACTATAGCATACATACCTTTTTCATCACTCTCGCAGGCTTTCTCCTCCCTATATGACCATTCCCTGAAGCTGCTCTGTTTTACCGCTCAACCGGTTGCAGCTTTTCGAAGCCTTAACACACAGGTATGTATGACTATGACTGCTTATTTAAATTTCCCTTGACAAGATGTTCATGTAATCCTTGCGTTGCAGGAGGGTACCCTACTGCAAGGGAACATTTAAAATGTTCCCTTGTTCCCTTAAAATTAAAACTACCGTAGCCTGTCTTTATACTACCCTAGCCTATCCATACACTACCCTAGCCTGTCTATATACTACCATAGCCTGTCAATTTACTACTCTAGCCTGTCTATATACTACCCTAGCCTGTCCATATACTACTCTAGCCTGTCTATATACTACCCTAGCCTGTCCATATACTACTCTAGCCTGTCTATATACTTCTCTAGACTGTCCATTTACTACCCTAGTCTGTCCATACACTACCCTAGCCTGTCTATATACTACCCTAGCCTGTCTATATACTTCCCTAGCCTGTCTATATACTTCCCTAGTCTGTCCATAAACTACCCTAGCCTGTCTATATACTTCCTTAGCCAGTCCATATACTACCCTAGCCTGTCAATATACTACCTTAGCCTGTTTATATACTAACCTAGCCAGTCTGTATACTACCCTATCCTGTCGATATACTACCCTAGTCTGTCCATGTACTACCCTAGTCTGTCTATTTACTACCTTAGCCTGTCCATACACTACCCTATCCTGCCCACATACTAACCTAGCCTGTCTATATACTACCCTAGCCTGTCCATATACTACCCTATCTGGTCAATATACCGACCTAGCCTGTCCATACACTACCCTAGCCTGTCTATATACTACCCTAGCCTATCTATATACTACCCTAGCCTATCTATATACTACCCTAGCCTGTCTATATACTACCCTAGCCTGTCCATATACCTGTGCACTACAGGTGGCACGAGTGCCGTCACTATTTGTCTTCAGGCCGGGTCCAGGTGCGGGTCTGCAGGCCACGGCTAAAGAAAAAGGTGGAGAGGCGCTGCAAAAATCTCTACCCCCCTCCCCACCTCCACCATATACATGGGCAGGGCAAAGGGGGTGGAGTCAGGGTCGGAGCCAATAGGGCGGCAAAAAGAGGTTTCGCCTAGGGTGTCAAAAATCCTTGCACTAGCCCTGCATGAAAGGCATTTTAGTTAGGTGGTATAAAAGCTGTAATTGCTCACCCTGGACAGCTTACCTTCCGATCCTCCTGCAAAGATAAAAAAAATAGACCAACAATGGGAGATAAATAGTTAATTTTTTTTTTGAACTTTCTACTTCCTATTTTTTAACTCTGCTATGCGGATTATCAAAGATAGATGACATTTGGTTCCCATATTTCTGACATTGAGCACACAATCCTGGAGCGGAGTCGCCTATGACTGTGCCCCATGGGCAGCCTTACCCTCTATTCCAGTCATTCTTGAAGTTCTACTCTGCCGGTACTTATAATCCTGGCACTAAGTGGGTCACACATACCCCTGAGGCCTCGGGCCCGGGCAATTTTCCTGATCTCTGTTTTCATGTGAAAAATGACATCAACGTGAAGACATACAAATCTATCATGCAACAAGCCGGGCCTTACATACCAACCCAACGGTGATCTTTAGCCCAGTCCCTCCGCCATATAAATATAAAAACGCATAATAATAACAGTAATAGAGGAGCCCAGTCTGGGAGAGCAGCAGCTGCGGAGAACGTGCCCACTAGTTAACGTCTTGCTTGCGGGCAGTTCTGACATTCTCATTCAATAAGCACACAATGCTGCTGAGCGGGTCCCGAGGGAGCCCTTCGTGCCAAGTCAACCAATCAAAAGCAGCCGGGGCTTAATCCAGGACATCGAATGTATTTCTACAAAGCAGTTATGAATTTTTCTAGAATTTATTGTAAAAGTGACACCGTTGCGAGACAGAAAGCGTAAAGATCATAAAACCAAACTAAATCTGACTGTAGGTGGAAAACGCTTGTCAATTTAAAAGTGAAAATCATGACAAAAAAAAAACATATACAGTACATCTCTATAACGCTTTCCGAGTACAGAAAAAATACTTGTAGATCAGCAAGAAATGCCTTCAGCTTCTGCGTCCTGTTGTATGCCGACAACACGCACGGTGTCACCAACCTCCTGAAAGTGAAATCTACTGACAGGACGCTCAAAATTTACAAGCAGCACAATTTTTTTTACTGACAAAAATCATGACATTTACTGACAGAGACATTTTTTTTTACTGACGCTTCAAAAAAAAAAAAAGGGACATAAAATGGTCATTTTAACCACTTGACTACCGTGCTATAGCCGAATGATTTTTACAGCACGGCCGGCTAGTTCTGGGAGGCCGTCGTATGAAGGCCTCCCGCGATCGGGCCCGCCCACGGGGCGCGGGCGGCGCGCTCTGTGATTGTAGTGCCCTCCGGACGCCGCTGATCGCAGATTAACCACTTGCCGACCAGCCGCCGTCATCGTACTGCAGCAGGTCGGCTGGTTCCCGCGAATCGCCGTCATTGTTCGTTGGCTCGGGAACTCTGGTTTGTGGGCGTGAGCCTCCGGCAGCCCGCTCGCGCGTGCCCACAAACTAGAGTTCCAGAGCCAACATACAATGACAGCAATTCGCAGGAACGAGCCCCCCCCCAGTAGGGGAGCCAATCAGCAGGTCAGTAGGAGAGCCAGCCAGCGGGTGGGGCGGGCTCAATTCCCCACAGTGACAGAACGGGGGTTCTACTTGTGTAAACAAGGCAAATCCCCGTTCTGACAGGTGAGATCACACAGATCCTGTCTTTCTGCTATGCAGGTAGACGGATCTGTGTGTTTCCCCCAGGCAGCCCATCCCCCCATACAGTTAGAACACACCTGCAGGGAACACATTTAACCCCTGCTGTTAACCTCTTCCCTGCCAGTGTCATTAGTACAATAATAGGGCGTACACACGGTCGGACTTTGTTCGGACATTCCGACAACAAAATCCTAGGATTTTTTCCGACGGATGTTGGCTCAAACTTGTCTTGCATACACACGGTCACACAAAGTTGTCAGAAAATC
Source organism: Lithobates septentrionalis (assembly GCA_037952835.1). Taxonomy (NCBI): domain Eukaryota; kingdom Metazoa; phylum Chordata; class Amphibia; order Anura; family Ranidae; genus Lithobates; species Lithobates septentrionalis. Next base: position 608,944 of record JBBDGP010003336.1, on the reverse strand, counting down.
CGATCATTCTGAACGCGGTGACGTAAAACACGTACGTCGGGACTATAAACGGGGCAGTGGCCAATAGCTTTCATCTCTTTATTTATTCTGAGCATGCGTGGCACTTTGTCCGTCGGATTTGTGTACACACGATCGGAATTTCCGACAACGGATTTTGTTGTCGGAAAATTTTATATGCTGCTCTCCAACTTTGTGTGTCGGAAAATCCGATGGAGAATGTCTGATGGAGCCCACACACGGTCGGAATTTCCGACAACACGCTCCGATCGGACATTTTCCATCGGAAAATCCGACCGTGTGTACGGGGCATAACAGTGCATATTTTTAGCACTGATCACTGTAATAATGTCACTGGTTGCCAAAAAAGTGTCAAAAATGTAGTTTAGGTGTCCGATCTGTCCGCCGCAATGTCGCAGTCCCGCTAAAAATCGCAGATCACCACCATTACTTGTTAAAAAAAAATAATAATAAAAAATCCATAAATCTATCCCATAGTTTGTAGATCTTTGTATAACTTTTGCGCAAACCAACCAATATACGCTTATTGCGATTTTTTTTGCACCAAAAAATATGTAGAATACATATTGGCCTAAACTGAGGAAGAAATTAGTTTTTTTATGTATTTTTTTGGGGATATTTTTTATAGCAAAAAGTAAAAAATATTGCTTTTTTTTTTTTAAATTGTCGCTCTTTTTTTGTTTATAGCGCAAAAAATAAAAAACGAAACACAGAGGTGATCAAATACCACCAAAAGAAAGCTCTGTTTGGGGGGGGAAAAAAGACGTCAATTTTGTTTGGGTACAGCTTCGCACAACCGCGCAATTGTCAGTTAAAACGACGCAGTGCCGTATCGCAAAAAATGGCCTGGTCATTAAGGAGGAAAATCTTCCGGTCCTTAAGTGGTTAAGGTAAAGAGCTCACAGCTGATCACAGGTGTAAACAGAAGCCGGTTATCAGCATTCCTTTCCTTACACTGACAGCATGAGGAAAGGAGAAGAGACACGATAACCGGCTTCTCTAAAAACGACGTGTACACTGATAATCAGTACAGTCCCAACAGTGCCCACCAGTGCTGCCAATCAGTGCCCACCAGTGCTGCCAATCAGTGCTGCAATCAGTGCCCATCAGTGCCGCCTCATCAGTGCCTAGAAATGTGCACTGCCGAAAAATGTGTTAGTATTCGTTTCATTAATTTTTTTCTTTCTTTTTTCGGGTCATTTGTTATGATCAAAATTAGTTATTTTGAATACATTTGTAACTTCAGAAAAAATTGAACTGGTTATGTTCCATTTGTTTGAATGCGGTTTTTGAAGATTCAGAAATTCGAAAATTTGATCATTCAAAAATAAGAACGAAAATCGAAAAATTTGAAAAGCCGAAAATTTGCAAATCCGAAATAATAACGAACTTACTAATAATAATTAACTATTAAATCATAGGTATTGGAATTTCCTTTCAAATTTGGCTGTTGGTGAATGTAATGAATACGAATTTATCCAAAGTTACAAATTATCCGATATAACGAATGCCGCATCTAAATGAATGTAACGTAATGAATTAATAATAATAATTAATAATATAATTACCTACCTATAATTTAATAGTTATTATTATTAGTTCGTTTTTATTTCTGATTTTCGAATTTACAGATTTTCGGATTTTCGTTCTTATTTTCGGATTTTCGTCCTTTTGAATTTTCGGATTTTCATTCTTATTCTTGGATTTCCTCATTTTCTGAGTTTTCTGAGTCAGCAACAATACTCAGGTAGGCCGTGGCATTTAAACACTGCTCAATTGGACAGTGGTGGCCTGTAATGAAGGGTGCAGGGGCATGGCCCCCCCAATCCATGCGTCCGGCCCCCTAATCTACATGCAGGGCAGCAGGGCACGGGACGCATGGATTCCAATGTTTGTTTTTTTTATTGAAGCATGTGATTAGCCAGAGGCTCTAATAGGCTTCAAAAAAGGGTGGGCATACCCACTTGTGTGACAATAACGAATGAATATTCACTATTGTCTTCCTGATTCTCCTCCCGGCCAATCAGAAAGCAGCTCCTGAGACCTGATTGGCCAGGGAGTCTTAGGGCTCCCAAACGTGTCTCAGGACACACTGGCCAATCGTGTTTCAGGACACTTCCTGTTCAGCCTGGAGGAGAGCGGAGAGGAGGATTGGTTGGCCCTTCAGGTTAGTCTCTGTCGTCCGCCGTTCATCTCCGGCAGGGGGGGGGTTTGCTTGAGGCGATCATCCGCCGGGGGGGGGCTAGCGTTAGTTTGCCGCCCCCCCAAATATTTAGCACCAGCCGCCATTGCAATTGGTACTAAAGGGCCCAAAATGTGCCCAGAAAATACCCCACACACCTTTACACCACCAGCCTGAACCGTTGATACAAGACAGGATGGATCCATGTTTTTTTATGTTGTTGCAAATTCTGACCCGACCATCTGAATGTCGCAGCTGAAATCCAGACTCACCAGACCAGGCAACGTTTTTCCAATCTTCTATTGTCCAATTTGGGTGATCCTGTGCCAATTGTAGCCTCAGTTTCCTGTTCTTAGCTCACAGGAGTGGCACCCGGTGTGGTCTTCTGCTGCTGTAGCCCATCTGCTTCAAGGTTCAATGTGTTGTGCGGTCAGAGATGGTATTCTGCATACTTTGGGTGTAACGAGGGGTTATTTGAGCTACTGTTGCCTTTCTAACATCTGGAACCAGTCTACCCATTCTCCTCTGACCTCTGACATCAAAAAAGGCATTTTCCGCCACACAACTGCCGCTCACTGGATATTTTCTCTTTTTCGGACCATTCTCTGTAAAACCCCGAGAGATGGTTGTGCGTGAAAATCCCAGTAGATCAGCAGTTTTTTAAAATACTCAAACCAGCCCGTCTGGCACCAACAACCACGCCACGTTCAAAGTCACTTAAATCCCCATTCCCAGATGCTCGGCTTGAACTTCAGAAAGTCGTCTTCACCACGTCTAGATGCCTAAATGCATTGAGTTGCTGCCATGTGATTGGCTGATTAGCAATTTGTGTTGCCAAGCGATTGAACAGGTGGACCCAATAAGGTGGCCGGTGAGTGTATATACTGTATATCATGGAAGAGCTCTGGGGGTCATCCTAAAATATTGACTTTTATTCTCAGAATTCTGACTTTCAAACTCAGAATTGTGTTTAAAACATCTTAGGATGACCCCCCCCCCCCCAGAGCTCTTCCATAAAATGAAAGTCAAAGGCAACATCAGTCATTTTGGTGTAATTTCATCCCATCCACTCACCTCCCCCAATCATAAGCATTAACCACTTCCGGACCGCCGCACGCCGATATACGTCCTAACGTTGAAGTGGAATATCCTTTTTATGGCAGCAGCTAGCTACCATAACCCCGGTATCCTCTTCTTTGGCCAGCAGTCCAGTTTCCAATAATAGTGGTCACTGCGGCGGATTCGCCGCAAGATCACTTTTATCGGTGGTGGGAGAGGGGGGCCCTACCCCTCCCGCCGCGTTCCGGTGCCCTCCACCGCTTATGGTAGCGGCGGAGGCGATTGTATGCTCTTCCTTGCTGGGTATGGAGACCAGTGAGGGTCGGTTCACACTGGGGCAACACGACTTCAGCGCGACTTTGCACGGCGACTTCAACGCGGCTTCGACGCGACTTCAGCGCGACTTCAGCACGACTTTAGCAAATTACAAGGCGACTTCGGCTGTGGCCAATCACAGGGCAATCAGCTCTCTGGGAGGGAGGGAGGGAGGGAGGGGTTTTCCCTGCAAAGTCGCTTGACTTTACAGAGAGATCCGACTTGGAGGCGACTTCCATTGATTTCTATGGTACAGGTCGCCTACCAAGTCGGATCAAAGTAGTACAGGGAGTACGCTCTGAAGTCGGAGCGACTTCAGTAGTGTCTGTTAAGACACTCCCGTTCACTTAATGTGAATCTCTTTCTGGGGCGACTTGGGGCGACTTGAGGGCGTACAAGTCGGATCCCAAGTCGCCCCAGTGTGAACCGACCCTTAGGGGAAGATGGCCCCCACCCGTCTCCATATCATTCCAGGGCGGAAGCGACGTCAAACGTCACTTCCGCCCATAGCTATTAAAGAGACTTTTTTTTTTTTTTTTTAACCAATTCAATACCAGGCACTTAGACACCTTCCCGCCCAGCCCAATTTTCACCTTTCAGCCCTGTTGCAATTTGAATGACAATTGCGCGGTCATGCTACACTGTACCCAAACAATTTTTTTATCATTTTGTTCCCACAAATAGAGCTTTCTTTTGATGGTATTTGATCACCTCTGCGGTTTTTATTTTTTGCGCAACAAATAAAAAAAGACCGAAAATTTCGAAAAAAAACAAGTTTTTCTTTGTTTCTGTTAAATTTTTTTGTAAATAAGTACGCTTTCTCCTTCAATAATGGGCACTGATATAGCTGCACTGATGGGCACTGATACGGCGGCACTGATGGGCACCGATGAGGTGGCACCAATGAGGTGGCACTGATGAGGTGGCACTAACGGGCACTGATGATGGGCACTGATGGGCACTGATAGGTGGCACTGATGGGCACTGATAGGTGGCACTGGTATGCGGCACTGATGGGCACTCATAGGTGGCACCGATGGGCACACATAGGCGGCACTGATGGGCACTCGTAGGTGGCATTGATTGGCATATATGGGTGGCACTGATGGGTACTTATGTGTGGCACTGATGTGTGGCACTGATGGGCACTGATAGGTGGGCACTTATGGGCACAAATGGGCACATATGGGCACTGACAGGTGGCACCGATGGGCAATGACAGGTGGCACAGATGGGCAATGACAGGTGGCACTGATTTAGCATTGCTGGGCAGATCTGGGCATTGCTGGGCAGATCTTTGGAATAATAGTGCCAATCAGTGCCCATTTGTGGGCACTGATTGGCACAGATTGGGCACATGTGGATGGCCATGGGGTACATACCTGGCCATCCACGTTGCCCCTTCCCTGGTGGTCCTAGTGGCATCCCTGGTAGTCCAGTGGGGTGATCTGCGGGGGGCTGCGCTGATAAACAATCAGCGCAGCCCCCCCTGCCAGGAGAGCCGCCGATCGGCTCTCCTCTACTTGCGTCTGTCAGATCAACGGCTCTTCCTATTGACAGCGTGATCAGCCGTGATTGGACACGGCTGATCACGTGGTAAAGAGCCTCCGCCGGAGGCTTTTTACCAAGATCAGTGTAGCGGTGTGTCAGACTGACACACCGCTCCACCGATCGCCGCGATGCGCGCCCCCGGGGGCGCGCTGCGGCATGTTATCCTGAAGGACGTCATATGACGCCCAGTCAGGATAACACAACCACTTCCCGGACGTCAATCCGCTATAGGGCGGGCGGGAAGTGGTTAAATTACAAAATCATTTTTTTATTTTTTATTGCATTTTAGTGTAAATATGAGATCTGAGGTCTTTTTGACAGGGGATGTTTACATTCCTTGTAATAGGAATAAAAGTGACACAATTTTTAGTTTTTTAAAGAACAGTGTAAAAATAAAAAATAAAAGGTAAAATAAATAAGAAAATTTTTTTTTTTAAACGCGCCCCGTCCCGCCAAGCTCGCGTGCAGAAGCGAACGCATACGTGAGTAGCGCCCGCATATGAAAACGGTGTCCAAACCACACATGTGAGATATCGCCGCGATCGGTAGAGCGAGAGCAATAATTCTAGCCCTGGACCTCCTCTGTAACTCAAAACATGCAACCTGTAGAATTTAACGTCGCCTATGGAGATTTTTAAGGGTAAAAGTTTGTCGCCATTCCACGAGCGGGCGCAATTTTGAAGCGTGACATGTTGGGTATCAATTTACTCGGCGTAACATTATCTTTCACAATATAAAAAAAAAAATTGGGCTAACTTTACTATTGTCTTATTTTTTTTTAAATAAAAAAGTGTATTTTTTCCAAAAAAAGTGAGCTTGTAAGACCGCTGCACAAATACGGTGTGACAGAAAGTATTGCAACGACCGCCATTTTATTCTCTAGGGTGTTAGAAAAAAAAATGTATAATGTTTGGGGGGTTCTAAGTAATTTTCTAGCAAAAAAAACCTGTTTTTAACTTATAAACAACAAATCTCAAAAAAAAAAGGCTTGGTCCTTAAGTGGTTAAAGAAGGGTGGGAGAACTTCCAAGCTCTACCCAGAAGATTTTTGTAGGCCCCCCCCCCCCCCCCCAATGAGTGTAATTTACAAAGTCTTATCATCCCTGATATAGAGTATGGTTTCAAGATAACAGCCATAGCCGTTTCTGGGGATAGGAAAATCACATCATGTATGAAGATCCAGGGAAGACATTAATTATGGATTAGATGGACCATTAAGAGTATTAGTTTTAGTCGTTGTTTTATTTATGACCTCAGCGCTCCGGCAGCAGTTAACACGCCGCGATGCACTTCTCACCTGGCTGACAAGCTGGATGGATAATTGTACAGGATGAGAATTTTGCACATCGCGGGCCAAAAATATAATTGCACTTCCGCAATAAATCCTGGCACATTTAACACTAGCGTGATTGTTCAAGCGTTATAAATATGCCTCTGTCATAGCGTAATGCAACGATAAAGCCATTTAAACTTGAATTTATTTCATTTTCTGCAGGAGAAGTCAAACTTTTTAAACCAAAATAATCAATCCAACTGCCTATATTTCAACTAAAGCTGACAAAAAAACCCACCATTAACCACTAGAGCTCTGGAAAGTGTACCCCTCTTTCCTGACCAGGCAATTTTTTTTTTTTTCAGATACAGCACTGCATTATTTTTACTGACAAATGCGCGGTTGTGCGAATGCTGTACCCACATAAAATTGATTGCCCCCCCCCCCCCCACACACAAATAGAGCTTTCTTTTGGTGGTATTTGATCACCTCTGCGGTTTTTATTTTTTGCGCTATGAACAAAAAAAAGGTCGACAATTTTGAAAAAAAAATATATATATTTGCTTACTTTCTGCTATAAAACATACCTAATAACAATTTGTAAAAAAAAAAAATCCGATTCTTCATCAATTTAGGCCAATATGTACAGTGGAACCTTGGATTTCGAGCATAATCCGTTCCAGGAGAATGCTTGTAATCCAAAGCGCTCCGCATATCAAAGCGAGTTTCCCCATAGAAGTCAATGGAAACGAAGATAATTCCTTCCGCATTGACTTCTATTGCATGCAATACCGCATGTGGCCAGAGGTGGGGAGGGGGTGCCGGAGAGCCTCGGAAATACTCGGGGACAGCTTGGTTGATCTCGGAAACATTCGGAAAGGCTCGGAAACACTCATTAATAGAGTATTTCCGAGTGTTTCCACGTATTTCCGATTGGTTCAGAGTATTTCCGAAAGGCTCCGAACCGTTCCGAGTGTCACCGGCACCTCTGGCCAAATGCGGTACTGCACACCCCATTAGCTTGAATTCTCTTCATTTTGCAAGACAACACTTGCAAACCGAGTCAGAATTAAAAAAAAAAATGTTGCTCGTCTTTCAAAACGTTTGTTAACCGCGTTACTCGTTAACCAAGGTTCCACTGTATTCTTCTACATATTTTCGGTTAAAAAATCCCAATAAGCGAATATTGATTAGTTAGCACAAAAGTTATCGCGTCTACAAACAATGGGGTAGATTTACGGGAACTTTTTATTTATTTATTTTTTTACTAGTAATGGTCCAGGGGGACGTTAAACAGTGGGCTCCTGCTGGAGTGAGCACTACATGTGTAATAAAATAAAGCTTGTATAGCAGGGCTGGCTCAAGACATTGTGCTGCCTGGCTCCAAGAATTAAATGCCGCCCCCCCCCCCCCCAAAAAAAAGAATCACGCCCACCAAAGGCCCCCCACAGCCATTATTTTGTATCATGATAATTAAAACTAAAATTACATTTATAAGGAAGTCAGATTTACATGCAACAGCACCCTGTCTATATGCAAAATTATGACATACCATTATGTTCAATCCCAAGGGGCAGTATATGGGCAGGCTAGGGCAGTGTATAGACAGGCTAGGGTAGTATAGGGGCAGGCTAGGGTAGTATGTGGACAGACTAGGGTCGTAAATAGGCACACTAGGGTAGTATATAGACAGGCTAAGGTAGTATATGGACAGGCTAAGGTAGTATATGGACAGGCTAGGGTAGTATATGGACAGGCTAAGGTAGTATATAGACATGCTAGGGTAGTATATAGGCAGGCTGGGGTAGTATATGGACAGGATAAGGCAGAATAGGGGTGGGCTAGGTAGTATAGAAGAGAAGGAAAGGCGGCCGTGGTTCAATTTGCTGCCCCTCTCAAAATGCGGCCTGGGTTCAATGGACCCACTGGGACCCATGGTAGGGCCCCGGCCCTGTAGTATAGTTACCTTGCACAGGTGGAGAGGGATGGGGCATCTGCATAGGCCAAGCAAGGCACTCCTTCATTGCACAGTAATGACATACTCTGTGGGGTGATGTTCCTTCATTGTGCACTCAACAGACTTAGGGCTGGTGGTTCAGTGATTGCACTCCTTCCTCAAACCCCTCCCAATTTTTTTTTTTTTGCTAACCTTTTTTTTTGCCACTCTTTCCCTCCTGTAGCTGCCAGAACATGTACATCTGTGGAACTCAGGCACTTAAAGAGAAGAGAGGAGGTCAGGCACTGTAGTGTCTTCTCCAGACAGCATGTATAGTGCTTTGGGAAACTTCCCTCCTCACTGCACTACAGACCATTAGGATACCTCAGTAGCGTAAAGTGAGCCAACCTATTAGAGTAAGATGGTAGGGACCTGCATGTGTTAATAAGCAATGTCAAGCCCTAGGAAGCAAATAAAACGTGATAGTCAATCAGGGACCGTGAAGCATCACACAAGCATCTTCAGAGCTTTTACCACTCTCATAATACTGGGAGCTTCCAGGGCTGCCAAGCTCAGCCAGTGTGGGTAGGCTACATCTTTTGAAATTTAGT
>JBBDGP010003335.1:87500-162905 GCA_037952835.1 Lithobates septentrionalis | reverse complement strand
GGTGACCAGTAAGACGATTGGATGGGACGGGGTGACCAGTAAGACGGAGGGATGGGACGGGTTGACCAGTAAGACGATTGGATGGGACGGGGCGACCAGTAAGACGGAGGGATGGGACGGGGTGACCAGTAAGACGGAGGGATGGGGTGACCAGTAAGACGGAGGGATGGGATGGGGCGACCAGTAAGACGGAGGGATGGGACGGGGTGACCAGTAAGAAGGAGGTATGGGACGGGGCGACCAGTAAGATGGAGGGATGGGACGGGGTGACCAGTAAGACGGAGGGATGGGACGGGGTGACCAATAAGACGGAGGGATGGGACGGGGTGACCAGTAAGACGGAGGGATGGGATAGGGTGACCAATAAGACGGGGCGACCAGTAAGACGGAGGGATGGGAGGGGGTGACCAGTAAGATGGAGGGATGGGATGGGGCGACCAGTAAGATGGAGGGATGGGACAGGGCGACCAGTAAGACGGAGGAATGGGACGGGGCATCCAGTAAGATGGAGGGATGGGACGGGGTGACCAGTAAGACGGAGGGATGGGACGGGGCGACCAGTAAGACGGAGGGATGGGATGGGGCGACCAGTAAGACGGAGGGATGGGATGGGACGGGGCGACCAGTAAGACGGAGGGATGGGACGGGGCGACCAGTAAGATGGAGGGATGGGACGGGGCCACCAGTAAGATGGAGGGATGGGACGGGGCCACCAGTAAGAAGGAGGGATGGGACGAGGTGACCAGTAAGATGGAGGGATGGGATGGGGCGACCAGTAAGACGGAGGGATGGGACGGGGCGACCAGTAAGATGGAGGGATGGGACGGGGTGACCAGTAAAACGGAGGGATGGGACGGGGCGACCAGTAAGACGGAGGGATGGGACGGGGTGACCAGTAAGACGGAGGGATGGGACGGGGCGACCAGTAAGACGGAGGGATGGGACGGGGCGACAAGTAAGACGGAGGGATGGGACGGGGCGACCAGTAAGACGGAGGGATGGGACGGGGCGACCAGTAAGACGGAGGGATGGGACGGGGCGACCAGTAAGACGGAGGGATGGGACGGGGCGACCAGTAAGAAGGAGGGATGGGACGGGGCGACCAGTAAGATGGAGGGATGGGACGGGGCGACCAGTAAGACGGAGGGATGGGATGGGGTGACCAGTAAGACGATGGGATGGGACGGGGCGAGCAGTAAGACGGAGGGATGGGACGGGGCGACCAGTAAGATGGAGGGATGGGACGGGGCGACCAGTAAGATGGAGGGATTGGACGGGGTGACCAGTAAGACGGAGGGATGGGACGGGGTGACCAGTAAGACGGAGGGATGGGAGGGGGTGACCAGTAAGATGGAGGGATGGGACGGGGCGACCAGTAAGACGGAGGGATGGGACGGGGCGTCCAGTAAGATGGAGGGATGGTACGGGGCGACCAGTAAGATGGAGGGATGGGACGGGGCGACCAGTAAGATGGAGGGATGGGACGGGGTGACCAGTAAGACGGAGGGATGGGACGGGGTGACCAGTAAGACGGAGGGATGGCAGGGGGCGACCAGTAAGAAGGAGGGATGGGAGGGGGCGACCAGTAAGACGGAGGGATGGGACGGGGCGACCAGTAAGACGGAGGGATGGGACGGGGCGACCAGTAAGACGGAGGGATGGGACGGGGCGTCCAGTAAGACGGAGGGATGGGACGGGGCGTCCAGTAAGACGGAGGGATGGGACGGGGCGACCAGTAAGATGGAGGGATGGGACGGGGCGACCAGTAAGACGGAGGGATGGGACGGGGTGACCAGTAAGACGGAGGGATGGCAGGGGGCGACCAGTAAGAAGGAGGGATGGGAGGGGGCGACCAGTAAGACGGAGGGATGGGACGGGGCGACCAGTAAGACGGAGGGATGGGACGGGCGACCAGTAAGACGGAGGGATGGGACGGGGCGACCAGTAAGAAGGAGGGATGGGACGGGGCGTCCAGTAAGATGGAGGGATGGGACGGGGCGACCAGTAAGATGGAGGGATGGGATGGGGTGACCAGTAAGATGATGGGATGGGACGGGGCGAGCAGTAAGACGGAGGGATGGGACGGGGCGACCAGTAAGATGGAGGGATGGGACGGGGCGACCAGTAAGATGGAGGGATTGGACGGGGTGACCAGTAAGATGGAGGGATGGGACGGGGCGACCAGTAAGATGGAGGGATGGGATGGGGCAACCAGTAAGATGGAGGGATTGGACGGGGTGACCAGTAAGACGGAGGGATGGGACGGGGTGACCAGTAAGACGGAGGGATGGGAGGGGGTGACCAGTAAGATGGAGGGATGGGACGGGGCGACCAGTAAGACGGAGGGATGGGACGGGGCGTCCAGTAAGATGGAGGGATGGGACGGGGCGACCAGTAAGATGGAGGGATGGGACGGGGCGACCAGTAAGATGGAGGGATGGGACGGGGTGACCAGTAAGACGGAGGGATGGGACGGGGTGACCAGTAAGACGGAGGGATGGGACGGGGTGACCAGTAAGACGGAGGGATGGCAGGGGGCGACCAGTAAGAAGGAGGGATGGGACGGGGCGACCAGTAAGACGGAGGGATGGGACGGGGCGACCAGTAAGACGGAGGGATGGGACGGGGCGACCAGTAAGAAGGAGGGATGGGACGGGGCGTCCAGTAAGACGGAGGGATGGGACGGGGCGTCCAGTAAGATGGAGGGATGGGACGGGGCGACCAGTAAGACGGAGGGATGGGATGGGGCGACCAGTAAGACGGAGGGATGGGACGGGGCGACCAGTAAGAAGGAGGGATGGGACGGGGCGTCCAGTAAGATGGAGGGATGGGACGGGGCGACCAGTAAGACGGAGGGATGGGACGGGGTGACCAGTAAGACGGAGGGATGGGACGGGGCGACCAGTAAGAAGGAGGGATGGGAGGGGGCGACCAGTAAGACGGAGGGATGGGACGGGGCGACCAGTAAGACGGAGGGATGGGATGGGGCGACCAGTAAGACGGAGGGATGGGACGGGGCGACCAGTAAGAAGGAGGGATGGGACGGGGTGACCAGTAAGACGGAGGGATGGGACGGGGCGACCAGTAAGATGGAGGGATGGGACGGGGCGACCAGTAAGACGGAGGGATGGGACGGGGCGACCAGTAAGACAGAGGGATGGGATGGGGCGACCAGTAAGACGGAGGGATGGGACGGGGCGACCAGTAAGAAGGAGGGATGGGACGGGGCGTCCAGTAAGATGGAGGGATGGGACGGGGCGACCAGTAAGATGGAGGGATGGGACGGGGTGACCAGTAAGACGGAGGGATGGGATGGGGTGACCCATAGGAAGGAGGGACGGTGTGACCCCCAGGACTATTGTGTGTGCCATCAGACAGGCTTGTGCATTGCACGTCATTGGTAGACCAGAGGTAAAAAAAACAAATTCTACTTTGCATAGAGTAAGGGAGGACTATATCCTCTGTCAGGTGTCCCCATTGGGGAGATTTCCCTTCACTTCCTGTCCTGTAGCCAAAGCAGGAAGTGAGAGGAAATCCCAGGTTATTCCCAGAACTAGTGTCCCCCATAGGAAGATTCCTCCTACGAGTCACCCCATCCCATCCCTCCATCCTACGAGTCGCCGGGGAGGAATATGTTCATCTAAAGGGATGCTGGGGATGTGTTCTGTCACTTGGGCTCATCACTACTTACACTCTCTGCTTTCAGTGGCTGTAAAGGGATATATTTAGGGAGCAGAATAAATAGTAGCCAGTGGATGCCGGTGGAGATTTAACCGCTTCCCGACCGCCTCACGCGGATATACGTCGACAGAAGGGCTCACGTACAGGCAGATTAACATATCTGTACATTGCCCTTTAAGAGGCGGCTTGCGGGCGTGCGCCCGTCGGGAGCTCTGTGAGTGTCCGCGGGGATACCCGCGATCGCCTCACGGAGAGGAAGACATCTCTCAGCATCTCCCCGTTCTGCTTAGTGACAGGACACTGATCATAGATCCCTGTAATCGGGGGCGGTGATCAGCGTTGTGTCACACGTAGCCCCTCCCCCCCCACAGTTAGAATCACTCCCTAGGACACACTCAACCCTTACAGCGCCATCTAGTGTTAACCCCTTCACTGACAGTCACATTTACACAGTAATCAATGCATTTTTATAGCACTGATCGATGTATAAATGACAGTGGTCCCAAAATAGTGCCAAAATTGTTCGATGTGTCCGCCATAATGTCGCAGTCACGATAAAAATCTCTGATCGCCGCCATTACTAATAAAAAAATAATTATTAATAAAAATGCCATAAATATATCCCCTATTTTGTAGACGCTATAACTTTTGCGCAAACCAATCAATATACTCTAATTGCGATATTTTGGTAAAAAAGAAAAAATTAAAAAGTAGAAGAATATGTATCGGCCTAAACTGAGGAAAAAAAATGTTTTTATTTATTTTTGGGGGGATATTTATTATAGCAAAAAGTCAAAAATATTGCGTTTTTTTTTTCAAAACTGTCGCTATTTTTTTGTTTATAGTGCAAAAAAAAAAAAACGCAGAGGTGATCAAATACCACCATTGCGAATCGCAAAAAGTGCTCTGGTCTTTGGCCAGCCAAATGGTCCGGGGCTGAAGTGACTTAAGAAATAAATGAGATTTGGAACTTGAATAAATATTTATTGTTCTTTTATGTTTATTGTCTCCGGCATTCTCTGGGTGTCGTTTTGCTGTCCCGTATTTACAGTCTCTCTTCTCCCCTGCAGACTCTGGACCTCTCCAACAATGAGATCACGAAATCCCCTTCCAACTCGCCGACTGCGCCAAGCGGAAGGAAATCAACTTCAAGGGCAACAAACTGAAAGACAAGAGACTGGAGAAGATGGTGAACGGCTGCCAGACCAAGTCCATCCTGGAGTACCTGGGGGTGGGGGGAAGGGGAAGGTAGAGAAGGAGGACCCCAAGGAGCGGAGGAAGAAGCAGAGACAGAGGAAGGACAGCGGAGGTGGGGGGATGGGGTGGAGGGATGGGGTGGAGGGTGGAGGGACGGAGGTGGAGGACGGAGGTGGAGGACGGAGGCGGAGGACGAGGTGGAGGGACAGGGCGGAGGACAAGGTGGAGGACAAGGTGGAGGACGGAGGTGAAGGACGGAGGTGGAGGGACGGAGGTGAAGGACGGAGGTGGAGGGATGGAGGGACGGAGGTGGAGGGACGGAGGTGGAGGACAGAGGTGGAGGACAGAGGTGGAGGATGAGGTGGAGGGACGGGGCGGAGGACAAGGTGAAGGACGGAGGTGGAGGGACGGAGGTGGAGGGACGGAGGCGGAGAGACGAGGTGGAGGACGGGGTGGAGGACGGAGGCGGAGGGACGGATGTGGAGGACGGAGGCGGAGGGATGAGGTGGAGGACGGAGGCGGAGGGACGGAGGTGAAGGACGGAGGCGGAGAGACGAGGTGGAGGACGGGGTGGAGGACGGAGGCGGAGGGACGGAGGTGAAGGATGGAGGCGGAGAGACGAGGTGGAGGACGGGGTGGAGGACGGAGGCGGAGGGAAGAGGCGGAGGGACGGAGGCGGAGAGACGAGGTGGAGGACGGGGTGGAGGACGGAGGCGGAGGGAAGAGGTGGAGGACAGAGGTGGAGAGACGAGGTGGAGGACGAGGTGTGAGGCGGAGGGACGGAGGTGGAGGACGAGGTGTAGGACGGGGTGGAGGACGGAGGTGGAGGGACGGAGGTGGAGGGACGGAGGTGGAAGGACGGAGGCGGAGGGAAGAGGTGGAGGACGGAGGTGGAGGGACGGAGGTGGAGGGACGGAGGTGGAGGACGAGGTGTAGGACGGGGTGGAGGGACGGAGGTGGAGGGACGGAGGTGGAGGGACGGAGGTGGAGGGACGGAGGTGGAGGACGGAGGTGGAGGGACGGAGGTGGAGGGACGGAGGTGGAGGACGAGGTGTAGGATGGGGTGGAGGACGGAGGTGGAGGGACGGAGGTGGAGGGACGGAGGTGGAGGGACGGAGGTGGAGGACGAGGTGTAGGACGGGGTGGAGGACGGAAGTGGAGGACGGAGGGACGGAGGTGGAGGACGGAGGGACGGGGTGGAGGACGGAGGTGGAGGGACGGAGGTGGAGGACGAGGTGGAGGACGGAGGTGGAGGGACGGAGGTGGAGGACGAGGTGTAGGACGGGGTGGAGGACGGAGGTGGAGGGACGGAGGTGGAGGACGAGGTGGAGGACGGAGGTGGAGGGACGGAGGTGGAGGACGAGGTGTAGGACGAGGTGGAGGGACGGAGGTGGAGGACGAGGTGTAGGACGGGGTGGAGGGACAGAGGTGGAGGGACGGAGGTGGAGGGACGGAGGTGGAGGGACGGAGGTGGAGGGACGGAGGCGGAGGGACGGAGGTGGAGGACGGAGGGACGAGGTGGAGGGACGGAGGTGGAGGACGAGGTGGAGGACGGAGGCGGAGGGACGGAGGTGGAGGACAGAGGGACGAGGTGGAGGACGGAGGGACGAGGTGGAGGACGGGGTGGAGGACGGAGGCGGAGGGACGAGGTGGAGGATGGAGGGACGAGGTGGAGGACGGGGTGGACCGCTCAGGTAGGAATATCGCAAAACTTGGCTGCAGGGTCAGGACAAGAAAGGGGGGGCAGAAGGGACGTGTGCCTGGGGCGCAGCTTTGTGATGTAGAGGGTGGCGGGGTGCACTGGGAGCTCGCTGCACAGCATCCCCTCCAGCCACCATCTTACCAGATTACAGTAAGAGGAAGAGTGGGCGGGGCCAGCAGAGCGAGGAGCGGGGACCACGCCTGCACAATATGGGACCTCCTCCTCCCCCACACTGGGACTGCAATGTGAGTACGGCTCCGGATGTGTCCAGTCAACTATTTAAGGTGAGGGGGGGCACTCCCCCTGTCAGGGGGTCTCCTTTAACTGGTAAGGGAGGAGGGGAGGGTTCAAGTGTTCCTGGATGGGGGTCCTTGCTGATCACCCCTCCGCACCCCTCCCGGCTGGGGGTCTCCTTCCACTGGAGGGGGAGAGGGTCTTGTCTGTATTCCCTGTTGAATTGGAAAGGGGTCCACATCTGATCACCCCCACTGTACTCCTAGCTGGTGGTCTGTTATTGGAGGGAGGTGGTGGTGGGGGGAGGTGGTCTGCAGTCACTACCCCCCCCCCCCCCCCGTGGCTCAGTGCCTCCTTTAACTGGAGGGGGTTCCTGTATTCCTGGATGGGAGTCTCCTCCTACTGGGGGGGTCTTCCTATATTTCTGGAGGGGGGTCTCCTCCTACTGGGGGGGGAGGGGTCTTCCTATATTTCTGGAGGGGGGTCTCCCTGTTCTTGTCTGTATTCCTCAGTTGGATCAGAAAGGGGTCCCCTCTGATCACCCCTCCCCCCCCCCCCTGACTTCTCCTAGCCAGAGGTGTGCCTTATATGGAATGGCGGGGGGGGGGGGGCATTGAGTTATATATTGTGTGGTTTGTTTTTTGCCTTAAAAATCATTAAAGTTAATTTTTTCCCCAAAAAATTGTGTTTGAAAAAACTCTGCGCAAATACGGTGTGACTACAAAAAATTGCAGCGATCGCCTTTTTATTGTCTAGGGCCTCGGCTAAAAAATAATATAATGTTTGGGGGTTTGTAAGTAACTTTCTAGCAAAAAATGCAGATTTTTACTTGTAAACAAAAAGTGCCAAAAAAGACCGGGTCCTTTAATGAAGGGGGTAAGTGCCCGGTATTGGGGAGGGGAAGGAAGGGGGAAAGTGCCCGGTATTGGGGAGGGGAAGGAAGGGGGAAAGTGCCCGGTATTGGGGAGGGGAAGGAAGGGGGAAAGTGCCCGGTATTGGGGAGGGGTAGGAAGGGGGAAAGTGCCCGGTATTGGGGAGGGGAAGGAAGGGGGAAAGTGCCCGGTATTGGGGAGGGGTAGGAAGGGGGAAAGTGCCCGGTGTTGGGGAGGGGAAGGAAGGGGGAAAGTGCCCGGTATTGGGGAGGGGAAGGAAGGGGGAAAGTGCCCGGTATTGGGGAGGGGGAGGAAGGGGGAAAGTGCCCGGTATTGGGGAGGGGTAGGAAGGGGGAAAGTGGCCGGTATTGGGGAGGGGAAGGAAGGGGGAAAGTGCCCGGTGTTGGGGAGGGGTAGGAAGGGGGAAAGTGGCCGGTATTGGGGAGGGGAAGGAAGGGGGGAAAGTGCCCGGTATTGGGGAGGGGGAGGAAGGGGGAAAGTGCCCGGTATTGGGGAGGGGTAGGAAGGGGGAAAGTGGCCGGTGTTGGGGAGGGGAAGGAAGGGGGAAAGTGCCCGGTGTTGGGGAGGGGAAGGAAGGGGGAAAGTGCCCGGTATTGGGGAGGGGGAGGAAGGGGGAAAGTGCCCGGTATTGGGGAGGGGTAGGAAGGGGGAAAGTGGCCGGTATTGGGGAGGGGAAGGAAGGGGGAAAGTGCCCGGTGTTGGGGAGGGGAAGGAAGGGGGAAAGTGCCCGGTATTGGGGAGGGGAAGGAAGGGGGGAAAGTGCCCGGTATTGGGGAGGGGAAGGAAGGGGGAAAGTGCCCGGTATTGGGGAGGGGTAGGAAGGGGGAAAGTGCCCGGTGTTGGGGAGGGGAAGGAAGGGGGAAAGTGCCCGGTATTGGGGAGGAGTAGGAAGGGGGAAAGTGCCCGGTGTTGGGGAGGGGAAGGAAGGGGGAAAGTGGCCGGTATTGGGGAGGGGAAGGAAGGGGGAAAGTGCCTGTGTTGGGGAGGGGTAGGAAGGGGGAAAGTGCCCGTTATTGGGGAGGGGAAGGAAGGGGGAAAGTGCCCGGTATTGGGGAGGGTAAGGAAGGGGGAAAGTGCCCGGCATTGGGGAGGGTAAGAAAGGGGGAAAGTGCCCGGTATTGGGATAGGAAGGAGGAAAGTGTCCGGTATTGGGGAGGGGTAGGAATGGGGAAAGTGCCCAGTATTGGGGAGGGGAAGGAAGGGGGAAAGTGCCCGGTATTGGGGAGGGGAAGGAAGGGGGAAAGTTGCCGGTATTGGGGAGGGTAAGGAAGGGGGAAAGTGCCCGGCATTGGGGAGGGTAAGAAAGGGGGAAAGTGCCCGGTATTGGGGTAGGAAGGAGGAAAGTGTCCGGTATTGGGGAGGGGTAGGAAGGGGGAAAGTGCCCAGTATTGGGGAGGGGTAGGAAGGGGGAAAGTGCCCGGCATTGGGGAGAGTAAGGAAGGGGGAAAGTGCCCGGTATTGGGGA
This sequence comes from Lithobates septentrionalis, assembly GCA_037952835.1. Classification (NCBI taxonomy): domain Eukaryota; kingdom Metazoa; phylum Chordata; class Amphibia; order Anura; family Ranidae; genus Lithobates; species Lithobates septentrionalis. The sequence continues at coordinate 153,733 of JBBDGP010003335.1, read as the reverse complement.
GGGGTAGGAGGGGGGAAAGTGCCCGGTATTGGGGTAGGAAGGAGGAAAGTGTCCGGTATTGGGGTAGGAAGGAGGAAAGTGTCCGGTATTGGGGAGGGGAAGGAAGGAGGAAAGTGTCCGGTATTGGGGAGGGGAAGGAAGGGGGTGAAAGTGCCGGTATTGGGGAGGGGAAGTAAGGGGGTGAAAGTGCCGGTATTGGGGAGGGGAAGTAAGGGGGTGAAAGTGCCGGTATTGGGGAGGGGAAGTAAGGGGGTGAAAGTGCCGGTATTGGGGAGGGGAAGTAAGGGGGTGAAAGTGCCGGTATTGGGGAGGGGAAGTAAGGGGGTGAAAGTGCCGGTATTGAAGGGGTTGAAGTGGTTGTAAAGGTGCATTCTATGTATTAAGGTAAAAAAAAAACTTCTGTTTGCAGTAGTCCCCCCTCCCCCCTAATACTTACCTGAGCCCCCATCTCGATCCAGCGATGTACACGAGAACCTTCCCACTCCGGGGATTTGCACTTCTGATTGGCTTTTGTGGCTCCCTCTGCTTTCACTCACAGCCAGTGAGCCAATCAGGAGACAGAGGGGGTGTGGGACATGCCGTGGCTCGGGGGTCTCTCCTGCTTGGGTGACACTTGAACAAGCTGCTTGCTGTTGGGGCGTCCAGCAGGAAGAGGAGGGACCTGAGTAGAGGAGGGACCTGAGAAGAGGAGGGACCTGAGTAGAGGAGGGACCTGAGTAGAGGAGGGACCTGAGTAGAGGAGGGACCTGAGTAGAGGAGGGACCTGAGTAGAGGAGGGACCTGAGAAGAGGAGGATCCGGGGGGGGCCGCTCTGTGCAAAACCTTTACACAGAACAGGTGAGTATAATATGTTTGTTATTTTAATAAAAAAAAGACTTTAATATTAATATCACTTTAAGTGGATATAAAGAGACACTTTGTACTTCTATTGGCTGCATTTTATATAAAGGTATTCTGGAATTTAGGAAGATGGAAGGAGGTTTATTCTCGTTATCCCGAGTATTGATCCTCAGTGTGTCTGTAGATGGGGGGGAGGGGAGCTCGGGGGGTCTCTCCTGTCTTCGGTTATTTTTGGTTACATTGTTACAATGATGATTTCCTTTTCAGACCAAACTTCATGATGAGATGTGATAAGAGGACGCCGGTCACCATTGCCACCCATGACCTGCAGGTGGTGAAGGGGCCCCTTCTGTACGATGTCAGACACCCCCCCCCCCCCCCCCCGAGGAGTTCAAGGTGAGCCGTGACTGTATTACACTCTGCAGAGGGGTCCGGGGCCCCGCCGGGGTTTTGGTGTAAATCAGAAAAGGATATTAAAGCAAAAGTGGAACTTCTGCTCGTTGTACTCCTCCTCCTCCCCCCCCCTCTTTTGGGGGTGGGGCTCCCTCCTCCTTCCCCGGCCACTGGACCAGTAGTAGAGGAGGGGAGCCTCACGCATGCGCAGTAGGGTTCTCGGCGTGAAGCTGTAAGACTACACCGCCGGGTTCCCTTACCTACAATGGAGGCGGAATCACCCGACAGATGATGAAAACATGCGGTGCCGACATCACTGGACTCCGGGACAGGTAAGTGTCCGATTATTAAAAGTCAGCAGCTGCAGTATGTGTGTAGTATGTGTGTGGAGTGTATGTGTGTCTGTAGTATGTGTGTGGAGTGTGTGTGTAGTATGTGTGTAGTATGTGTGTGTAGTATGTGTGTATAGTATGTGTGTAGTATGTGTGTATAGTATGTGTGTAGTATGTGTGTATAGTATGTGTGTAGTATGTGTGTATAGTATGTGTGTAGTATGTGTGTATAGTATGTGTGTGGAGTGTGTGTGTGTCTGTAGTATGTGTGTATAGTATGTGTGTAGTATGTGTGTAGTATGTGTATAGTATGTGTGTGTGTAGTATGTGTGTAGTATGTGTGTAGTATGTGTGTATAGTATGTGTGTGGAGTGTGTCTGTAGTATGTGTGTGGAGTGTATGTGTGTAGTATGTGTATAGTATGTGTGTGTGTAGTATGTGTGTATAGTATGTGTGTATAGTATGTGTGTATAGTATGTGTGGAGTGTGTATAGTATGTGTGTGGAGTGTATGTGTATAGTATGTGTGTATAGTATGTGTGTGGAGTGTGTCTGTAGTATGTGTGTGGAGTGTATGTGTGTAGTATGTGTATAGTATGTGTGTGTGTAGTATGTGTGTATAGTATGTGTGTATAGTATGTGTGTATAGTATGTGTGTATAGTATGTGTGTATAGTATGTGTGTAGTATGTGTATAGTATGTGTGTAGTATGTGTATAGTATGTGTGTAGTATGTGTATAGTATGTGTGTAGTATGTGTATAGTATGTGTGGAGTGTATAGTATGTGTGTAGTATGTGTGTATAGTATGTGTGGAGTATACTTACGGACCGCCTGCTGCAGTTTTACGGTGGCTGTTTGAAGGAGGATATCGTTGTTATGGTAACAACTAGCTGCCATAACCCCGGTATCCTCGTGTTCAGCCGGCGGTCCGCTACAAGATAAAAGTGGTCTCTGCGGCGGATTCGCAGCAAGATCACTTTTTTCGGCGCCCCTGTCCCTCCACGCTCCGTGCATTCCGCCGCTTACCGGAGCCGTCGGCAGAGGCGGAGGCGATCGGGTCCGGTCACTTGCTGGGCATGGAGACAAGTGAGGAGGAGATGACCCCCCACCCACCCCCCGTCTCCATGACACTGCAGGGCGGAAACGACATCAAAACGTCACTTCTGCCCACAGCTCTTAAAGGGACATTATTTTTAAATGACAATTTTTTTTTTTTTAATTGCATTTTAGTGTAAATATGAGATCTGAAGTCTTTTTGACCCCAAATCTCACATTAAAGAGGACCTGTCATGTTTTTTCCTATTACGGGATGTTTACATTCCTTGTAATAGGAATAAAAGTGACATTTAAAAAAGAAAAAAAGGTGAAATAAAAAAGAAAAAAAAAAATTTGAACGCGCCCCGTCCCGACGAGCTGGTGCGCAGAAGCGAACGCATACGTGAGCAGCGCTCACATATGAAAACGGTGTTTAGACCACACATGTGAGGTATCGCCGCGATCGGCAGAGCGAGAGCGATAATTTCAGCCCTAGACCTCCTCTGTAACTCAAAACTGGTAACCTATAGAATTTTTTAAACGTCGCCTATGGAGATTTTTAAGGGTAAAAGTTTGTTGCCATTCCACGAGCGGGCGCAATTTTGAAGCGTGACATGTTGGGTATCAATTTACTCGGCGTAACATTAACTTTAACATTAACAATATAAAAAAAATTGGGCTAACTTTACTGTTTTTTATTTTTTTATTCAAAAAAGTGTATTTATTTTTAAAAAAAGTGCGCTTGTAAGACCGCTGCGCAAATACGGTGTGACAGAAAGTGTTCCAATGACCGCCATTTTATTCTCTAGGGTGTTAGAAAAAAAATGTATAATGTTTGGGGGATCTAAGTAATTTTTTAGCAAAAAAAACTATTTGTAACTTGTAAACAACAAATCTCAGAAAGAGGCTCGGTCCTTAAGTGGTTAAAGGAGAAGTACGGGGGGAAGCTCTTTTGGTTGGACTTCTTCTGGGGGTCACAGGGGGGTGAAGTTCATTCTGCTCTCCTGTGACCCGTTTTCAGCAGACAGAGAGCTGAAGTCGGCTGTCGGCTGACGTCACAGAGCCGGTCCAGGCTCGGGGAAGATCGTGACAATGAAGTCGGGATCCGCCCACATGCCTGGACCGGAACCCGCCTCTCCACAAGCCGCCCCCCCACCCCCACCCCAGCCCTCCAGAGGGGGAGGGGCAGAGCAGAGACTGACAGCCACCAGCTCTCTGCTTGGGGAGTTGTGAGATCGGAGTGATTGGCGGTGTTCGATCATCTTGGAGGTGGCGGGGGACAGATGAATCCACCTAGGAAAGTACAAATCTGGCATTTACAGGGGTAAAGTAGGTGGCGGGATATATTACCACCTCCACCACCTGTCACATGTCTCTGAAGAGCAATCTCATCACTGATCACTTTTCAGAGTTGCGGCAATGTTAGCTGCCTGTCTAAGCCTAGTCTATGGATGTATTCTCTATGGACTACAGAACACTCCCTTCCCTCTTGATAACATATGGGGGAGGTGTTCTGTAGTTGGCAGAGAAAGCTGGAAAACTTGTCTGATGAGAAATAAGTGAAGTAGATGTGGCGCCGTTTTATTGTTTGTGCACCTGATCCCCGAGGAGCATAAATATACCAAAGAAATGTTGTGAGTATTAATGCATTTTACATGCATTAAAACATATCAATTGTATATGTGAAAAAAAATATAAAAAATAAAATATTAACCTAAATCTCAGAGAAATGGGGACAATTAGATAAGGGGGGGGTTGGTTGGGTTTTGGGGATGCTGTATGCGAGCAAATGTCACTGGGGGTGTCTGCCAAGACTGCACATGTCTGTACATGTGTGGGGGGGATCCAGCACATGTGTGAACATATTGTGGGGCTCTACCAGGTCCCATATTCCTATCACACCTGGAAAAGACCCCCCCCCCCGTGTGTCTGTACATGTGTGGGGGGGATCCAGCACACGTGTGAATATATTGTGGGGCTCTACCAGGTCCCATATTCCTATCACACCTGGAAAAGACCCCCCCCCCTCCCCCCAGTGTGTCTGTACATGTGCCAGAGAAGAACAAGGCTGGACTCGCTGTCATTATTCTCGGGGTGGAGAGAAGTTCCGGGTGGAATATTGTGGGATAAATCCCTTCAGTAAGATGAAGGAAGTGATTTAGTTTGGTGATATTGCTTCCTCCTCATTATTGATTATGTATCCAGAACTGCCTTTTTTTTTTTTTTTTTAATAATTCACAAAAATTCCATTTCACAGAAATCTTCATTTGTTGGACGGCAAAGAAAACGACCCGCGTTTGGTGGATGCAGAAAATGCGGTTATATCTTTCCCACCAATCACCGATAGCGACAAGACGAAGGTGAGTTACCTGAACCTATAGGAGGAAATGAGAAGAGGAAGGAGGAGAGGGGTGTAGAAAGGTTCTGTCATTACTCCGTCCCAAACATGATCAGTAGGGATGAGGTCAGGACTCTGTGCTGGACACCGGTGTTCCTCCACACCAAACTGGTCACACCGTGTCGGGCTTTGTACACGGGGGGGTGCACAGTCATGTCTTTATGGGACTGGCTTTGTACACGAGGGGGGGGGCACAGTCATGTCTTTATGGGACTGGCTTTGTACACGAAGGGGGGCGCACAGTCATGTCTTTATGGGACTGGCTTTGTACACGGGGGGGGGGCACAGTCATGTCTTTATGGGACTGACTTTGTACACGAAGGGGGGGGGGGGGTGCACAGTCATGTCTTTATGGAGCTGGCTTTGTACACGGGGGGGGGGGCACAGTCATGTCTTTATGGGACTGACTTTGTACACGAAGGGGGGGGGCGCACAGTCATGTCTTTATGGAGCTGGCTTTGTACACGGGGGGGCACAGTCATGTCTTTATGGGACTGGCTTTGTACACGGGGGGGGGGGCACAGTCATGTCTTTATGGGACTGACTTTGTACACGAAGGGGGGGGGGGCGCACAGTCATGTCTTTATGGAGCTGGCTTTGTACACGGGGGGGCACAGTCATGTCTTTATGGACCTGGCTTTGTACACGGGGGGCACAGTCATGTCTTTATGGAGCTGGCTTTGTACCCGGGGGGGGGGGGCACAGTCATGTCTTTATGGAGCTGGCTTTGTACACGGGGGGGGGGGGCACAGTCATGTCTTTATGGACCTGGCTTTGTACACGGGGGGGGGGGGGGCACAGTCATGTCTTTATGGACCTGGTGTTAGATGTGACTTTTAAATAAGTCACTTTATGTTTATATTGCTTTGTCAAATTTAAACTCTTATTAAAGAAATAGACACAGAAGCAGAGTATCTGTATATCAATCTACGAGCCCTGGTGTCCCGTATTCATCTGAACTGTCTTGGTTTATTGAATATGTTTATAAGGTTTTGTTACATGACGTAAATATCGAAGTTCAATTTACATTTCAACTAATAAAAAAGGTGGTTTTGACAAATAATTCCTTATCAGCAATAAAAGGATACAATAAAAACAGTTTTATGGAGAATATGCGTCAGCAAACAAAGGTTAATTACATAACAGCTGCAAAGCAGGCTAAGATTATTATTTTTTTATAAACAGAATTACACATAGTCATTAGACTTAAAGAGGAACTCTGAAACAAATCCCTAACCCTATCAATTTCCCCCTTTGACATCATCCTCTCCTTCCCCCTGGGTCCTCATAAATAAGTTCTAGTCAGTTTTCCCCAGAGTGCTTTCCCTGACCGCGAGTTGTCAGAGGGGTAAAACCCATCTCCCTGGTTATTACTAACATCTTAAATTCAAGAAGAGGAGTTTAGTAGGAGTGGGTGATGTCAATACACATTTATCAGTATGCCCTGTCCATTCTCCTAATTTTCCTATTTATTTTCCTGTAGACACATATATTTGGGATTGTAAGTGATATTAATACTAGAATAATAATTACCATTGGACTTAACAACCAGTGAAAGGTATTGGTTGCTGCAGAAGACATTCCACTAAATATATCCCACCAATGTGGTGCAGTATCCTGTTGTATCTGTGATGAAAGATGTACTAGTCTACCTTTGTCAATAATTGCAGATACAAGGTTATTCTGTAGGGTATGTTCTAGTGTTTCTATGTGTTGTCTTAACAACTCTGATTGTTCCAAAACCTGTTTCAGTGGGTCTAAAGAAATTATAAAGGGTGTAGTGTCAGTGGGATTATGTACCTCATAGACTGAAGAGAATATCTTATCTGCGTCTGGTTCAAAAAGATAGGTGTTATTTCCCCACTGTAGCACTCTTATATTTTTAATACATCCTGAAAATGGAGCTTATCCATTTAAAGGCTGACATGGTATAGTTACTACTTGTAATAATACATATGTGCTGGGGTCCTATTTCTATGAATCTGATAGGATAAGAGGTTAAAAGAGCACTGTGTGAAATTTATAAACTGTTGACTTTGATTCCACAGCTGGAGCTCTGCTCCTATCGTGTGATTTATTAACCCTCCCAAAAATTGTAATAGGGGTATTTCTTGTAGTTGGGTTTCAAAAGCGGTGGGTAACCATTTGCTTGTGATAGTCAAGCTGTCAGCTATGTGTCCCCCTGCATGCTTCCATCTGTTGTTCATTTCTTCTATCTCTACCGAGTTTAAAATTCCCATCCCTGTACCTGACAGTCCCAGTAAAGTGTCATACCATGCTAGTCAGTACCTACATTTCGGAATTTCAGAAAAAGTTACATTAGATTTGACTTTTGTCTTTTGTTGTGATACTGATACATTGATACAAGTGTGGGGCACGAGTGTTAATATGGAAGATTCAATTATTGGCGTTACTTCTTCCTCCATCTGTATGTGAAACCCATAGGGCTGTGCATTCCAATACCACCCGTCCCCGTGCTTGTTTCCAGGTCTGTGAAAGGGATATTTTATGACACCTGTGATTTTTACTATTATTAAAAGAAATCCCATACTAGTGTTTAATTGAAATGTTACATTTACCTCTGACTGTGGTTCTGCCCTCATCCATGCTATGTTTTGGTCTATGTGTAACGGTCTCTTGTGTCCTTTAACCACTTGAGCCCCGGACCATTATGCTGCCTAAGGACCAGAGGTCTTTTTCCAATTTGGCACTGCGTCGCTTTAACTGCTAATTGCGCGGTCATGCAATGCTGTACCCAAACGAAATTTGCGTCCTTTTCTTCCCACAAATAGAGCTTTCTTTTGATGGTATTTGATCACCTCTGCGGTTTTTATTTTTTGCGCTATAAATGGAAAAAGACCGAAAATTTTGAAAAAAAAATGATATTTTCTACTTTTTGTTATAAAAAAAATCCAATAAACTCAATTTTAGTCATACATTTAGGCCAAAATGTATTCGGCCACATGTTTTTGGTAAAAAAAATGTCAATAAGCGTATATTTATTGGTTTGCGCAAAAGTTATAGCGTCTACAAACTAGGGTACATTTTCTGTAATTTACACAGCTTTTAGTTTATGACTGCCTATGTCATTTCTTGAGGTGCTAAAATGGCAGGGCAGTACAAAACCCCCCCAAATGACCCCATTTTGGAAAGTAGACACCCCAAGGAAATTGCTGAGAGGCATGTTGAACCCATTGAATATTTATTTTTTTTGTCCCAAGTGATTGAATAATGACAAAAAAAAAAAAAAAAAAATATTTACAAAAAGTTGTCACTAAATGATATATTGCTCACACAGGCCATGGGCCTATGTGGAATTGCACCCCAAAATACATTCTGCTGCTTCTCCTGAATATGGGGATACCACATGTGTGGGACTTTTTGGGAGCCTAGCCGCGTACGGGGCCCCGAAATCCAATCACCGCCTTCAGGATTTCTAAGGGCGTAAATTTCTGATTTCACTCTTTACTGCCTATCACAGTTTCGGAGGCCATGGAATGCCCAGGTGGCACAAAACCCCCCCAAATGACCCCATTTTGAAAAGTAGACACCCCAAGCTATTTCCAGAGAGGCATATTGAGTCCATGGAATATTTTATATTTTGACACAAGTTGCGGGAAAGTGACACATTTTTTTTTTTTTTTTTTGCACAAAGTTGTCACTAAATGATATATTGCTCACACAGGCCATGGGCATATGTGGAATTGCACCCCAAAATACATTTAGCTACTTCTCCTGAGTACGGGGATACCACATGTGTGGGACTTTTTGGGAGCCTAGCCGCGTACGGGACCCCGAAAACCAATCACCGCCTTCAGGATTTCTAAGGGTGAAAATTTTTGATTTCACTCTTCACTGCCTATCACAGTTTCGGAGGCCATGGAATGCCCAGGTGGCACAAACCCCCCCCCAAATGACCCCATTTTGGAAAGTAGACACCCCAAGCTATTTGCTGAGAGGCATGGTGAGTATTTTGCAGCTCTCATTTGTTTTTGAAAATGAAGAAAGACAAGAAAAAACTTTTTTTTTTTTCTTTTTTCAATTTTCAAAACTTTGTGACAAAAAGTGAGGTCTGCAAAATACTCACTATACCTCTCATCAAATAGCTTGGGGTGTCTACTTTCCAAAATGGGGTCATTTGGGGGGGGGTTGTGCCACCTGGGCATTCCATGGCCTCCGAAACTGTGATAGGCAGTCAAGAGTGAAATCAAAAATTCACGCCCTTAGAAAGCCTGAAAGCGGTGATTGGTTTTCGGGGTTCCGTACGCGGCTAGGCTCCCAAAAAGTCTCACACATGTGGTATCCCCATACTCAGGAGAAGCAGCAGAATGTATTTTGGGGTGTAATTTCACATATTCCCATGGCATGTTTGAGCAATATATCATTTAGTGACAATTTTGTGCAAAAAAAAAAAAAATTGTCTCTTTCCCGCAACTTGTGTCGCAATATAAAATATTCCATGGAGTCGACATGCCTCTCAGCAAATAGCTTGGGGTGTCTACTTTCCAAAATGGGGTCATTTGGGGGGGTTTTGAACTGTCCTGGCATTTTATGCACAACATTTAGAAGCTTATGTCACACATCACCCACTCTTCTAACCACTTGAAGACAAAGCCCTTTCTGACACTATTTGTTTACATGAAAAAGTTTTTTTTTTTTGCAGGAAAATTACTTTGAACCCCCAAACATTATATATTTTTTTAAAGCAAATGCCCTACAGATTAAAATGGTGGGTGTTTCATTTTTTTTTTTTCACACAGTATTTGCGCAGCGATTTTTCAAACGCATTTTTTGGAGAAAAAACACACTTTTTTAAATTTTAATGCACTAAAACACACTATATTGCCCAAATGTTTGATGAAATAAAAAAGATGATCTTAGGCCGAGTACATGGATACCAAACATGACATGCCTTACAATTGCGCACAAACGTGCAGTGGCAACAAAATAAATACATTTTTAAAAGCCTTTAAAAGCCTTTACAGGTTACCACTTTAGATTTACAGAGGAGGTCTACTGCAAAAATTACTGCCCTCGATCTAACCTTCGCGGTGATACCTCACATGCATGGTGCAATTGCTGTTTACGTTTGACGACAGACCGCCGCTTGCGTTCGCCTTAGTGCGAGAGCAGGGGGCGACAGGGGTGCTTTTTTTTTTTTTCTTTATTATTTTTTTGCTTTTTTATCTTATTTTTAAACTGTTCCTTTCATTTTTATTTTTTTTTAAATCATTTTTATTGTTATCTCGGGGAATGTAAATATCCCCTATGATAGCAATAGGTAGTGACAGGTACTCTTTTTTGAAAAAATTGGGGTCTATTAGACCCTAGATCTCTCCTCTGCCCTCAAAGCATCTGACCACACCAAGATCGGTGTGATAAAATGCTTCCCCAATTTCCCAATGGCGCTATTTACATCCAGCGAAATATAAGTCATAAAATGCTCGTAGCTTCCGGTTTCTTAGGCCATAGAGATGTTTGGAGCCACTCTGGTCTCTGATCAGCTCTATGGTCAGCTGGCTGAATCACCGGCTGCATTCTCAGGTTCCCTGTTGAGACAGGAGAGCCAGAGAAAAACACGGAAGATGGTGGGGGGGGGCATTCCCTCCCACGGCTTGTAAAAGCAGTCTAGAGGCTAATTAGCCGCTAGGATTGGTTTTACATGAAAGCCGACCGCTGGCTGAAAAGAATTATACCAAGATGATACCTAAACCTGCAGGCATCATTCTGGTATAACCACTCAAAGTTGTGAATGGCGTACCTGAAGACAAAAAAATGGTTAACAATAAAGCACAGTAAACGGTAAAGTATAAAAAATTGCATACCTGAAAAGCAAACATGATAAAACATAATAACAATAAAACATTGCAGAATAGAATACAGTAAAAAAGAGCAGAACAATAGAGAGAATAGAGAGAGAGAGAACAATAAAACGACAACTATTTTTTTTTATTTTATATATATATATATATATATATATTTTTTTTTTTACACTTTTTTTGTAACTAACTTTTATAACTGTAACCGGTTCCAGGTTCGGGTCTCTCAAAATGCGATGGCATCTTGGGAGACCCTGTGAAAGTGTGCCTAGTCTGTGCAATGCTGTACCCTACGCTAATACTCAACTAGTGCATGGTAGCGTTCAAAACATTCACCAATGCAAAGACCAGGATTGTCAGGACAGGAGGGACAATAATAGCGGGTGTCACGCCTATATCCGCGCTAGCTGCAGACACAATATCTTTTTTGGGGGGTTCGCTGGGTAGGGGTACTCGGGAGGACATAAAGAAAATGCCTCTCATGCAGCCGACTGCATTTGGTTGGGGATGTGAATGGGGGAAGTACGGGCGCTGCAGAAGCGGTGGGTTCCCAATTAGGATTGGCGAATGCAGCAGGAAGGGCACTATGGGCACGACGGGCCTGTGTTTGTCTTTCTGGTGGCAGCGGGACACTACTTGTGCTTGCCACCTCACCAGCTTGAACTGCACTTATGGGACTTGCCACGTCACCAAGTGTTACTGCAGTGCTGGTTTGACTACGACCGGGGTGTACTAGGCCGCTGGCGCTTGCCAGTTCACCAAAACGCTACCAAAAAATCTGTTGGCGATCGCAGGGATCAGGCCTGACTCTGCGAACGCTGCAGTTATGCGTTTTAGTCTTTTGTAAGTGACAGTGATCGATCGATATTGCACTTGGGTGGGCTGGGCTGGGCCGGGCGGAGGGGCAAAACGCAGGTGCTAGCAGGTATCTGGGCTGATCCCGCTAACACTGCATTTGTGAGAACCCTAAACTGCTGGGGATGCTAGTATAGATCTGATCGGATCAGATATTGATCCGTTCAGATACTATACCACTAAGGGTGGTGTACGGTGCGTGCGTGGGTGTTAGCGGTACTGGCACTAACCTGACGCTGCCTGGGGCTGGTGCTTGCCAGTTCACCAAAATACTACCAAAAAAACTGTTAGCGATCGCAGGGATCAGGCCTGACTCTGCGAACGCTGCAGTTATGCGTTTAGTCTTTTGTAAGTGACAGTGATCGATCGATACTGCACTTGGGTGGACTGGGCTGGGCCGGGCGGAGGGGCAAAACGCAGGTGCTAGCAGGTATCTGGGCTGATTCCGCTAACACTGCGTTTTTGGGAACCCTAAACTGCTGGGGACGCTAGTATAGATCTGATCGGATCAGATATTGATGCGTTCAGATACTATACCACTAAGGGAGGTGTATGCTGCGTGCGTGGGTGTTAGCGGTACTGGCGCTAATCTGACGCTGCCTGGGGCGACGCATATCACCGCCGGGCGATCGGGGGGCTAAACCTTTATTCGGTAATAAACGGCGGGTGCCCTGACACTATAAAAAATAAACAAACTAACCAGCGTCACCCGTAACAGTTATACGGTGATCAGTGGTGAAAGGGTTAACTAGGGGGCAATCAAGGGGTTAAAACATTTATTAGGTAGTATATGGGGGTCCCTGACGCTATAAAACGCTGACGGCGAACCTAAATATTTATGTCCCTAACTAGCGTCACCAGCGACACTAATACAGCGATCAGAAAAATGATCGCTTAGTGACACTGGTGACAGGGGGTGATCAAGGGGTTAAAACTTTATTAGGGGGGGTTAGGGTGGTACCCTAGACCTAAAGGGGGGTAACAGTAACTGTCCCAACACTGTAACTGTCACAAACTGACACTATGCAGTAATCAGAAAAAAAAAAAAAAACTGCTGGTGTCAGTTTGTGACAGGGGGGGGGGGGGGGTGATTGGGGGGGGATCGGGGGGCGATCGGGGGGGGAATCGGGGTGTTTTGTGTGCCTGGCATGTTCTACTGTGTGTGTGTGTGTGTTGGTGCACTCACATTGATGTCTTCTCTCCTCGGGCCGGAACGGAAATTACCGAGCCGAGGAGAGATGACATCATTTCCTTTGCTGCTGTTTAGCATACAGCAGTAAAGGAATGATTCGATTGGCCGGCGGCGATCGCGAGGGGGGGGCCACGAACGGATGGTCTCCCCCTCACCACCGATCGCCGCTGGACAAAAGACGACCGCCTCGGGCACCGGGGGGGGGTCCGATCGGACCCCCCACCCGCGGAAGGCAAATCACGTACCATGTACGTGATTTTGCCTGTCCGTGCCACTTTGCCGACGTACATCGGCGTGAGGCGGTCGTCAAGTGGTTAACAGTATAATTACCCACTGTAATGTACTCTTCCATTGTGTATCCTGAAACATTCGCTACATTAGGATCGTCTATAACCCATTCTAAATTGGCTGTTTCCTCTACCTCAATTACATTAAAACCAGGAGTCTATGCATGTATTTGTAAAACGACAATCCGCAACAAACAATATGTAAGTAGATATTTCATCATGTTGTTTTCTCGGGTTGTTTCTTGCAATGTGATGCGTGTATCCAGGTTGGTTTTCCTTCCAGCTTTACTGAAGTGGCTGTGGTCAGAAGCACTTGATAAGGACCTTCAAACCTGGGTTCCAATGTCTTTCTGGTGTGTTTCTTTACATATACATAATCCCCTGGTAGCAGCGTATGTGTACCTGTTATTGAATTAGGGTCTGGAAGAGAAGAATACACACTTTCGTGGATCTTAGTTAGAAGTTGTCGTAATTGTATTACATATGCAGTCAAACCATCACATTGCAATTACATACTCTGTGGAAAGTATAAACCTAATCTAGGTGCATTCCCAAAAAGTATTTCATATGGGGATAATCCTGTTTTCCCTGTTGGGGTGTATCTCATGGAGAACAAAGCCAAAGGCAAGCATTCTGGCCATGGTTTGTTCAACTCTTGCATAGCTTTTTGTATTTTCAACTTTATCGTCCCATTTACTCTTTCCACTGATCCTGAACTCTGTGGGTGGTAAGGGGTGTGAAAACTTTGTTGAACCCCTAACATGGTCATCACATTCTGCATGATTTCTCCTGTAAAGTGTGTCCCCCTATCTGATTCTATGGTTTCAGGAAGACCAAACCTGGGTATTAACTCAGTGATCAGTTTCTTTGCTGTGGCTTTTGCTGTAGCTGATTTTACTGGATAGCTTTCAGGCCAACCTGAGAATAAATCGATACACACGAGGACAAACTCAAAGGGGCCGCTCTTAGGCATTTGTATGTAGTCAATTTGCAGTCTCTGGAAGGGGTATTGGGCCCAGACCTGGTGTTTACGTGGGGTTTTTACTCTCTGTCCTGGGTTATTCAGGAGACAGATTTGGCAGGCTGCACAGTAGTTTCTTGCAGTACTACTGAATCCAGGGGCGAGCCATCCTTGGTTCACAATCCTATACATGGAATTGGAACTGACGTGTGTGGGTAGGTGAACTGCCGCCGCTATTGCTGGGTACAGAGAGGCAGGCAGGCATGTTTTGCCCCCTTCCCTCCATACATTGTCAAGGTCTGGTGCTGCTCCCATCCTGACCCACTTATCTTCCTCGCTCTCCCCTGCTTGCTCCTGTAATTTACTCAGCTGCTGCCATGTTGGTTCTGGGATACTCACCTCTACCGCTGCTAAGGTCTCAGGGCTTCCTTCCCCTAGAGCTGCCTGTTTTGCAGTCAAATCTGCAAATGCATTTCCTTTTGCCTCAATTGTTTTTGCGCTCGTGTGTGCCGCTATCTTCATGATTGCCACTCGTTTAACCTTTTGAAGATTGTTCAGGACTCTCTTAATCCCTTCTCCATGTTTTACAGGTGTACCTGCTGCTGTCAGATAACCTCTAGCCTTCCATATGTGGCCATAATCGTGCGCTACGCCATAAGCGTAGGCGGAGTCAGTGTAAATATTCCCTTCTCGTCCTTTTAAGTACTCTAGGGCTTGTTCTAAAGCTTTTAATTCTGCTTCCTGTGCTGACATGTGGGCTGGTAAGGCCTGTGCTTCAATCACAATGTACAGTACAAATATGTTTTCATTGATGAATAAATGATGGTTATAAAACAAAAGAATGTCAGGTACCTCATTTCCTTTCTCACTAGTACTATTAGTACTCTCATTCCCCCTTGCCAAATCTGGTGACTGAAGAGGCAAAAAGGTGGCCAAATTTAAAGTTGTACAGCACTGAAAAGTGACATTTGGAGGTAAGAGTAAAGTACACTGTAACCTTAATTGCCTAGCCATTGAAATGTGTTTGGGCTGTACCTGAGACAAGATTGCATGTATGTCATGTATGGTGTGTACTACAACTGGATTGTCTAGAACAATCTCTGATGATTTATCGATGATGATTGACACTGCAGCTACCGCCCGTACACAAGACGGTGAACCTCTGAACACTGGATCTAATGCTGCTGAAAAGTAAGCGACTGGTCTTTGTTTTACATGTGCCTGTGTCAGAACACCTGTGGCATGTCCAGTGATCTCAGCAATGTACAGATTAAATGTCTTAGTATAACCTAAAGTGATAAACGACTCATAAGCTACTTCTGTAAGCATATACAGTACAATTTTCAAACAATCGTATAATGGCTGCATCAAAGCGCTAGCATGTGGTATCCACTGTCTACAATATGACACAATACCTAAAAACATACGCAATTGTTTGAAATTCCGTGGGGGTAACATTCCCTTTATCACTTGAACCCTCTCCTCAGTGAGATGTCTCATACCCTGTAATATACAATGTCCCAAAAAGATAACTTTTTCCTGACATACTTACAACTTTTTCTTGTTAACCTTGCAACCTTTTTCTACCAAAAATCGCAACAAATTTAGGGGTGGTGTGCAAGCTTTCAGTCTTTCACTTATCTGTGGAATTAATCCCTCCATAAACTGTCTATTGAAGGCTCGGATCGTGAATGGCAGAGCCAAATCCAATCCCTCATCTGCCGTCATACTTTCCATAGATAAGTAAAATTCCAATACAGTCTGTCCTGGCATTTGTTTCATGGGTGATATTGACCCCCCCCCCCCCCTTGTTGTTTTGCTCTCAGAAAACTTCTAATCTAGCAATAAAAGGGGCCCTTGAGTCTATGTGTCTGACGTGTGTCCTGTCTCTAAACTGCCATCCTTGTCAGCTTGGTCTGCAGGTCGGTCATAAACTGGTTAAACAGGGTCAGAGTCATTTCATGTCTGCATAAATCCTCCCCATTCTGCCAGGTCGCTTCATGTGTATTCATTAACTGTGTCACAAATCTATTAAAAGCAGCTGGCTTGGCTACCGGGTTTGGGGCGCTCTGTATTAATGCCATAAGAGTGTCTGCTGACCAAGGCTCCAAGTCCTTATTTGCATCCTACGAGTAATAGTAGGTGGGGCGTGTGGATGGGCTGCTTGTCCAAATTCTGAATTATTTACCTGTATAATGCGTGTATCAGTGCGTATGGGGGCTACAGTTTCTGAATGAGGTTTTTGTGCTCCACAATGCACACATTCTATTGCCCTCAAGTACAGGATATATCTTGTGTGGTTTACGTTCTATGTCAGTATATGGGGGGTGGGATGGCTGAGGTAAGATTATTTAGGCTTTCAACATTTTTGTTCTTCTGTCTTTCATATCCCAACCATCACAATCTAGATTATATTTCCACCCCTTTTCATTCGCTCTATTTAAGACCTTAATTAAGCATTGAACCTGACACATCCATTGCTTCTCTAACACCTCTCCTTGTCTGTCCCTTTTTATTTCACTCCATACATCCGGGTCTAAACCCGCTGCTCCTTTCACCTTAAATTTACGAAGGACATCCTTTAAGTCCCGCGCTTCATCTTCCCCACAGATGTTTGTAATTATCTGTGGCAACGTGTAATGTGCCACAATTCCCTGACGGGGTTTTGTGTTCCTCTGGCCCATTCTGACAGTCCAGCCTAGGTAGCGTTTGGGACACTTAGTGTACAATATAAAACACTCAACCAAGTTACACTAGTTCCTCGTTGCCCTTTCCTCCTAGGATGCCAGAATACTAAAAACCTCTCCGGATGAGATTTCTGAAACCGAATTACTTTATATGCTAGCCAACTGACAAAATATTGTGATCAGATTGACGGCTACAACATATACAAGCATTCCCTTGAGTGACCAGGTATCCGATTAGATCTCCGCGCTTATGGAGACCTCATTACCCTCCCCGTATCTGGGAATCCCTCTCATACACTCTTATCCCTACTTTTTTTTTTTTTTTGGAGCAGACAGGCCTTATACCCGCAACCCGCCTATGGTTTATGAGTTAGATGTGAGGTTAACACAAGTTCCCAATCATGTGAGGTAAGGGTGCATTCCGTTGCTTAGTTCGGCAATCCCCTTCTAACTCATACCATCCTTGACAAGGCTAATTCCACTTTCTCAACAAGACAGACAAACAGCAAACAACACATAATTCCAGCAATATAAACCACAATATGCAGTAATTCTAGACTCACCACTACAGAGGCTGGTGTTTTAAACCAGGAGAACCATAACTGACAGAACGGATAGGCACAAATCAGGGGAGCACAGAATATAAGAAAAATAAAGCTTTTTCTTACCTGCGCAGGTTTTTTGATCTGTGGTTCCCAGAATGCCTGTCCTTTTGTTCGTCAGCGTAGCTCAGCCACCTCTTGTAGCGACTTGGTGGGTCCCTGCTTATTCGGGCGCCAAAAATGTTAGATGTGACTTTTAAATAAGTCACTTTATGTTTATATTGCTTTGTCAAATTTAAGCTCTTATTAAAGAAATAGACACAGAAGCAGAGTATCTGTATATCAATCTACGAGCCCTGGTGTCCCGTATTCATCTGAACTGTCTTGGTTTATTGAATATGTTATAAGGTTTTGTTACATGACGTAAATATCGAAGTTCAATTTACATTTCAACTAATAAAAAAGGTGGTTTTGACAAATAATTCCTTATCAGCAATAAAAGGATACAATAAAAGCAGTTTTATGGAGAATATGCGTCAGCAAACAAAGGTTAATTACATAACAGCTGCAAAGCAGGCTAAGATTATTATTTTTTTATAAACAGAATTACACGTAGTCATTAGACTTAAAGAGGAACTCTGAAACAAATCCCTAACCCTATCACTGGCTTTGTACACGGGGGGGGGGGGGGGGCACAGTCATGTCTTTATGGAGTTGGCTTTGTACACGGGGGGGGGGGGGGGGGCACAGTCATGTCTTTCTTGACCTGGCTTTGTACACGGAGGGGGGGGCACAGTCATGTCTTTATGGAGCTGGCTTTGTATACAGGAGGGAGGGGCACAGTCATGTCTTTATGGTGTTGGCTTTGTACACAGGGGGGGGGCACAGTCATGTCTTTATGGAGCTGGCTTTGTATACAGAGGGGGGGGGGCACAGTCATGTCTTTATGGTGTTGGCTTTGTACACAGGGGGGGGGCACAAGTCATGTCTTTATGGAGCTGGCTTTGTATACAGGAGGGAGGGGCACAGTCATGTCTTTATGGAGCTGGCTTTGTACACAGGGGGGGGGTCAGAAAGGTTCTTCACCAGGGGGGCCCATCCATTAGGGGCGCCGCCCCTCTATCCATGCGTCCGGCCCCCTAATCTACATTTTTAGTGCCGAATGCATGGATTCCATTGGGGGGGGGTTGTCTGTGTTTTTTTTTTTGTTTTGTTTTTTTTGAAGTACATGATTAGAGCCCGCCCAGTTGTGTGACAATATCGAATGAATATTTGCTATTTTCACACTGAATCTTCTCCTGGCCAATCAGGAAGCATGTCGTGAGACACGTTTCCCGATTGGCCAAACGACAAGCGATCCTATTGGACCACGGCGAGGAGGAGGGAGGAAACGTGAAGGCTGCCTGGGGGTAAGGGGGGGGGGGGTGGTGACCGGCCTGAAATATACCACCAGCTGCCACTGGTCTTCAACAAACTGTTACTACAAGGTTGGAGGTCGGAGGAGGACAATTGTCTTCAATGTCTTTGTATGATGGAGGATTATCAGGACCTTCACTGGAGATAACTTGACTCTCTAATCTGGAGGGGTGTCAACATCCTTTGGGCCATATAGTGTATTGGTGTGAAATGACCGCATTACTAATATTGTTTGAGTTTTTAATCATGAGCCAGGGACATGAGCCAAGGACCGCACTGATGTTGGATGAGAAGACCTGACTCACCATTGGCATTCCAATTCATCCTTAGAGTTGATGTTAGGGCTCCAGTGTTCCTCCTCTCTTTTGGGAGGACTTTCTGCAAAATGTTGGTGGGTATCTGTGGGAATTTGTGAGGTCAGGCACTGATGTTGGATGAGAAGACCTGGCTCACTGTCTGAGTTCCAATTCATCCCAAAGGTGATCAGTAGGGATGAGGTCAGGGCTCTGTGCAGGACACTTGAGTTCTTCCACACCAAACTGGTCACACCATGTCTTTATGGATCTGGCTTTGTACATAGGGGGGGGGGGGCACAGTCATGTCTTTATGAATCTGGCTTTGTATCTTGTTACCACGAGGTTGGAAGAGCACAATTGTCTAAACTAGGAGTACTCCACTTTTTTGGGGACCAGAGCCCGGTAAATGATTCCAGAACCTTCCATGCCCCAACAGTAGAGGATAAAGTTTATACTCGTAAAATTAAAGTATATGGGGATGGAAAACATGTATTGAAATGCTGGAAGGCTCTGGATGGGTTTTTTTTTAAGGAGACTGGGGGGGACACTGTGAAAGGGTGAGGCTGGGGGCTCTCAGGGGGCCTTGGTGTAGGGTCCCCACGTGTCCCGGACTGCCCGGGATTATCCCATAATTTACATCTTTGTCCCCGCTCCCGGGCACCTTCATTCCGGGACAATACAGTGTCCCGGAATGAAACTGACAATCTGGGAACAGGGGCGGACCGAGCCGCCATAGCGCTGGCTCTGGCTCCGCTTCCACCTCCTCCACCTACTCCTGATCACTGGTTGCTAGAGCCGCCTGGCATCTGGCAACCAGTGACGTCACTGCCCAGCAATGTAAGTGGAGGAGGATTTCACTTCCTCCTCCTCCTCTCTAGTGCTGCTGGGAGTCACTGCTGGTTCTTTCACCTCTGCACTTGGCTCCAGTGACTGGCCTGCAGCTTGTGTGGGGTGTTTCTGTTCCCACACGCTGCGATTACAGTGTGTGCGGCATCTCTCCCTTCCTCCCCCCTCCTGCCCACCCGGGCTGAAGTCCCCTTTTCCTCGGCTCGGATGTCACAGACAGGAGAAGGAGGGGGAGGGGAATGGACACAGATGTGCTGATCTGAGGTTTGTACAGAATATTAATGCTTGGCACTTGAAGGAGAAGGAGACACAGAGACAGAGACATATATTGTGCTGGGGGGGGGGTCAGATTTTTTATTTAACCCCCCTTCCAGCACAATTTCTCTCCCCTCCCAAAGTGTGCCCCCAGCACATACAGCATGCTCTTATCCCCCAAAATCACTGCAAGTATTCTTCTTTGACAACTTGCCCCCTTCCCCATCTTCAAAGACAAACTGGCTGCTATTGAGGGGACAATTGTCTGCAATCCTGGGAACTTTGCTAGAGATTCAGGGCAATTCTGGAGGAGGATGTACGGAGGCAATAAGGGGGCACCCCGGAGGACGTAAGGGGGCTCTGACTAAGTTAGTACCACCAGAGTGCCCCATTACATCCCCCCTTACAACCTCCAGGGTGCCCCCTTACATCCTTCGGAGTGCCCCCTTACATCCCCCCTTACATCCTTCAGAGTGCCCCATCACCAAAGTGGTATAGCAGTGGCTGACAGACTATCAGGAGGTGATATTGCACTCCTCTTCCTCCTCTCTCCGCTAACTACCCCCCGCCATACACTCCACACTCCTCACCTGTACATATTACCCACCATTATACATTCCGCACTCCTCACCTGTACATATTACCCCCCGCCATACATTCCGCACTCCTCTCCTGTACATATTACCCCCCGCCATAGACTCCATACTCCTCTCCTGTACATATTACCCCCCGCCATAGACTCCATACTCCTCTCCTGTACATATTACCCCCCGCCATAGACTCCATACTCCTCTCCTGTACATATTACCCCCCGCCATAGACTCCATACTCCTCTCCTGTACATATTACCCCCCGCCATAGACTCCATACTCCTCTCCTGTACATATTACCCCCCGCCATAGACTCCATACTCCTCTCCTGTACATATTACCCCCCGCCATACATTCCGCACTCCTCTCCTGTACATATTACCCCCCGCCATACACTCCGCACTCCTCTCCTGTACATATTACCCCCCGCCATACACTCCGCACTCCTCTCCTGTACATATAACCCACCGCCATACATTCCACACTCCTCTCCTGTACATATTACCCCCCGCCATACATTCCGCACTCCTCTCCTGTACATATTACCCCCCGCCATACATTCCGCACTCCTCTCCTGTACATATTACCCCCCGCCATACATTCCGCACTCCTCTCCTGTACATATTACCCCCCGCCATACACTCCGCACTCCTCTCCTGTACATATAACCCACCGCCATACATTCCGCACTCCTCTCCTGTACATATTACCCCCCGCCATACATTCCGCACTCCTCTCCTGTACATATTACCCCCCGCCATACACTCCGCACTCCTCTCCTGTACATATAACCCACCGCCATACATTCCACACTCCTCTCCTGTACATATTACCCCCCGCCATACATTCCGCACTCCTCTCCTGTACATATTACCCCCCGCCATACATTCCGCACTCCTCTCCTGTACATATTACCCCCCGCCATACATTCCGCACTCCTCTCCTGTACATATTACCCCCCGCCATACACTCCGCACTCCTCTCCTGTACATATAACCCCCCCCCCCGCCATACATTCCGCACTCCTCTCCTGTACATATTACCCCCCCCCCCCGCCATACATTCCGCACTCCTCTCCTGTACATATTACCCCCCGCCATACACTCCGCACTCCTCTCCTGTACATATAACCCACCGCCATACATTCCACACTCCTCTCCTGTACATATTACCCCCCGCCATACATTCCGCACTCCTCTCCTGTACATATTACCCCCCGCCATACACTCCACACTCCTCTCCTGTACATATAACCCACCGCCATACATTCCACACTCCTCTCCTGTACATATTACCCCCCGCCATACATTCCGCACTCCTCTCCTGTACATATTACCCCCCGCCATACACTCCGCACTCCTCTCCTGTACATATTACCCCCCGCCATACATTCCGCACTCCTCTCCTGTACATATTACCCCCCGCCATACACTCCGCACTCCTCTCCTGTACATATTACCCCCCGCCATACACTCTGCATTCCCTATTTAACATTACCACATTCTGCACTATACAAGTCATCTCAGACTCTCTTTAACACCCCCTTTAAGCCAATATTTAGTGCAATTTAAGACATGTCCACAGTTCATTACGACACGCTTTGCGCACCATATTGTTGTTGTTCTTGATGCCTAGGGCCCACTTTTGATCTTGCACACGGGCCCGCTGATTTCATACGCCCCTCCCCCACAAATTGTCAAAAAAATTTGTCAAAAATCATCTTTTTTTTAGGGGGGGGGGGTGTCCCTGAATGTCAGTTTGGAAATGTGGTCACCCTACCTTGGAGGTCACTATAGCAGATTGGGGGTCACTTTGCAAGCTGGGAGACCATGCAGGAGATTTAGGGATCTTCAGCTGCCTGGAAGCCCCAGGAGAGGGGAGGCTGCAGCCCTGCGGTGGACCATTGCCTGGTGGTTGAAATTCATTGGTCTACATCTACAATGAAGGATGGACTATTACCAGGACCCTTCATTGGAGACACCTGAACTCCTTCATTGTAGGAGGAATGGGGGGGTGTTGGTTCACATACTTTTGCCCATATAGGGTATTATACAAATAATAGCACTATAAGAATAGTTTAAAGAATATATATATATATATATATATAGGCATTGGTTGGATTTGGGTTTTAAAGGAACACTGACCTCCTGTAGAACACAATTGGATTACAATGACAACCGTTCTTCTTCCACAGATCACCAAATCCCCCCCCCCAAAGAAAGCTCTATTTGTGGGAACAAAATGATAAAAATGTAGTTTGGGTACAGTGTTACATGACCGCGCAATTGTCATTCAAACTGCGACAGCGCTGAAAGTGAAAATTGGTCTGGGCAGGAAGGTGTCTAAGTGCCCCCCGGTATTGATGTGGTTAAAGTGGAGTTCCACCCACTTTTACAACTCTTCAGCATCCCTCACTAAACTGTGCACTGTAAACAAATTGGATATTTTTTAATTTTTTTTCTCAGCACCTCCTGTATATCTGCTGTATTCATTTTTCACTTCCTCCTCCCTGGCCCCGGCCCATCGCATCATTTCCTGTTTGCAATGCCTTCTGGGAAGGGGTGGCAACTTCCTCTGACACTGCCGCTGCTATGGAAACCTGACCTGAAACCTATTACACTGCTTGCGCTGCACTGAGCATGTGCGAGATCTGCAAGGATGAGATCCAGGAAGAAATACTGTTTGGCTTCAGATGCCCACACTTAAGATGGCCACAGCCTGCTGTAAGTTTATAAAATAACAAACTACTGCTATAAACTAACAAAACAGACCTTAGTTTACAGACTAAATTTACTAGAATACATTAAGCTTGTGTATTATAGGGGTACTTTTATTTAAAAAGTATAATTTCGGCCGGAACACCACTTTAAGGTGTACTCCGTCCCTCCGCAGATACCGCCAGGAATCCACTTCCAGATCCAGGTGTCTAATTGCCAACCCCCCATTCCTAACCACAAATCTACTAACCTCCCTGTTCACCTTCTTCCTGGTCCTATTAATCGTCTCCACTGACCTAGCCAACCGCCAAGTGGTCTGCACTACAATGTCAGACCACACTATCAGCATTTTCCGAAAGGCCACGCGGAGTCGCCAGAAGCCGAACTTGATATCATGCACCAAGTCCAACATTGACCTGATCCCCAAGTCGTTGCCGCCCACATGCAACACTAAAACATCAGGCGGCCAATCCAAACGCGCAAATCTGTGCACTTCTGGAACTGTCCTACCCCAAAGCAACCCAGGCACCCCCAACCACCTAATACACGCTTCCTGTCTGGAAATTCCCAATTGTCTCCCATTGTGCCGGACGTCTCCTCTCCTTACATAGTTACATAGTAGGTGAGGTTGAAAAAAGACACAAGTCCATCAAGTCCAACCTATGTGTGTGATTATATGTCAGTATTACATTGTATATCTCTGTATGTTGCGGTCATTCAGGTGATTATCTAATAGTTTCTTGAAGCTATCAATGCTCCCCGCTGAGACCACCGCCTGTGGAAGGGAATTCCACATCCTTGCCACTCTTACAGTAAAGAACCCTCTACGTAGTTTAAGGTTAAACCTCTTTTCTTCTAATTGTAATGAGTGGCCACATGTCTTGTTAAACTCTCTTCTGCGAAAACGTTTTCTCCCTATTGTGGGGTCACCAGTCCGGTATTTGTATATTGTGGGGTCACCAGTCCGGTATTTATATATTGTGGGGTCACCAGTCCGGTATTTATATATTGTGGGGTCACCAGTCCGGTATTTATATATTGTGGGGTCACCAGTCCGGTATTTATATATTGTGGGGTCACCAGTCCGGTATTTGTAAATTGAAATCATATCCCCTCCCAAGCGTCTCTTCTCCAGAGAGAATAAGTTCAGTGCTCGCAACCTTTCCTCATAACTAAGATCCTCCAGACCCTTTATTAGCTTTGTTGCCCTTCTTTGTACTCGCTCCATTTCCAGTACATCCTTCCTGAGGACTGGTGCCCAGAACTGGACAGCATACTCCAGGTGCGGCCGGACCAGAGTCTTGTAGAGCGGGAGAATTATCGTTTTATCTCTGGAGTTGATCCCCTTTTTAATGCCAATATTCTGTTTGCTTTGTTAGCAGCAGCTTGGCATTGCATGTCATTGCTGAGCCTATCATCTACTAGGACCCCCAGGTCCTTTTCCATCCTAGATCCCCCAGAGGTTCTCCCCCCAGTCTATAGATTGCATTCAGATTTTTGCCACCCAAATGCATTATTTTAAATTTTTCTACATTAAACCTCATTTGCCATGTAGTCGCCCCTCCCCCATTCATTTGTTCAGATCTTTTTGCAAGGTTTCCACATCCTGCGGAGAAGTTATTGCCCTGCTTAGCTTAGTATCGTCTGCAAATACAGAGATTGAACTCTTTATCCCATCCTCCAGATCGTTTATAAACAAATTAAATAGGATTGGTCCCAGCACAGAACCCTGGGGAACCCCACTACCCACCCCTGACCATTCTGAGTACTCCCCATTTATCACCACCCTCTGAACTCGCCCTTGTAGCCAGTTTTCAATCCATGTACTCACCCTATGGTCCATGCCAACGCACCTTATTTTGTACAGTAAACGTTTATGGGGAACTGTGTCAAATGCTTTTGCAAAATCCAGATACACCACGTCTACGGGCCTTCCTTTATCTAGATGGCAACTCACCTCCTCATAGAAGGTTAATAGATTGGTTTGGCAAGAACGATTCTTCATGAATCCATGCTGATTACTGCTAATGATATCATTCTTATTACTAAAATCTTGTATATAGTCCCTTATCATCCCCTCCAAGAGCTTACATACTATTGATGTTAGGCTAACTGGTCTGTAATTCCCAGGGATGTATTTTGGGCCATTTTTAAATATTGGTCCTTGCCCCCCAACAAACATATGAATGGCCTACTATCCAGACCAGGCCCTGGGTCCTTCCTGAAAGAGAAGAAAGAAAAAAAAAACACCCCCATAACAGTAAATATTCCCTAAAACGTGATATATCCATACACCATATATCCCACCTACCCTTACCCTGTTTAAACAGGTAACAAGTGGGGGCGAACATACGATTTTAACCTCCGCGATTCCCATCTCCCAATTCGTTTTACCGCGGCTTCATCCAACCCCCATCTAACCGCCCCCGTAGCCGCCCCGATGCGAAACCAGTGAGAAGAACATTTTTGATCCCCCAAACCCAAAGCCTCTAAACATTTACGAAAAACTGCAATTAATTGAAACCGGGACAAGGAAATACCATCCCGGTGCATCAGTAAGGACCCCGCTGCTTCCGGGCGTATCTCGAGGAACCCCCTTACCAATTCTACTGGGCACAAGGGGAGCCGGGCAGTGAGAAAATCTGCACCGTCCTTCAATTGCCCCGCTGGTCTGTTTTAGATCTGCGCTCCAATATGGACAACCTATCCACGCCACAGCTGACCTCCACCACACCTATGCCCCCTTTGATTTCTTAGAATGGCTAACTAACTCTCTAATCCTAAAAGCCCCAAAGAATGCCAAAGCGAACGCCGCTTTAAACACCACCTCATACTGTGAAGAACACGTCATCCCTAACTGGGCCCAAAAGCTCAAACGAAACAGGGCGCCTAGAGTTTTCGGAGCGAAAATTGGTCTGGTAGCAGTGAACACGAGGGTAAGCTGGCCGGGGCGGCGCTGCATATTTCGTCCAAAACGGTGACCGGAGCCGTCACATTCGGTACAGGAAGTGACGTTCCGTGTCTACGTCGGAGGGTAAACATCATGACCCCGGCCGGTCAGGAAAGGGGGTGGGGACGAGCGAGCACCCCCCTCCTGAACCGTACCAGGCCGCATGCCCTCAACATGGGGAGTGGGTGCTTTGGGGGAGGGGGGCGCCCTGCGGGGCCCCCCCACCACAAAGCACCTTGTCCCCATGTTGATGAGGACAAGGGCCTCTTCCCGACAACCCTGGCCGTTAGTTGTCGGGGTCTGTGGGCGGGGGGCTTATCGGAATCCGGGAGCCCCCCTATAATAAGAGGGCCCCCAGATCCCGGGCCCCCACCCTATGTGAATGAGTATGGGGTACATGGTACCCCTACCCATTCACCTAGGGAAACAGTGTCAATAATAAAACACACTACACAGGTTTTTAAAATAATTTATTAGACAGCTCCGGGTGGGGGGGTCTTCCTCCGGCTTCGGGGGTCTTCCTCTGGCTTTGGGGGTCTTCTTCCGGCGTCCGGTTGGTTCTTCTCCGCTCTCTGGCCTCTTCTCTCAGTGTTCCAGTTCTTCGGCCCGGCTCCTCCGCTGTCTTCATGCTGCTCTTTTGCCAGCGGAGGCCCGGACTTCTGGGCTTCTTGTCTTCTTCCCTCTTCTCTTCTCCAGATGTTGACACGATGGTCTCTCCGGCTGGACTGCTCTCTGAGGGCTCCGCTGTGACTTATATAGGTGGAGACCCCGCCCCCTTATGCTGTCACAGTCCCTGGGCATGCTGGGATTGTGACATTTTAGGGGGCGTGGTCACCGGGTGATGTTGACCACGCCCCCTAAAACGTGAAGCTGAAGGTATGGTATGGCTGAAGCTGAAGGAGCCCAGATAGGTCTCCCATGCTGCCGCTGTGCCCTGGGGGGGGAAGGGTGGGGGGGGGTCTGGAGAGAAGCGAGCCGGCGGCCGGGACCGCCGAGCTCGCGCGTACTCCCGTGCCGGCCACTGTGGACTCCTCACCAAGCGCCTCTGTGAACCTCTCCTCCAGCCGTCCGATGTCTCTGGATGCCGCCTCGGCCTTCAGCCTAGAAATCGGCTCCTCCACTGCGGCCATGCTTGCAAGCTCGCTCCTCTGGGGAGGGACTCTCTCCTAAATGAACCTCCTCCCCCATCTCCCTGTGCCAATCCCCTTCCTCTTTACAAAAAACTTCCTTGTAGATGCCCACTGTTAACACTGTCGTGCCCGCCCTTCGCTTATTTCTTATATTTCTTTTACTCCGGGCTTCTCTTTATGTTCAATACACAGTTGTGGCCATAAGTTTACATACCCCGGCAGAATTGATGATTTCTTGGCCATTTTTCAGAGAATATGAATGATAAAACAAAAACTTTTCTCTCACTCATGGTTAGTGTTTGTCTAAAGCCATTTATTATCATTCAACTGTGTTTACTATTTTAATATCCTAATCACAACAGAAACTACCCAAATGACCCTGATCAAAAGTTTACATACCCCGGTGATTTGGGCCTGATAACATACACACAAGTTGACACAAAGGGGTTTGAATGGCTATTAAAGGGAACCCTCCTCACCTGTGATCTGTTTGCTTGTAATTAGTGTGTGTATAAAAGGTCAATGAGTTTCTGGACTCCTGACAGACCCTTGCATCTTTCATCCAGTGCTGCACTGACGTTTCTGGATTCTGAGTCATGGGGAAAGCAAAAGAATTGTCAAAGGATCTGCGGGAAAAGGTAGGTGAACCTTATAAAATAGGAAAGGGATATAAAATGATATCCAAGGAATTGAGAATGCCAATCAGCAGTGTTCAAACTCTAATCAAGAAGTGGAAAATGAGGGGCTCTGTGGAAACCAAACCACGGTCAGGTAGACCAACTAAAATTTTAGACGACTCTGTTCCATAAATTCTGCCATTTTATTACATGACATGTAATGGGAATAAAAGTGATAAAAAAATTAAATTAAAAAAAATTAAAGGGGTAGTGTAAAACTTAAAAGGTAAAATAGATAAAAATAATAAAATACATATAAAAAAAAAGAAAAGTGAAGTGCCCCATCGTCATGCTTGGATGCAGAAGTGAGCGCATACGTAAGGTACGCCGCCAACATCGGAGCGAGAGCAACAATTCTATCACTAGACCTCCTCTGTCTGTAACTCTAAACAGGTAACCTGTAAAGACGTTTTAAGTGTCAATTTTTATTTTAAATTACTGTCGTCTTTTCGCCATTCCACAAGTGTGCGCAATTTAAAGTGTGACATGTTGGGTATCTATTTACTCGGCGTAACTTCATCTTTTATAGTATACAAAAAAAAAATCTATTTTGTGGGGGTTTTTTTTTTTGCATTTTTTTCCAAAACAATAACATTTGAAAAGTTGCTGGGCAAATACTGTGTGACACAAAATTGCAACAATCGCCATTTTATTCCATAGGGTCTGTGCTAAAAAATAAAAATAAAAGTATAATGTTTGGGGGGTTTATAAGTCATTTTCTGGTATAAAATACAGATTTAAACTTGTAAACATAAAGTGTCAGACAAGCCGGGTCAGTCAGGGGTTGTATCTCCGCTTTGTATACAGAGGATGTGTCTGGAATTATGAAGATTTCTTCTTTTAGTGTTACAATGTATTTTCTTATAATAATGATGATCTCTGTGGTGTGTTTTCTTCCTATACACAGAATAAATAAATGATGGAAGTCGGATACAGAACATCCGGAGGACTCGGACCCCCCGGAGCGCCCCCAGCTGGTGCTGGAACAAGTGGGCATCACCGACATGGAGGGCAACCTGAAGGTCCGGTACCCATCCAAGACCGACCAGAACCTCAGCGCTTCCTCCTTTGTGCTCCTTCCTTAGTATGAAATGTCTTCTCCTCCAGCAACCAATCACATCCTTCCATTGTCAGATAAGAATGACGATCGGACGCGGAGGGGTCGCTGGGAGTGAAATGAACGACAGGAAACTCCGAATTTCTCCGCCATTTCCACGTTTTCGTATTTCTAGAGATACACAAGGAAACCTCGTTTCTTTTTATTCTCATTATTTCTTTTTTTCTATGTTGGATGTTTTGTTGGCCTTTTCCTGGTGTAGAGATATGAAATATCGCCGCCATTGTTTGTGATATCAGCCAAAATAAACTGCCAGCTCAGAAATGGGGATTTCTTGGTGATGTTATTAAGGTGTCATTCAGATGTGTGGGGGAGGGGAGGGGGGGGGTGTTGGGGGAGGTGACCCTTGGTACAACCGCCAAACACAACCCAATAAAATAGGGGCCACAACTACATGCGATGTGATCGTGGTGGTGCGGAATTTTCTAAGGTGAAAACATCGGGAGGTGACCGATCACATCCTCACCACATGTCATATGCCTCTGAAAAGCATTCCACTACTGGATTTCTTTTCAGAAGCAGAAGGGGCTGCCACATATATGGCAGTAGGATGAAGAATAGTGCCCCATCATTGGTGTCAGTGGGGGGAATAGTGCCCCATCATTGGTGTCAGTGGGAGGAGAAGTGCCCCATCATTGGTGTCAGTGGGAGGAATAGTGCCCCATCATTGGTGTCAGTGGGGGGAATAGTGCCCCATCATTGGTGTCAGTGGGAGGAATAGTGCCCCATCATTGGTGTCAGTGGGGGGAATAATGCCCCATCATTGGTGTCAGTGGGAGGAATAGTGTCCCATCATTGGTGTCAGTGGGGGGAATAGTGCCCCATCATTGGTGTCAGTGGGAGGAATAGTGCCCCATCATTGGTGTCAGTGGGAGGGGAATAGTGCCCCATCATTGGTGTCAGTGGGAGGGGAATAGTGCCCCATCATTGCTGTCAGTGGGAGGGGAATAGTGCCCCATCATTGGTGTCAGTGGGGGGAATAGTGCCCCATCATTGGTGTCAGTGGGGGGAATAGTGCCCCATCATTGGTGTCAGTGGGGGGAATAGTGCCCCATCATTGGTGTCAGTGGGAGGAATAGTGCCCCATCATTGGTGTCAGTGGGAGGAATAGTGCCCCACCCATCATTGGAGCACAGGTGTGTCAGGAGGAGGCTGTCTCTCTGGAGCTGCTGCTGATCCGTGTGAGAGGGGACTGGTGAGGAAATCTATCCCAGCTCTCCTGGCCCCTTTCTGGGGAAGCCATGGAGGCCAGCAGGGCCTCTCCTGCTGGAAGCTCACAGCCATCTCCTGGGCCGTCGGGTGACATGCCTGCCCCTGTACAAGCTGATCTCTCTACCCCTGGTGAGGATGAAGGTTCCGAAGCCATTCGGGAGCGAGTGGTGGCCGGGATTAAGGTCCTAAATAGGGAGAGGGATAAGCTTTACAAGTTACGAGCGGAGCTGAAGCGTCTGCGAAGGCAGCGGGAGGGCTTACATAGCCAGAAACGAGGGTCCATGGATCCGGAGATCCAACTGGCCAAGGTCCGGGTGGAACACCAGGAGACCATTGTGTCCATGATGGAAGGCAGAGATGGGCCCTTCAAAGAAAAATTCTGCAATGACAGAAGGTTTGCCAGGATGACAAAGATGGAGGTGGAGGAGGAGACCCCCAGTTCAGACCCCCTGTCCCCTCAGGGAGAGGTAAGCAGCCCCATGCCTTCCCAGGACTCAGGAGGCATGCTCAAGGTAATCCAGGCAATGGAGTCTCCTTTGCGGGGTGATCAGCTGGTGTTCCATGAGGAGGACATAACAGATAATGTGCCTGACAAGGTAAAGCCCGTCAAGCCCCATGTGGTGCATAAAACAGTTTTTGTGACTGATACTGACAATGTACCCAGTGACAATCAGGCTGCTAGTCCTATGTGTAGCAATGCTGTGCCTGCTGATGCTGCAGTACAGCAAAGTTTGCATTTAAAAAATGACATTCCTGCAGATGAACTGCAACATTCAGCAGAGCCTATTAACCCCCATTTAGCTGAATCTGAAGCTGTTTGCCCCAAACCTGCTGAAGACTCTACAGCACAGCTTCAGGAGACAGCTGGTATTGCAGCAGAAACTGTGACTATTCCTGATAAGAATGTGGATATTTGTGTGACTGATAAAAATCATCCCAGTACAAGTGTGATGAACAATGGTCCCAGTACAAGTGTGATGGACAGTCCTACCAACTCTGTTCAAGCAGTGAATAATAATAGTAATGTACAGACTGCTGTGACTTCAGTGTGGGGCCTTGGCCCTGATAAACCCACGTTTGCTCAGGTGGTACGCTCTGCTCCTGGTAGCTCTGCCCCCAAGCGGGGTTTTCCCCTACAGGCTACCACTTTGGGCACCCCGGGATCTGGTCTTGGGTCTCTGGCTTCTGCTGGGGGTCCGAGAAGAAATGTGGTAATTCTCAAATGGGAAGGTGGTGCGATCCCTCCAGCACGGCGTGCAGTGGTGGATTTGATTTTAGAGATGGGTTTTGGGGCAAATGACCTGTATGCTCTAATACATGTAGCTGGGACACGGGATTATACTATTAGTTTCACCAGGCCAGAGGGTCTTGACCTGTTCTGGGAGCGATATGAGGCTCGGTGCAGGTCAAGACCTGAATGGGAAGGTCTGGCCCCAGTTGCGGTTTCGCAAAGGTCAACGGTGAAAAAGATAACCATCATACTCACCAATGAGAGTGTTCCTGCTCGGGACCTAGAGGTCTGGTTAAGGAACTATGGGGAGGTTTTGACTAAGCCCAGCAAAATCCTTGATGAACGTAACATCTGGACTGGGGGTTGGTCGGTTACAGTCAGGTTGGCCAGGGATGGGAATGTTGTCCGTCACCTGCCCTCCTCAGCTTTTATAGGGAGGGATAGGATGACTGTTTTCTACCCTGGTCAGCCGAAGCTGTGTCACCGCTGTGGAGAAAAGGGGCATTTGAGCTCTTCCTGTTCAGCCTTGATATGTTCAGTGTGTCGGGGTCAGGGTCATATGGCTAAGGACTGCACCGAGATGATCAGGTGCAACCTGTGCCTGCGCCTTGGCCACCCCTACAGCAGATGTCCTGAAGCCTGGCACAATATGGAGAAGGAGGTAATAGATGACATGTCAAGGCTGGACAGGATGGAGGGTGAGGCCCCTGGTGTACCATCCTCCTCTGCGGTGACTGACTCCCCTGGTCCTGCTCAGGATCCCTCCCCAGTTCCTGTGGCCACCCCTCCTGTGTCTGTAAGTATTCCTTCTGTATCTGTCTCTGTGTCCCCCCAGCCTACTGTACCCTCTCCTCATGTGTCAGAACCTTCCAAGTCTGTGCCCCCCGAGTCAGTTACCCCCCAGGAGTCTACCCCTCCTAAGTCAGACTCAAAGGGAGCACCCCCCCCCACCAGGAGTGGTAGCGGGTATTAAAAAGGTCACTTCTGCCTCTCTAAAGGAGTCTTCTGTAAAGACTCCAAAGAAAAAAACAGGAGATAAGGGCATCTCTGAAGCTGACCTGCAGTACCTGGAACAGAGAAGGAAGGTTGGGAAGCGGAAGAAGCAGGTGGTGAGGACAGAACAGGCTCCAGTGCCTGTCTCCAACCGTTATAGGTCCTCTAATTGGGATATCTCTTCATCTGGAGCTTCTTCGGAGCGAAGTTCTGATTCCGAAATGGAGTTTGAGGCGGCCTCAAGAAAGAGAGAGGCTTCTGGTGATGAGCAGCAGAGGGGAGCTAAGAAGCAATCCACCCAATAACCCAAATGGCGGTTCCCCCTCCGTTAAAAGTGGTGACAATAAATGTCGCCAGCATTAAGTCAGTAAGAGCTCGTTCTATGGCCTTCTTTTTGTTCAGCCAATTAGATGCTGAAATTTTATTTTTGCAAGAGACTAGGCTCACCTCCTTGGCAGATATTCATATGGCCAAGAGAGAGTGGAGGTATGGTCCATCTTACTGGTCTCTTGCGGCCGAGCCTTACGGCGGTGTGGCGGTGTTGTTTAAAACCGGCATGGTAACTGTCCGGCGGGTTATTGAGGTGGAGATTGGGAGATGTATGGTCTTAGACGTCCTTGTGGGAGGGCAGGACCTGCGCCTAATTAATGTTTATGGACCGCACACAAAGTGGGACAGGAAATGCCTTTTTACAAGGATCAAGCCATTTCTTTTTACATCCCGGCAAGTGGTCTTTGGAGGTGACTTTAATACAGTAACTAGGCCCAAG
Organism: Lithobates septentrionalis; assembly: GCA_037952835.1. Classification (NCBI taxonomy): domain Eukaryota; kingdom Metazoa; phylum Chordata; class Amphibia; order Anura; family Ranidae; genus Lithobates; species Lithobates septentrionalis. The sequence goes on along the minus strand of JBBDGP010003335.1, from coordinate 120,193 downwards.
GACAGGAAGGACTTCAAGGACAGGCTGGGATATGATAGCGTTTTTTTTTAAATAGTATGGTTAGGGATGCTGGTCTTGTGGATGTGCACATTAAGCACCTCCCGGATGACACTGGGTTCACCTTTCATCGAGGTAATAGTCAGAGTAGAATAGATAGGTTTTTTTTGAAGGAGACCTCTGCTTTCTCACCCCCAGTGGTGCAGGCAGTAGAGTTCTCTGATCACTGTATGCTATCTGTGGTCCTGAATGCTTCAGACGCCCCTCAGAGGGGTAAGGGCATCTGGAGATTGAATTCGACTCTACTCAAGGAAGAACATGTTAGACAATCCTTTGAGGAATTCTTTCAGGCACAGGTGACCATCCTGGACTTTTGTAGCAGCAAGGCTGAGTGGTGGGAGCTGACCAAAAAGAGGATTGCTGGATTCTTCAGGGGCCTAGCCAATAGAAAGCAGTTTAATAAATACATGACCTACCAACATTTACGGAGGAAGCTGGATATTCTTGTCTCGAGAGGTGGAGATCCTGGGGCAATCTCCGAAGTGAAACTCCTTCTCAGGAAGTGTCAATATGACCGGCATGCCTCTTTGGTTCTGGAGAGGGACTATGGGAAGTACCACTCGCCTGACCCTTACCAGAACTGCAAACAAGGTGTAGCTGTTAAAACGGTCGTTGGCCTTAAAGACAGTACAGGTTCCTTGACAAAGTCCAGGTCAGGGATTCTGGAGGTCGTGAGGTCCTTTTATGCTGACCTTCTTGGGAGGAAAGAGCTTGACCGTGACAAGATGGAAAGCTTTTTGGACTCTACTCCAGGTCTAAATGATGAAGATGTCCCATTGATGAATTTGACAGAGGAGATCACAGTTGAAGAGGTGATGAGGGCAATTGAACAACTTGCCATCAAAAAGTCACCTGGACCGGATGGCTTGACGGCTGAGTTTTACAAAGCTTTTAAGTCTCTTCTGGCCCCACATTTGGTAGAGGTTTTTAACAGTTGCCTTGCTGAGGGGGTACTTCCCTCTTCCATGAGGCACTCAGCTGTGATTCTTCTTTCAAAGGGTAAAGATCCTTCGATGGTTGAGAATTGGCGCCCCATCAGCCTTCTTAATGTCGATAGAAAGATACTGGCAAAGATCATTTTCTGGCGCCTATCGTCGGTAGCAGAGTCTTTGCTTTCTCGCCATCAGCACTGTTCGGTCCAGGGTAGGTGCACCTTCACAGCAGTTTTAGCTGTCCGGGAGGCCTTGGAGCGGTGCAGGGCTGCAGGCTGGGGAAAGTATTTGCTGACATTGGATCAGGCAAAGGCTTTTGATCGTGTCAACCATGAGTACCTGTGGTTGCTCCTTAGTAAGTACGGTCTGCCGGGTGGTTTTGTCGATTGGTTAAAAGTCTTGTATGAGGGGGCAGAGAGCTTTCCTCTTGTTAATGGTTGGGTTGGGCAGTCCTTTGAGGTTGGCTCCGGGGTGCGCCAGGGTTGTCCCCTGAGTCCCCTGCTCTATGTGTTTGCAATCGACCCCTTCATCAGGAGGCTAGAGAGCGGCATGTTGTGTGGGGTGCCAGTGGGGCTTCCGGGTGAGCCGCCTTTGAGGGTTGTTGCCTATGCGGACGATGTGTCGGTGATTGTCACCGGGGCGGATGAAGCAGAGGAGGTGGTCTCTCTGACATCACGGTATTCTGAAGCATCAGGCTCCAAGATCAATCAGGAAAAGAGTGAAGTTTTCTGGATGGGAAAGGAAGGTGAGGGGTTTGATCTCCCGGACACCTTTCCAGTGCCCCAGGAAAGAATTAAGATTTTAGGCATTGAATTTGGACCTGGCGATTATGGCCTCAAAAACTGGGAAGGCAGACTGGAAATTGCCAATACTAAGGTGGTCAGCTGGAAGAAATGGAAGTTATCTATGAGGGAAAGGGTTGATCTGATTAAGACTTATCTGATTCCGATCTTTTTGTATGTCAGCTTTGTCTGCATCTTGCCAGTGTCTCTCTATGCTAGGGTCAGTAGTGTGTTCTTCCAGATGTTGTGGGGGAACAGACTGAACCCCATCAAGAGGAATGTCACCTATCTATCCAGGAGGGAGGGTGGCTTAGGTATGGTCAACCCAGTTCTTTTCTTTTCACTGCTTTTTCTCAAGTTTAATATTGGTAATATGCTTGCAGTGGAACCTCCTGGATGGGCAGGCATATTTAGATCTTGGTTTAGGCCTTTTCTACGACTTTGGGAAGAAGGTGGCCAAGTGAAGAATCTCAGGGGTCATCGTGGTCAGCTACCAGCCTATGTCGCTCCGTGCCTGAAGTTACTACGGCAGTGGCGATTGTCGGCTGAAGATCTCAGATCGGTTCCGAGGAAAGTCCTTATGAGTCGAGTCTTGAGCGAAGTCTTTCATGACCCACTGGCCTTAAGGGATTGCCCAGGCCCAGTTTTGAGGGCAGGGTTAAGACTTATTAATTTGGACAGAGTACCCCCTAAATTCAGGGATCTGGCCTGGTTGTGCTTCCATGGGAGGCTCTATGTTAGGGGCAATTTGAAATTCCGCAGTGGGGTGGATCGTAGCTGTCCTCGGGAGGAGTGTGCAGGTGAGGAGGAGACTATGGACCATTTTCTGCTTCATTGCCCTTTTAACATAGAGGTGTACAAACAGGTGGGGCGGGCCCTCGGTGTCCCTTTCCTCTCCGGGCTGGGTTATGCTGAGTGGGTGTACGGAGCATTCAATACTGGTGGGGTTTTTTGTTTAGATACACTTTTTCTAGTTAGCCTAGTAGTCCGTTATTTCACTTGGAACGCACGGTGTCAGGTCTGCATTCGGCGTAAAATCCTTCCTGTTGAGGTGGTGGTGTATGACATTCTGCATGAGGTGGAGAAGATTCGGGTGCTTGAGAGAGACAAGCGGAGTCAGGGGGCTTGGTTGAAGGCGTGGAGGGGTTTCAAGCCTCCCTGACTGCCAGGAGTCTCTTTCCCGGGTGTGGCTGTCTGTCTCTTATCACCCTAGATTATTATTTTTTTGGATTAATTTTTGATAAATGGCTGCGTACATAGGTGATGGGTTGTGCCTCTTAGGCCCTCTCTGCTGCTTTATGTAAATCATTTTGGTAGTGGATTATGTATATATTGTATATATTCTGAACATGGATGTGTATTCCTTGGATTTCTGTTGAAGTTTTGTACTATGGTTTTGTTTTTTACTTTTGTATAAAATTGGTTGCTTGATTCTTTTAATAAAAGATCAATAGTGCCCCATCATTGGTGTCAGTGGGAGGAATAGTGTCCCATCATTGGTGTCAGCGGGAGGAATAGTGTCCCATCATTGGTGTCAGTGGGGGGAATAGTGCCCCATCATTGGTGTCAGTGGGGGGAATAGTGCCCCATCATTGGTGTCAGTGGGGGGAATAGTGCCCCATCATTGGTGTCAGTGGGAGGAATAGTGTCCCATCATTGGTATCAGTGGGGGGAATAGTGCCCCATCATTGGTGTCAGTGGGGGGAATAGTGCCCCATCATTGGTGTCAGTGAGGGGAATAGTGCCCCATCATTGGTGTCAGTGGGAGGGGAATAGTGCCCCATCATTGCTGTCAGTGGGAGGAATAGTGCCCCATCATTGGTGTCAGTGGGAGGAATAGTGCCCCATCATTGGTGTCAGTGGGAGGGGAATAGTGCCCCATCATTGGTGTCAGTGGGGGGAATAGTGCCCCATCATTGGTGTCAGTGGCGGAGGGGAATAGTGCCCCATCATTGGTGTCAGTGGGGGGACTAGTGCCCCATCATTGGTGTCAGTGGGGGGAATGGTGCCCCATCATTGGTGTCAGTGGGAAGGGAATAGTGCCCCATCATTGGTGTCAGTGGGAGGAATAGTGCCCCATCATTGGTGTCAGTGGGAGGGGAATAGTGCCCCATCATTGGTGTCAGTGGGAGGGGAATAGTACCCCATCATTGGTGTCAGTGGGAGGGGAATGGTGCCCCATCATTGGTGTCAGTGGGGGGAATAGTGCCCCATCATTGGTGTCAGTGGGGGGAATAGTGCCCCATCATTGGTGTCAGTGGGAGGAATAGTGCCCCATCATTGGTGTCAGTGGGAAGAATGGTGCCCCATCATTGGTGTCAGTAGGAGGAATAGTGCCCCATCATTGGTGTCAGTGGGGGGACTAGTGCCCCATCATTGGTGTCAGTGGGGGGAATAGTGCCCCATCATTGGTGTTAGTGGGAGGAATAGTGCGACATCATTGGTGTCAGTGGGAGGAATAGTGCCCCATCATTGGTGTTAGTGGGAGGAATAGTGCGACATCATTGGTGTCAGTGGAGGGGAATAGTGTCCCATCATTGGTGTCAGTGGGAGGAATAGTGCCCCATCATTGGTGTCAGTGGGGGGGAATAGTACCCCATCATTGGTGTCAGTGGGAGGAATAGTGCCCCATCATTGGTATCAGTGGTAGGAATAGTGCCCCATCATTGGTGTCAGTGGGGGGAATAGTGCCCCATCATTGGTGTCAGTGGGGGGGAATAGTACCCCATCATTGGTGTCAGTGGGAGGAATAGTGCCCCATCATTGGTATCAGTGGTAGGAATAGTGCCCCATCATTGGTGTCAGTGGGGGGAATAGTGCCCCATCATTGGTGTCAGTGGGGGGAATAGTGCCCCATCATTGGTGTCAGTGGGGGAGGGGAATGGTGCCCCATCATTGGTGTCAGTGGGGGGAATAGTACCCCATCATTGGTGTCAGTGGGGGGGGAATGGTGCCCCATCATTGGTGTAAGTGGGGAAGGGGAATGGTGCCCCAACATTGGTGTCAGTGGGGGGGATAGTACCCCATCATTGGTGTCAGTGGGGGAGGGGAATGGTGCCCCATCATTGGTGTCAGTGGGGGGGATAGTACCCCATCATTGGTGTCAGTGGGGGGGGGGGGAATAATACCCCATCATTGGTGTCAGTGGGAGGAATAGTACCCCATCATTGGTGTCAGTGGGAGGAATAGTGCCCCATCATTGGTGTCAGTGGGGGGAATAGTGCCCCATCATTGGTATCAGTGGGGGCAATAGTGCCCCATCATTGGTGTCAGTGGGGGGAATAGTACCCCATCATTGGTGTCAGTGGGGGAGGGGAATAGTAACCCATCATTGGTGTCAGTGGGAGGGGAATAGTGCCCCATCATTGGTGTCAGTGGGAGGGGAATAGTGCCCCATCATTGGTGTCAGTGGGGGGAATAGTGCCCCATCATTGGTGTTAGTGGGAGGGGAATAGTGCCCCATCATTGGTGTCAGTGGGAGGGGAATAGTACCCCATCATTGGTGTCAGTGGGGGGAATAGTACCCCATCATTGGTGTCAGTGGGAGGGGAATAGTACCCCATCATTGGTGTCAGTGGGGGGAAGAGTGCCCCATCATTGGTGTCAGTGGGGGGAATAGTACCCCATCATTGGTATCAGTGGGGGGAATAGTGCCCCATCATTGGTGTCAGTGGGGGGAATAGTGCCCCATCATTGGTGTCAGTGAGGGGAATAGTGCCCCATCATTGGTGTCAGTGGGAGGAATAGTGCCCCATCATTGGTGTCAGTGGGAGGGGAATAGTGCCCCATCATTGGTGTCAGTGGGGGGAATAGTGCCCCATCATTGGTGTCAGTGGGGGAGGGGAATAGTGCCCCATCATTGGTGTCAGTGGGGGGACTAGTGCCCCATCATTGGTGTCAGTGGGGGGAATGGTGCCCCATCATTGGTGTCAGTGGGAAGGGAATAGTGCCCCATCATTGGTGTCAGTGGGAGGAATAGTGCCCCATCATTGGTGTCAGTGGGAGGGGAATAGTGCCCCATCATTGGTGTCAGTGGGAGGGGAATAGTACCCCATCATTGGTGTCAGTGGGAGGGGAATGGTGCCCCATCATTGGTGTCAGTGGGGGGAATAGTACCCCATCATTGGTGTCAGTGGGAGGAATAGTGCCCCATCATTGGTGTCAGTGGGAGGGGAATGGTGCCCCATCATTGGTATCAGTGGGAGGAATAGTGCCCCATCATTGGTGTCAGTGGGAGGAATAGTGCCCCATCATTGGTGTCAGTGGGAAGAATGGTGCCCCATCATTGGTGTCAGTAGGAGGAATAGTGCCCCATCATTGGTGTCAGTGGGGGGACTAGTGCCCCATCATTGGTGTCAGTGGGGGGAATAGTGCCCCATCATTGGTGTTAGTGGGAGGAATAGTGCGACATCATTGGTGTCAGTGGGAGGAATAGTGCCCCATCATTGGTGTCAGTGGGGGGAATAGTACCCCATCATTGTTGTCAGTGGGAGGAATAGTGCCCCATCATTGGTATCAGTGGTAGGAATAGTGCCCCATCATTGGTGTCAGTAGCAGGAATAGTGCCCCATCATTGGTGTCAGTGGGGGGAATAGTGCCCCATCATTGGTGTCAGTGGGGGAGGGGAATGGTGCCCCATCATTGGTGTCAGTGGGGGGAATAGTACCCCATCATTGGTGTCAGTGGGGGGGGGAATGGTGCCCCATCATTGGTGTAAGTGGGGAAGGGGAATGGTGCCCCATCATTGGTGTCAGTGGGGGAGGGGAATGGTGCCCCATCATTGGTGTCAGTGGGGGGGATAGTACCCCATCATTGGTGTCAGTGGGGGGGAATAATACCCCATCATTGGTGTCAGTGGGAGGAATAGTACCCCATCATTGGTGTCAGTGGGAGGAATAGTGCCCCATCATTGGTGTCAGTGGGGGGAATAGTGCCCCATCATTGGTGTCAGTGGGGGGAATAGTGCCCCATCATTGGTATCAGTGGGGGCAATAGTGCCCCATCATTGGTGTCAGTGGGGGGAATAGTGCCCCATCATTGGTGTCAGTGGGAGGAATAGTGCCCCATCATTGGTGTCAGTGGGGGGGATAGTACCCCATCATTGGTGTCAGTGGGGGAGGGGAATAGTACCCCATCATTGGTGTCAGTGGGAGGGGAATAGTGCCCCATCATTGGTGTTAGTGGGAGGGGAATAGTGCCCCATCATTGGTGTCAGTGGGAGGGGAATAGTACCCCATCATTGGTGTCAGTGGGGGGAATAGTACCCCATCATTGGTGTCAGTGGGAGGGGAATAGTACCCCATCATTGGTGTCAGTGGGGGGAATAGTGCCCCATCATTGGTGTCAGTGGGGGGAATAGTACCCCATTATTGGTGTCAGTGGGAGGGGAATAGTGCCCCATCATTGGTGTCAGTGGGAGGAATAGTGCCCCATCATTGGTGTCAGTGGGAGGAATAGTGCCCCATCATTGGTGTCAGTGGGAGGAATAGTGCCCCATCATTGGTGTCAGTGGGGGGAATAGTGCCCCATCATTGGTGTCAGTGGGGGGAATAGTGCCCCATCATTGGTGTCAGTGGGGGCAATAGTGCCCCATCATTGGTATCAGTGGGGGGAATAGTGCCCCATCATTGGTGTCAGTGGGAGGAATAGTGTCCCATCATTGGTGTCAGTGGGAGGAATAGTGTCCCATCATTGGTGTCAGTGGGGGGAATAGTGCCCCATCATTGGTGTCAGTGGGGGGAATAGTGCCCCATCATTGGTGTCAGTGGGGGGAATAGTGCCCCATCATTGGTGTCAGTGGGAGGGGAATAGTGCCCCATCATTGGTGTCAGTGGGAGGGGAATAGTACCCCATCATTGGTGTCAGTGGGGGGAATAGTACCCCATCATTGGTATCAGTGGGGGGAATAGTGCCCCATCATTGGTGTCAGTGGGGGGAATAGTACCCCATCATTGGTGTCAGTAGGAGGAATAGTACCCCATCATTGGTGTCAGTGGGAGGGGAATAGTACCCCATCATTGGTGTCAGTGGGGGGAATAGTACCCCATCATTGGTATCAGTGGGGGGAATAGTGCCCCATCATTGGTGTCAGTGGGGGGGGGAATAGTACCCCATCATTGGTGTCAGTAGGAGGAATAGTACCCCATCATTGGTGTCAGTGGGAGGGGAATAGTACCCCATCATTGGTGTCAGTGGGGGAGGGGAATAGTACCCCATCATTGGTGTCAGTGGGGGAGGGGAATAGTACCCCATCATTGGTGTCAGTGGGAGGGGAATAGTACCCCATCATTGGTGTCAGTGGGGGGGGAATAGTACCCCATCATTGGTGTCAGTGGGGGGAATGGTGCCCCATCATTGGTGTCAGTGGGGGAGGGGAATAGTACCCCATCATTGGTGTCAGTGGGGGGGGGAATAGTGCCCCATCATTGGTGTCAGTGGGGGGAATAGTGTCCCATCATTGGTGTCAGTGGGGGGAATAGTACCCCATCATTGGTGTCAGTGGGGGGAATAGTGCCCCATCATTGGTATCAGTGGGGGGAATAGTGCCCCATCATTGGTGTCAGTGGGGGGAATAGTGCCCCATCATTGGTGTCAGTAGGAGGAATAGTACCCCATCATTGGAGTCAGTGGGGGAGGGGAATGGTGCCCCATCATTGGTGTCAGTGGGGGAGGGGAATAGTACCCCATCATTGGTGTCAGTGGGAGGGGAATAGTGCCCCATCATTGGTGTCAGTGGGGGAGGGGAATAGTACCCCATCATTGGTGTCAGTGGGGGAGGGGAATAGTGCCCCATCATTGGTGTCAGTGGGGGGAATAGTGCCCCATCATTGGTGTCAGTGGGAGGGGAATAGTGCCCCATCATTGGTGTCAGTGGGGGGAATAGTGTCCCATCATTGGTGTCAGTGGGGGGAATAGTGCCCCATCATTGGTGTCAGTAGGGGAGGGGAATAGTACCCCATCATTGGTGTCAGTGGGAGGGGAATAGTACCCCATCATTGGTGTCAGTGGGGGAGGGGAATGGTGCCCCATCATTGGTGTCAGTGGGGGAGGGGAATAGTACCCCATCATTGGTGTCAGTGGGGGGAATAGTGCCCCATCATTGGTGTCAGTGGGGTAGGGGAATAGTACCCCATCATTGGTGTCAGTGGGGGGAATAGTACCCCATCATTGGTGTCAGTGGGGGGAATAGTACCCCATCATTGGTGTCAGTGGGGGAGGGGAATAGTACCCCATCATTGGTGTCAGTGGGGGAGGGGAATAGTGCTCCATCATTGGTGTCAGTGGGGGGAATAGTGCCCCTCATTGGTGTCAGTGGGAGGGGAATAGTGCCCCATCATTGGTGTCAGTGGGAGGGGAATAGTACCCCATCATTGGTGTCAGTGGGAGGGGAATAGTGCCCCATCATTGGTGTCAGTGGGGGGAATAGTGCCCCATCATTGGTGTCAGTGGGAGGGGAATAGTACCCCATCATTGGTGTCAGTGGGAGGGGAATAGTGCCCCATCATTGGTGTTAGTGGGAGGGGAATAGTGCCCCATCATTGGTGTCAGTGGGAGGGGAATAGTACCCCATCATTGGTGTCAGTGGGGGGAATAGTACCCCATCATTGGTGTCAGTGGGAGGGGAATAGTGTCCCATCATTGGTGTCAGTGGGAGGAATAGTACCCCATCATTGGTGTCAGTGGGGGGAATAGTGCCCCATTATTGGTGTCAGTGGGAGGGGAATAGTACCCCATCATTGGTGTCAGTGGGGGGAATAGTACCCCATCATTGGTGTCAGTGGGGGGAATAGTACCCCATCATTGGTGTCAGTGGGGGGAATAGTGCCCCATCATTGGTGTCAGTGGGGGAGGGAATAGTACCCCATCATTGGTGTCAGTGGGGGGAATAGTGCCCCATCATTGGTGTCAGTGGGGGGAATAGTGCCCCATCATTGGTGTCAGTGGGGGGAATAGTGCCCCTCATTGGTGTCAGTGGGAGGGGAATAGTGCCCCATCATTGGTGTCAGTGGGAGGGGAATAGTACCCCATCATTGGTGTCAGTGGGAGGGGAATAGTGCCCCATCATTGGTGTTAGTGGGAGGGGAATAGTGCCCCATCATTGGTGTCAGTGGGAGGGGAATAGTACCCCATCATTGGTGTCAGTGGGGGGAATAGTACCCCATCATTGGTGTCAGTGGGAGGGGAATAGTACCCCATCATTGGTGTCAGTGGGGGGAATAGTACCCCATCATTGGTGTCAGTGGGGGGAATAGTACCCCATCATTGGTGTCAGTGGGGGGAATAGTGCCCCATGATTGGTGTCAGTGGGGGATGATCTACACTGATGGTATTTTCTGGGATTTCCTGGAATACATTCCTTGTAGAAATCTTCTAATACCCCCGGGACACGGGGCAAGTGAGGCTCCCAGTCTGTCTCTATATCCTCCAGATACACGGCTGTATACGGCTGGGGGGTCTCGGGGTTCTTTTCATGGTCCTCTGAGATGTCAGGGGGGCATTTTGTAAACTTGGACATATTTTTATATTGAAATGCCCCTCGGGGGTCACAGATCCGTCTTTTCCTCGGTGCTGTCAGTGAAGAGCCGTCCCAGAGCTGTGTGTGAGCTCCTCTACCCGGACCATGGGGGGTCACATCTACCCGGACCATGGGGGGTGTCACATCTACCCGGACCATGGGGGGTAAGTGTCACATCTACCCGGACCATGGGGGGTGTCACATCTACCCGGACCATGGGGGGTAAGTGTCACATCTACCCGGACCATGGGGGGGTAAGTGTCATATCTACCCGGACCATGGGGGGTCACATCTACCCGGACCATGGGGGGTAAGTGTCACATCTACCCGGACCATGGGGGGTAAGTGTCACATCTACCCGGACCATGGGGGGTAAGTGTCACATCTACCCGGACCATGGGGGGTCACATCTACCCGGACCATGGGGGGTAAGTGTCACATCTACCCGGACCATGGGGGGTAAGTGTCACATCTACCCGGACCATGGGGGGGGGAGGGTAAGTGTCACATCTACCCGGACCATGGGGGGGGGTAAGTGTCACATCTACCCGGACCATGGGGGGGTAAGTGTCACATCTACCCGGACCATGGGGGGGGGGGGGGTAAGTGTCACATCTACCCGGACCATGGGGGGGGGTAAGTGTCACATCTACCCGGACCATGGGGGGTAAGTGTCACATCTACCCGGACCATGGGGGGGTAAGTGTCACATCTACCCGGACCATGGGGGGTAAGTGTCACATCTACCCGGACCATGGAGGGGTAAGTGTCACATCTACCCGGACCATGGGGGGGTAAGTGTCACATCTACCCGGACCATGGGGGGGTAAGTGTCACATCTACCCGGACCATGGGGGGGGGGTAAGTGTCACATCTACCCGGACCATGGGGGGGGAAAGTGTCACATCTACCCGGACCATGGGGGGGTAAGTGTCACATCTACCCGGACCATGGGGGGTGTCACATCTACCCGGACAATGGGGGGTAAGTGTCACATCTACCCGGACCATGGGGGGTAAGTGTCACATCTACCCGGACCATGGGGGGTAAGTGTCACATCTACCCGGACCATGGGGGGGGTAAGTGTCACATCTACCCGGACCATGGGGGGTAAGTGTCACATCTACCCGGACCATGGGGGGTAAGTGTCACATCTACCCGGACCATGGGGGGTAAGTGTCACATCTACCCGGACCATGGGGGGTCACATCTACCCGGACCATGGGGGGTAAGTGTCACATCTACCCGGACCATGGGGGGTAAGTGTCACATCTACCCGGACCATGGGGGGTAAGTGTCACATCTACCCGGACCATGGGGGGGTAAGTGTCACATCTACCCGGACCATGGGGGGGGTAAGTGTCACATCTACCCGGACCATGGGGGGGTAAGTGTCACATCTACCCGGACCATGGGGGGGGTAAGTGTCACATCTACCCGGACCATGAGGGGGTAAGTGTCACATCTACCCGGACCATGGGGGGGGGTAAGTGTCACATCTACCCGGACCATGGGGGGTAAGTGTCACATCTACCCGGACCATGGGGGGGTAAGTGTCACATCTACCCGGACCATGGGGGGTAAGTGTCACATCTACCCGGACCATGGGGGGGTAAGTGTCACATCTACCCGGACCATGGGGGGGTAAGTGTCACATCTACCCGGACCATGGGGGGGTAAGTGTCACATCTATCCGGACCATGGGGGGGGGGTAAGTGTCACATCTACCCGGACCATGGGGGGGGAAAGTGTCACATCTACCCGGACCATGGGGGGGTAAGTGTCACATCTACCCGGACCATGGGGGGTGTCACATCTACCCGGACAATGGGGGGTAAGTGTCACATCTACCCGGACCATGGGGGGTAAGTGTCACATCTACCCGGACCATGGGGGGTAAGTGTCACATCTACCCGGACCATGGGGGGGTAAGTGTCACATCTACCCGGACCATGGGGGGGTAAGTGTCACATCTACCCGGACCATGGTGGGGTAAGTGTCACATCTACCCGGACCATGGGGGGGGAGGGTAAGTGTCACATTTTCTCACTGATTGAAGCTTTCTGAAGTCATTACAAATCCTCCAACTACCGTCTGGTTTTGGGGCCTACAATAATGGGACTGCAGCGCTCCCTACTGGACTCTTCAATGACGTCCGGCTCCAGAATCCTCCTCATCACCGATCTCTCCTCTCCTCAGGAATCCGGGACGGGTTGTGAATAATGACCCATCTATAGAGCCCACCAGTCACCCCTCAGTGGTGCAGCAATGCCAATAAATCCGTCTACTGATTATAGGAATTCGATCGATGTGACGTGTGATCATTACATCCCATAATAAATAATCTGATTGCAGTGAAATAAAGTGTCCAATTCCTTATCAATAGAATCCCACAAATCAAATCTACCATATGAGGAGGACAACTTTTCTTGGGGGAGGACCGGAGCCTCAACTCCAGACTCTGACATCAATAGGAGGCCGTACATAAAAATCAGTGAATACTCTCAGAAACACAACAGGATATAGTCACACTGCAGACATAATACAGGAGATGATCAGAGACTGCAGACATAATACAGGAGATGATCAGAGACTGCAGACATAATACAGGAGATGATCAGAGACTGCAGACATAATACAGGAGATGATCAGAGACTGCAGACATAGTACAGGAGATGATCAGAGACTGCAGACATAGTACAGGAGATGATCAGAGACTGCAGACATAGTACAGGAGATGATCAGAGACTGCAGACATAGTATAGGAGATGATCATAGACTGCGGACATAGTACAGGAGATGATCAGAGACTGCGGACATAATACAGGAGATGATCAGAGACTGCAGACATAGTACAGGAGATGATCAGAGACTGCGGACATAGTACAGGAGATGATCAGAGACTGCAGACATAGTACAGGAGATGATCAGAGACTGCAGACATAGTACAGGAGATGATCAGAGACTGCGGACATAGTACAGGAGATGATCAGAGACTGCAGACATAGTACAGGAGATGATCAGAGACTGTAGACATAATACAGGAGACGATCAGAGACTGCAGACATAATACAGGAGATGATCAGAGACTGCAGACATAATACAGGAGATGATCAGAGACTGCGGACATAATACAGGAGATGATCAGAGACTGCGGACATAGTACAGGAGATGATCAGAGACTGCGGACATAGTACAGGAGATGATCAGAGACTGCAGACATAGTACAGGAGATGATCAGAGACTGCGGACATAGTACAGGAGATGATCAGAGACTGCGGACATAATACAGGAGATGATCAGAGACTGCAGACATAGTACAGGAGATGATCAGAGACTGCGGACATAGTACAGGAGATGATCAGAGACTGCGGACATAATACAGGAGATGATCAGAGACTGCGGACATAATACAGGAGATGATCAGAGACTGCGGACATAGTACAGGAGATGATCAGAGACTGCAGACATAGTACAGGAGATGATCAGAGACTGCAGACATAGTACAGGAGATGATCAGAGACTGCAGACATAGTACAGGAGATGATCAGAGACTGCAGACATAGTACAGGAGATGATCAGAGACTGCGGACATAGTACAGGAGATGATCAGAGACTGCGGACATAATACAGGAGATGATCAGAGACTGCGGACATAGTACAGGAGATGATCAGAGACTGCGGACATAATACAGGAGATGATCAGAGACTGCGGACATAGTACAGGAGATGATCAGAGACTGCAGACATAGTACAGGAGATGATCAGAGACTGCAGACATAGTACAGGAGATGATCAGAGACTGCGGACATAGTACAGGAGATGATCAGAGACTGCGGACATAATACAGGAGATGATCAGAGACTGCAGACATAGTACAGGAGATGATCAGAGACTGCGGACATAGTACAGGAGATGATCAGAGACTGCGGACATAGTACAGGAGATGATCAGAGACTGCGGACATAATACAGGAGATGATCAGAGACTGCGGACATAGTACAGGAGATGATCAGAGACTGCGGACATAATACAGGAGATGATCAGAGACTGCAGACATAATACAGGAGATGATCAGAGACTGCAGACATAGTACAGGAGATGATCAGAGACTGCGGACATAGTACAGGAGATGATCAGAGACTGCAGACATAGTACAGGAGATGATCAGAGACTGCAGACATAGTACAGGAGATGATCAGAGACTGCGGACATAGTACAGGAGATGATCAGAGACTGCGGACATAGTACAGGAGATGATCAGAGACTGCGGACATAATACAGGAGATGATCAGAGACTGCGGACATAGTACAGGAGATGATCAGAGACTGCGGACATAATACAGGAGATGATCAGAGACTGCAGACATAATACAGGAGATGATCAGAGACTGCAGACATAGTACAGGAGATGATCAGAGACTGCGGACATAGTACAGGAGATGATCACAGACTGCGGACATAATACAGGAGATGATCAGAGACTGCGGACATAGTACAGGAGATGATCAGAGACTGCGGACATAGTACAGGAGATGATCAGAGACTGCAGACATAGTACAGGAGATGATCAGAGACTGCGGACATAGTACAGGAGATGATCAGAGACTGTAGACATAATACAGGAGACGATCAGAGACTGCAGACATAATACAGGAGATGATCAGAGACTGCAGACATAATACAGGAGATGATCAGAGACTGCGGACATAATACAGGAGATGATCAGAGACTGCGGACATAGTACAGGAGATGATCAGAGACTGCGGACATAGTACAGGAGATGATCAGAGACTGCGGACATAGTACAGGAGATGATCAGAGACTGTGGACATAATACAGGAGATGATCAGAGACTGCAGACATAGTACAGGAGATGATCAGAGACTGCGGACATAGTACAGGAGATGATCAGAGACTGCGGACATAGTACAGGAGATGATCAGAGACTGCAGACATAATACAGGAGATGATCAGAGACTGCGGACATAGTACAGGAGATGATCAGAGACTGCGGACATAGTACAGGAGATGATCAGAGACTGCAGACATAGTACAGGAGATGATCAGAGACTGCAGACATAGTACAGGAGATGATCAGAGACTGCAGACATAGTACAGGAGATGATCAGAGACTGCAGACATAGTACAGGAGATGATCAGAGACTGCGGACATAATACAGGAGATGATCAGAGACTGCAGACATAATACAGGAGATGATCAGAGACTGCAGACATAGTACAGGAGATGATCAGAGACTGCGGACATAGTACAGGAGATGATCAGAGACTGCGGACATAGTACAGGAGATGATCAGAGACTGCGGACATAATACAGGAGATGATCAGGGACTGCAGACATAGTACAGGAGATGATCAGAGACTGCGGACATAGTACAGGAGATGATCACAGACTGCGGACATAATACAGGAGATGATCAGAGACTGCGGACATAGTACAGGAGATGATCAGAGACTGCGGACATAGTGCAGGAGATGATCAGAGACTGCAGACATAGTACAGGAGATGATCAGAGACTGCGGACATAGTACAGGAGATGATCAGAGACTGTAGACATAATACAGGAGATGATCAGAGACTGTAGACATAATACAGGAGACGATCAGAGACTGCAGACATAATACAGGAGATGATCAGAGACTGCAGACATAATACAGGAGATGATCAGAGACTGCGGACATAATACAGGAGATGATCAGAGACTGCGGACATAGTACAGGAGATGATCAGAGACTGCGGACATAGTACAGGAGATGATCAGAGACTGCAGACATAGTACAGGAGATGATCAGAGACTGCGGACATAGTACAGGAGATGATCAGAGACTGTGGACATAATACAGGAGATGATCAGAGACTGCAGACATAGTACAGGAGATGATCAGAGACTGCGGACATAGTACAGGAGATGATCAGAGACTGCAGACATAATACAGGAGATGATCAGAGACTGCGGACATAGTACAGGAGATGATCAGAGACTGCGGACATAGTACAGGAGATGATCAGAGACTGCAGACATAGTACAGGAGATGATCAGAGACTGCAGACATAGTACAGGAGATGATCAGAGACTGCGGACATAATACAGGAGATGATCAGAGACTGCGGACATAGTACAGGAGATGATCAGAGACTGCGGACATAATACAGGAGATGATCAGAGACTGCAGACATAGTACAGGAGATGATCAGAGACTGCGGACATAGTACAGGAGATGATCAGAGACTGCGGACATAATACAGGAGATGATCAGAGACTGCAGACATAGTACAGGAGATGATCAGAGACTGCGGACATAGTACAGGAGATGATCAGAGACTGCAGACATAATACAGGAGATGATCAGAGACTGCAGACATAGTACAGGAGATGATCAGAGACTGCGGACATAGTACAGGAGATGATCAGAGACTGCGGACATAATACAGGAGATGATCAGAGACTGCGGACATAGTACAGGAGATGATCAGAGACTGCGGACATAATACAGGAGATGATCAGAGACTGCGGACATAGTACAGGAGATGATCAGAGACTGCGGACATAATACAGGAGATGATCAGAGACTGCAGACATAATACAGGAGATGATCAGAGACTGCGGACATAGTACAGGAGATGATCAGAGACTGCGGACATGATATTATATTGGTATTACAGGGTATTAGGAGAATACAGACTGGTATCCACATGCTGTGGTCGGGATGTACACAGCGCTCCACAACACTCTTCTTATAATGCTCGCCATACAATATACGAAAAATCGCCTGAAATTCGGTCATTTAGACAGTTTGTTTGTTTTTCCAAGTTTGGAAATTTTCTGCCAAACGATTGATAAATTGAACGGTTAACCACTTCAGCCCCGGACCATTTGGCTGGCCAGAGACCAGAGCACTTTTTGCGATTCGGCACTGCGTCGCTTTAACTGACAATTGCGCGGTCGTGCGACGCTGTACCCACACAAAATTTGCGTCCTTTTTTCCCCACAAATAGAATTTTCTTTTGATGGTATTTGATCACCTCCGCGGTTTTTACTTTTTGTGCTATAAACAAAAATAGAGCGATAATTTTTTTTTACTTTTTGCTATAATAAATATCCCCAAAAAATATATAAAAAAAACTTTTTTCCTCAGTTTAGGCCGATCGTATTCTTCTACATATTATTGGTTAAAAAAAAATCACAATAAGTGTTTATTGATTGGTTATACCGTCTACAAAATAGGGGATAGTTTTATGGCATTTTTATTAATATTTTTTTTTTTTTACTTGTAATGGCGGCGATCTGCGATTTTTATCGGGACTGCGACATTATGGCGGACACATCGGACACTTTTGACACATTTTTGGGACCATTGTCATTAATACAGCGATCAGTGCGATTTAAAAGCATTGATTACTGTAAAAATGTCACTGGCATTCAATACAACATCTAAGCAGTCTGACGGAGTTTTAAGTCCCGTATTTCACTATAGAAACTTTATTGTTATAAATACATATAAAATGCACAACTCCGGTGGGTGTAACAAGATGTCCGCCTTCCCCCTTCTTAGTGTATCCTTACTGTGGACGAGTGTGGGGTGTAGCAAGATGGCGGCGACAATGCACAACTCCGGTGGGTGTATCAAGATGTCCGCCTTCCCCCTTCTTAGTGTAACCTTACTGTGGAC
The DNA here is from genome assembly GCA_037952835.1 of Lithobates septentrionalis. Taxonomy (NCBI): domain Eukaryota; kingdom Metazoa; phylum Chordata; class Amphibia; order Anura; family Ranidae; genus Lithobates; species Lithobates septentrionalis. The sequence continues at coordinate 102,215 of JBBDGP010003335.1, read as the reverse complement.
GAGTGTGGGGTGTACCAAGATGGCGGCGACGGCACGTCACTTCCGCAGCACACTGCGATAGGTCATCGTTACACTACACCGGCGAGGATCGAGACCGCCGCTGTGTCTTGCGGAGAAAGTTCCCCCGGCGGAGAATGACCCCCGGGCACTACACCCGATCAGGCTCCTCCCATTCACCCACGGAGCAACGGCTCGGCCCCGCCCCCTCCTCCTATTAGCTTTAGATGGACAGCAACGAAAGCCAACGGCTCTCTCTGCTGTCTCAGCCAATGAGGAGCGAGAGACACCCGGGGAGAGGGGTGGAGCTGCAGCCATGGTATCTGTTGTCGGTAACCAGTGAGATTGGACGGGGCGGGGCGGCGCTGACTGAAGTCCCCTAGCGGCAGTATAGCGACACTGCAGGCTCAGCTCTATAATTCTGTGTGATGATGTGAAGGGGGCGGAGCCAGTAATTAAAGAGACAGTGGCGGGAAATCCACTCTGATTTATTTATAATAATCTCTCATCACTCCGAGCATTTCCTCAGATTTCTCTTCTTCTCTTATTAATAAATCAGAATTTATCCATCACTCTCTTCTGTACATCAAATCTTCTCCACAATCATTATCAATACAATTCTACAAACAATAACAATGCCTTCAGTATGCAAGCTTGATGCTGATTGGTTGAGTGGTGTCACATGACAAAAAAAAGTATGCACAGCAGCCAATCAGCTTCAAGCTTGATGCCTATTGGTTGAGTGCTGTCACTGTGATGTCATAGTGGTGGCAGTTATTATCAGGCAGTGCACAGCTGAGCTCAGCTTCAAGCTTGATGCCTATTGGTTGAGTGCTGTCACTGTGATGTCATAGTGGTGGCAGTTATTATCAGGCAGTGCACAGCTGAGCTACATTCAGTCTTCTCTGAGACTTATCAGTGAACAGATCTCTGAGTGTTATTAGTGAACAGAGCTCTCTGCGATATTCTGCGATATTCTGTGATATTCTGCGATATTCTGCGACTTTACTTCTATTAATTATAGCAAAGTATGTACCGATTTATCTATATACTTCTATATCTTATACATAGGATAATACACACATTATATACTATATATATATTTGGTATATATTAATCTATACACATTATATACTGTATATATACACTCAGTATATACTGATATACACACTTCTATCATAGACAGTACAGTAGTACCTCGGATTGCGAGTAACGTGGTTAATGAGCGTTTCGCAATCAAAGCCATTATTTATTTTTATCGATTCTGACTCGGTTTGGAGTGTTGTCTCGTAAAACGAGCAGAATTTAAGCCTCTGCGGCATGCAGTACCGCATTTAGCCAGAGGTGCGGGGGGCGCCAGTGAGAGTCGGAGCCACTCAGAAACACTCCATTCCCGAGTATCTCTGGCGCCCCCCCCCCCACCTCTGGCCACATGCGGTATTACATACCATAGAAGTCACTATGGAACGAGTTATCTGAGTTCCCATTGACTTCTATGGGGAAAACTCGCTTTGATATGCCAGTGCTTTGGATTACAAGCATTCTCCTGGAACAGATTATGCGATTAATCCGAGGTTCCACTGTATAAACTAGTATAATAGTAATATATATATATAAATGCTGTCATATATATACTTCTATGCTGAGGCAGCAGGAAAGGTGTACACATGTCACAGCGGGCGTTATACCACTTGCTGCTTTCGGTGGGTGCTTCCGTCCTCCAACTGTGTCCAATTCAAGTAAATGGGGCCACTCTGCAAAGACCCCACCCCCTCCCATAACTCAGTACTTCCGAGGGGTCCAAGGGGTTAAAGCAGGGGGTGAGGAGGTAATACAACTACCTGCTTTAACCCCTTGGTTGCTGTACTGCACAAGGTTGCAGGGCTCCTCATTCACTTGAATGGGTCATACTTGCCGAGTGCTACACCCACCTACCACGACAGGGCGTATGACTCCTGCTGCGCCTGCGACATGTGTACACCCCTCCCCACCCCGACCGCTGCAGCTAATGGGGGTGTGGATGGGGCAGGGGTGGAAAAAACCCGCCCCCTCCGCTGCCGGCACACCAACAACTTTACAAGCACTCCCTCTGCGCTGTACTCTGATGCTCTTGGATGGCGAGCCCAGACCGCGATCTACCAGTCACCTGACCGCCATCAATATACATACACTTCTTATCATATACAGTATATACTAGTATGACCACTTAAGGACCAGCCGCCATCATTATACGTCGCTACTTTAAACATTTGCTAATATTTAGACTTAAATGACGTTAGATACCGTTGTTATGGCAGCAGCTGGGTGCCATAACCCGGTATTTTTAAAAACGTCCGGCAGCCCTCTTTCAGATAAAAGGGGACTTTTTTTTTTTATAAAAAAAACTAACATTTTTTTTTATTGCATTTTTGTGTAAATATGAGATGTGAGGTTCTTTTTGACCCCCCCAGATCTCATATTTAAGAGAACCTGTCATGCTTTTTGTTTCTATTACAAGGGATGTTTACATTCCTTGTACTAGGAATAAAAGTGACACAAACATTTTTTTTTTTAAAAGGACAGTGTAAAAATAAAACATAACAAAGTAAAATAAATAAGAAAAAAAAAAATTAAATCACCCCATCCCACCGAGCTCGCGCGCACAAGCGAACACGTAGGTAAGTCGCACCCGCATATGAAAACGACGTTCAAAAAATTGGGCTAACTTTACTGTTGTCTTATTTTTTAAGTAAAAAAAAAGTGTATTTTTTCCACAAAAAAAACTGCGATTGTAAGACGGCTGCACAAATACGGTGTGACAAAGTATTGCAACAACCGCTATTTTATTCTCTAGGGTGTTAGAAAAATATATATAACGTTTGGGGGTTCTAAGTCATTTTCTAGCAAAAAACCCTGATTTTAACTTGTAAACACCAAATCTCAAAAAGGGGCTCGGTCCTTAAGTGGATAATACGAATATATACACTCAGTAGTACATTGATCCATCACAGACTTGGAATTGTGTCAGATTTAGTTTAAGAAAACTTAGAGTAGAGTAGAGATCTTCCAGAAGGTTCCTCTAAGAGTACTAATGTCTATTTTTTTGTCCCTACAGTTGTGAAAGTGGAAATGAACACTCTACGAAAGAGACAGACCACTTTACGCCGGCACTTGGACACCTTCTCCAGAGAAGGGCTCAGCAGCCGGCTGAGTTTATTTTTACAAAGGGAAGATGACGAACTGTATTCCCCAATTAAACGGATTTCGGACGCCTCCTCCAATGAAGGGTTCAGCAGCCGGCTGAGCTCATTGGATTCCGCAACTGACCAGAGCAAAGCCATTGTAAAGCTTCAGTCGCTCATCAGAGGCTATGTGGCCCGGAAACACTATCAATCGTTAATGAGAGATGAGAATCCTCCCCTGAGAACGATCAGATACTTTTCCCGGCTCCTGGATCCCAATGACCCGAGCTTTCTTCAGCAGATTAAGCTGAACCTACTGAAGGATGAATTTGCCTCTGAACTAAAAAACATCTACAGACAGAGGCAGGAGGTGAAATCCCTCAAAAATGACATTGTCTCATCAGTAAAGGACAAAACTGCTCAGCTGGATCTTCTGTCCAGATATAAAAAACTGACGAGCAAAAACAAGAACCACATCAAACAGGCGATCACCATGGGAAGGCAAGCGGTTTGTGAGGCCATAGAGAACAGGGAGAAGGTGGACTCCTACGAACATCTCTTCTATTGTCTCCAGACCGACCCGACTTACCTGGCTAGGCTTATTGGTCAGTTGTCTGACCCTCAGGCTACGACGACAATTGTAGAAAGATTGCTCCACAGTCTGTATAACTACGCTTCCACACCACGAGAAGAATACTTTTTCGTGAAATTGATGGAAGCCGCTCTTCGTGAGGAAGTGGAGACAAGGCTTGATGCCATTGACGATGTAATGAATGGGAAATCAAGGATTTTAAAGTTAATCGTCAAATTTTACGCACATCAAGCCAACTACAAGGGCCTAGTCGAGGCGCTGACACCAGCAATAAGGGAGATACTCAGCGTCACAAAAGATCTTGCCAATCTGGCAGTCAGGACTTCCGATGACATCATAAAAACAAGTAATCTAATAGAAAGACTAACAGGAATAACCATTCCTGATACTCCTTCAATTGATGATTACTTGATGTATAACATGGCAGACGAACTTGTAGAGTCCATAATCTCGTCTGTGGACAGAATACCTTATGGGCTGAGATACCTAACAAAGGTCCTTCAGAAATCTCTACAAACAAAGTTCCCAGAGGAAACTGAAGATGCCGTGTTGAGGACTGTTAGCCAGTTCCTATCTCAGTACCTCCAGCCAGCCATAGAGAGACCGGATCTCTTTGGTCTTATTGCAGCAGACATGGATTTGAAACCAGTCCAGAGGAAGAACCTCGTGTATGTGTCTAGGATCATCCGCCAGAGCATGAAATTACATGCTGCCAGAACCAATTATGAACCTAAGCGGTACATCTACATCTGCAGGACCATTCCAAGGTTCAGGAAATTCTGTCATAATGTTCTGAATGTTCCAGAGCCAGAGGAAAAATTCAGCTTCAACAAGTTTGTTGAGGCTATACAGGTTCCTGTGATGAAGATCCCCGCAGAGGACATCATCTATACACATTCTCTGCTTGCTAGATATGAGAATGTTGTATTTTGCGACTCCATGGACATCGCCTACCAAGTGTTCAAGGATATTGGACCTGTCCCTCATGTGAACGATCTTCTTGCCACAGATGCAGCTGAATTTGACAAAGCAGAGGAAAGAATTAAAATCTGTCTGCATTTAAGCAGCAAATTTCCTCTACTGCAGGATTTTAATGCTGCAATGGAAAATCTTATGGTTGCCACCAAAAAAATGGCCTTGGATGTGATTCGTCTGGTGCCTGGAGAAACTCTCCAAGACATTCTGATGATGCCTATTTCACTGGCACAAGAAGAGCTGCATAGGGCTCTAATGGGAGGCGCACCTTCCACCAAGTCCTGCTTTATGAAAGACTATGATTTCCTCCTGCAATTTCAAAGTCACAAGATCAGTGCCAACCTGAACAGGTTACAAAACGTTTGTGCATTCTCAGGAGTGAGGAACCACCAAGACTTCCTCAACCTAATCGCTAGGGAGATCAAAGAGAAGCACAAGCTGAGCCTGGAAAGAAAGTCTGAGGCAAGAACGATCCAGGAGACATTACCTCTACTCTGGAACATGTCTGACGATTTGCAGAACCTTGAAGACCTGTACACAAGGTACTGGGGAAAGTGTGTGGTCAACATTCTCTGCCACGAGCCACGTCCTGGTGGTGAGATCTGGAAGTTTGAAGACGATGAGGGGATTACGTACAGTGCAAAAAAACTATTGAGGAAAGGAGTGATAGTAGACACATGGGGGGAATTCAGGCAACTAAAAGATGAAGTCCTCTGTATAAAATTAGCGCGTGACTTCTTTGATGTCAGTTTAGGCAGCAAACATGTCCTCCTTCCAGCTGTCGATGTGCTGAGCCTTCATCATAGCAGCAATCCAACATTGAAACTTTTCCAATATGATGTCGATGTTGGCATGTTTTTATTTCTGGTCACCAAGCTTTTTGGGAAACAAAACAATCCACTACGTTCCTACCTGTAGAAAGACTTACTAGCAGGATCACCAGGCGAAAATAAAAGAAAGAAAACCTAAAAAAAAAAAAAAACCACAGTGCAGCCACCACATCTAAAATTTGTAAAGCTGCAATAAAATAAATGTTTGCTTTGGAGGTGGGGGCAGGGGGAGAGAGAGAGGGGGGGGCAGAGAGAGATAGAGGGGGGGGCAGATAGAGAGAGAGAGGGCAGAGAGAGAGAGAGGGCAGAGAGAGAGAGGGGGAAGGGGGCAGAGAGAGAGGGGGCAGGGAGAGAGGGCAGAGAGAGAGGGGGGGGGGGCAGAGAGAGAGAGAGAAAGAAAGATGGGGAGGGAAAGAAAGGTAAGGGGGAGAGGGGTGAGGAGAGGGAGAAAAAGAGGGGGGAGGAGAAGGAGAGAAGGAAGGGAGAAGAAAGAGGGGGAGGGGAGAGAGTGAAAAAGAGGAGGGGAAGGAGAGGAATAGAGGGGAAGGGAGAGGAGGAAAGTAGAGGAGAGAAAGGGGGGGGGAGGAAAGAAGACAAGAAGGAGAAAAGAGGAAGGGAGGGGGAGAGAAAGAGAGGGGAGGAGAGGGAGAGAAGGAAGGGAGAAGAAAGAGGGGGAGGGAGTGGAAAAGAGGAGGGGAAGGAGAGTATTAGAGGGGGATGGAGAGGAGGAAAGTAGAGGAGAGAGAGAGACAAAGACGGGGGAGGAGAGGGAGAGAAGGAAGGGAGAAGAAAGAGGGGGAGGGGAGAGAGTGAAAAAGAGGAGGGGAAGGAGAGAAATAGAGGGGAAGGGAGAGGAGGAAAGTAGAGGAGAAAAGGGGGGGGGGGAAGAAGACGAGAAGGAGAGAAGAGGAAGGGAGGGGGAGAGAAAGAGAGGGGAGAGAAGGAAGAGAGGGAGAGAAGGAAGGGAGAAGAAAGAGGGGGATGTAGTGGAAAAGAGGAGGGGAAGGAGAGTATTAGAGGGGGATGGAGAGGAGGAAAGTAGGGGAGAGAGAGAGACAAAGAGGGGGGAGAAAGAAGGATGGCAGAAGGAAAAGGGGGAGGGGAGAGTAGAAAGGTAGGGGGAAGAGGGGTGAGGAGAGGGAGAGAAAAAGGGGTGAGGAGAGGGAGAGAAGGAGGAGGGAGAGAAGGAGGAGGGAGAGAAGGAGGAGGGAGAGGAGAGAGAGTGAAAAAGAGGGGAAGGACAGAAATAGAGGTGAAGGGAGAGAAGGAAAGAAGGGGAGAGAGAGAAAAAGAGGGGGGGGGGGGGAGGCAGAGGGAAAAGGGGGAGGGGAGAGAAAGAAGCATGGGGAGGGGAGAGTAGAAAGGTAGGGGGAAGAGGGGTGAAGAGAGGGAGAGAAAGAAGGAAGAAGAAAGAGGGGGAGGGGAGTGAGTGAAAAAGAGGAGGGGAAGGAGAGAAATAGAGGGGGAGGGAGAGGAGGAAAGTAGGGGAGAGAAGGGGGGGTGGCGGGAGAAGACGGGAAGGAGAGAAGAGGAAGGGAGGGGGAGAGAAAGAAGGGGGGGGCAAGAGGAGAGGGGGGAATGGGGAGGAAGAGAGAAAAGGGAGGGGTCTCTTGTCCCTTTCTTCTTTTATATCGCTAGAAGGATCACAGCAGGAGGAAGGAGGTCCTGATTCCTCTACATAGATCTTTATATCACTAGAGGAAGATATTAATTGGGATAAAATCTTAGGAACAAAGAACACGGAGGAGAGATGGGTTTGCTTTAAGAGAATATTAAATAAGGGCATTAGCCAATGCATCTCACTGGGAAACAAATTTAAAAGAGCTAATAAAAGTCCACGGTGGCTTAACTCCAAAGTATAAATGCATATAAAAGCAAAGAAACATAGGGGATAGCGGCGCTGTCACATAGTATGTATGATAACAAAAAATCCTTGTTATGGAGTTCTTAGTATGAATGGAGAGGGGCTGAGATTAAATAAGGGGAGAGGGGGGAAAAGGTAAAAAAAAAACAGATATATAGTTTGCAAGAGTCCATAAACCAGGGCAAGCCTTCAGAGGGAAGTTGAGAGCAGACTCCAGGATATGCAAAAAGAAGAGAACAGGTGCCTCTAGGTTAGAACTTGTAGCATTTAAGAGATTACAGGTGCAAATATCCACTTACATCAAAGTTATGGAAGTCTAGCACATGTCCTATCCACACTGATGTGGCGTCCGTCCAGCACAATAGCGTTACCGCAGCTTTCGTAGCCCAGAAGAAGGGAATCCTGACCAGCAGGGTTTCTGGGAGGCTGGAGAGCTGTGACCGAGGCTTGGTAAAAGCTGTGGGCAGGTGTTGGAATGCGGCGTCGAGCGTGGTGACGTCACTGGTGGGTCGCGACGAGGTTTCGGAGCATGCGCTGTCGCGCCAGACGGATGCCACATCAGTGAGGATAGGACATGTGCCGGACTTCCATAACTTTGATGTAAATGGATATTTGCACCTGTAATCTATTAAATGCTACAAGTTCTAACCTAGAGGCACCTGTTCTCTTCTTTTTATATAAAAGCAAAGAAGACCTTCAAAAAATACAAGGCTGAGGGATCATCATCAGCATTCCAACTTTACAAAGAATGCAACAAGAAATGCAAGAGTGCAATTAGGGCAGCTAAGAAAGAACACGAAAGAAACATAGAGGAGGAGAGTAACAAAAATTCTTTAAGTACATGAATAGTAAGAAAGGGAGGTCTATTCATATCGGTCTCATAAAGGATGATGAAGGGAATCTGGTTACTAAGGATGGAGAAATGGCGAAGGTATTGAATTTATTCTTCTCCTCAGTTTTCACGAGGGAATCTGGGGTTTCAGTAACCAACTCTGCAATGTTTATACTCATGACACATCACAGGAAGAACCCTCATGACTAACAGAGGACAAAATTAGGAATCGCCTTGAAAAACTTAACATTAATAAATCACCGGGACCAGATGGCTTGCACCTGAGGGTCCTTAAGGAACTCAGTCAAGTAATTGCCAGACCATTGTTCCTAATTTTTACTGACAGTCTACTGACTGGAATGGCACCAGTTGACTGGAGAAAAGCCAATGTAGCACCAATATTTAAAAAAGGGCCCAAAATACATCCCTGGGAATTACAGACCAGTTATCCTAACATCAATAGTATGTAAACTCTTGGAGGGGATGATAAGGGACTATATACAAGATTTTAGTAATAAGAATGATATCATTAGCAGTAATCAGCATGGATTCATGAAGAATCGTTCTTGCCAAACCAATCTATTAACCTTCTATGAGGAGGTGAGTTGCCATCTAGATAAAGGAAGGCCCGTAGACGTGGTGTATCTGGATTTTGCAAAAGCATTTGACACAGTTCCCCATAAACATTTACTGTACAAAATAAGGTGCGTTGGCATGGACCATAGGGTGAGTACATGGATTGAAAACTGTCTACAAGGGCGAGTTCAGAGGGTGGTGATAAATGGGGAGTACTCGGAATGGTCAGGGGTGGGTAGTGGGGTCCCCCAGGGTTCTGTGCTGGGACCAATCCTATTTAATTTGTTCATAAACGACCTGGAGGATGGGATAAACAGTTCAATCTCTGTATTTGCAGACGATACTAAGCTAAGCAGGGCAATAACTTCTCCGCAGGATGTGGAAACCTTGCAAGAGGAACTGAACAAGTTAATGGGGTGGGCGACTACATGGCAAATGAGGTTTAATGTAGAGAAATGTAAAATAATGCATTTGGGTGGCAAAAATCTGAATGCAATCTATAGACTGGGGGGAGAACCTCTGGGGGGATCTAGGATGGAAAAGGACCTGGGGGTCCTAGTAGATGATAGGCTCAGCAATGACATGCAATGCCAAGCTGCTGCTAACAAAGCAAACAGAATATTAGCATTTAAAAAGGGGATCAACTCCAGAGATAAAACGATAATTCTCCCGCTCTACAAGACTCTGGTCCGGCCGCACCTGGAGTATGCTGTCCAGTTCTGGGCACCAGTCTTCAGGAAGGATGTACTGGAAATGGAGCGACTACAAAGAAGGGCAACAAAGCTAATAAAGGGTCTGGAGGATCTTAGTTATGAGGAAAGGTTGCAAGTAGGGTTGTCCCGATACCGATACTAGTATCGGTATCGGCACCGATACCGAGCATTTGCCCAAGTACTTGTACTCGGGCAAATGCTCCCGATGCTTCCGCCGATACTATGACAGTCAGCGGTGATCGGCGTGTGGGGGAGTTACTAGCTTCCCCCCCGTGGCTTTCAGTGACATACAGCGGTGATCGGTGCTTGTAACTTCCCCACGCGATCACCGCTGACTGTCACCGCATCCTCCTCCATGCCCCCTCTGTTCCTCTGTCCCCCTCTCCTCTGTCTCCCTCCGTTCCGTTCCTCTGTCCCCCTCTCCTCTGTCTCCCTCCGTTCCGTTCCTCTGTCCCCCTCTCCTTATCTGTCCCCCTCCATTCCGTTCCTCCGTTCCTCTGCCTCTCCGCTGTCCCCCTCCGTTCCGTTCCTCTGTCCCCCTCTCCTTATCTGTCCCCCTCCGTTCCGTTCCTCCGTTCCTCTGCCTCTCCGCTGTCCCCTCCGTTCCGTTCCTCTGTCCCCCTCTCCTTATCTGTCCCCCTCCGTTCCGTTCCTCCGTTCCTCTGCCTCTCCGCTGTCCCCTCCGTTCCGTTCCTCCGTTCCTCTGCCTCTCCGCTGTCCCCTCCGTTCCGTTCCTCCGTTCCTCTGCCTCTCCGCTGTCCCCCTCCGTTCCGTTCCTCTGTCCCCCTCTCCTTATCTGTCCCCCTCCGTTCCGTTCCTCCGTTCCTCTGCCTCTCCGCTGTCCCCTTCGGTCCGCCGTCCTCCTCCTCCTTCCTGTGTGAATGGAGAGAGTCAGCTGACTCTGTCCATTCACATAACTGAAACATTGTAATCTCCTGTGATTACAATGTGTCAGTTTATGAATGGAGAGGAGCCGTTGTCTTCTCCATTCATTCTCAGTGCAGCTGAGGCTGCAGAGAAAGGGACTGGGGAATCTCTATCCTCGGTCTCTTTCTCTGTCTCAAGGGGGAGATATCAGGGGTATGTTAAGACCCCTGATATTTCACCAAAGCCCCCCAACAGGGCTGATTTAAAAAAAAAAAAAAAAAAAAAACATATTGCAAAAATGAATAAAAAAATTATTATTGTAAAAAATAAAAATTGTAAATAAAAAAAAAACCACACAGACACCGTTCACCCCTCCCCCCCCCCCCCGAAAAAAAAGAAAGCATTGTTAAAAAAAAAAAAAAAAACCTGTCACGTGACATAAAAAAAAAGTATCGGTAATCGGTATCGGCGAGTACTTGAAAAAAAGTATCGGTACTTGTACTCGGTCCTAAAAAAGTGGTATCGGGACAACCCTAGTTGCAAGCACTGAACTTATTCTCTCTGGAGAAGAGACGCTTGGGAGGGGATATGATTTCAATGTATAAATACCGGACTGGTGACCCCACAATATATAAATACCGGACTGGTGACCCCACAATATACAAATACCGGACTGGTGACCCCACAATATATAAATACCGGACTGGTGACCCCACAATAGGGAGAAAACTTTTCCGCTGAGAGGGAATTTAACCACTTGCGGACCGCTGCATGCTGATACACGTCGGCACAATGGCAGCGGTGGGCAAATGGGCGTACAGGTACGTCCCCTTTAATATGCCACACAGTGGGCGTGCTCACGCCGCCGGCAGCGCGCGCCCACCATGCTCTCCGAGACTGTGCCTGCGGGCCCCGCGAACCCGATGTTCGCTGGCGGCCCGCGATCATGTCAGGGAGAGGCAAAACGGGGTAAACAAGGCTCTTCCCTGTTTTGCCTAGTGACAGGACAGAGATCTACTGCTCCCTGTCATCTCTAAATATTGTGGGGTCACCAGTCCGGTATTTATATATTGTGGGGTCACCAGTCCGGTATTTATACATTGAAATCATATCCCCTCTCAAGCGTCTCTTCTCCAGAGAGAATAAGTTCAGAGCTCACAACCTTTCCTCATAACTAAGATCCTCCAGACCCTTTATTAGCTTTGTTGCCCTTCTTTGTAGTCGCTCCATTTCCAGTACATCCTTCCTGAGGACTGGTGCCCAGAACTGGACAGCATACTCCAGGTGCGGCCAGATGTTGGGCTAACTGGTCTATAATTCCCTCCCATGGATGCATTTTGGCCCTTTTTAAAATATTGCTGCTACATTGGCTTTTCTCCAATCAGCTGGTACCATACTAGTCAGTAAAAATTGGGAACAATGGTTTGGCAATTACTTGACTGAGTTCCCCAAGTACCTTCAGGTGCAAGCCATCTAGCAAAGTATGTACCGATTTATCTATATACTTCTATATCTTATAGGGTTGAAACAACTAATCGATTAATCGACAACTAATCGATTATGAAAATAATCGATGACTATTTTCATAATCGATTAATCGGCCAGCAACATAATGGGGTTAAAACAATTTAAATTGAGCCTTTTATAGTACAAAAAGAGCAAATAATCGCTACTGTAAATGTTACTTTCACAGGTCTACAGTAAAAAAATGAACCCCTTACAATAGAGATTATCTGCTTTTTTTTTTGTACTATAAGTTAGGGCTAATTTTAGTGTTTATTTATTTTTATTTTTTTAACTCCATTATGTTACTAAATGTCTTAGACCTGGTTCACATCTATTTTTTTTTTTTGGTGCTTTTTGCAGAAAGGCACCACAGTTAATTTACATGGTTTCCTATGGGACACATTCACATCTATGCTTTTTTTCAGCCGCTGCATATTTGGAAAGGGTCAGGGACTTTTTTTTAACGCAAAACTGTGCTTTTTTTGGTTCAATATACTTCAATGGAAAAGCTGCAGAAAAGCATGTAATGCGTTTTTGCAGCAATTTGTGTTTTTTAATCTGCCTAACCACAAATTGGCCAAAAAAATGCAAAAATGCAAATTGCAGCCAAAACGCACAGCAAAAAGCACTGCAGAAACATATCAAAAGCAAACTGCATAGATGTGTACAGAGTCTTATGCTGGCCACACGGATCAAAGAAGAGAATATTCAGACGAAAAATCTTTGTACATTCGGTGAATGTTTGAAATTTTCACTTGTTTTTAACATTGTGTTTTTAAAATGAACGAAAACCACATACACCGTCTGGAAAAGTTTTCTATTGTTTCCAAATTGTCACAGTGGTTGAAAATGAACGTCAATTTGACCCCACTAACGAGTAGAAAATCGAACAAACGTTCTTAAAATGCCTTTTTTTTTTTTTTAAGGAAGACATTGTTTTTTTTAAATTTAAAAAAAAAAAATGATCTGAGTCTGATGATATTTACCAGATTCACCCTTTTAATAGTATATATCCTCTAATACAATATACAGTATATCTCTCCTCTAATAGTATATACAGTATATCTCCGCTAATAGTATATACAGTGTATCTCTTCTGTCTGTTATTCTCAGAGTGGATTAGATATTTTGCTCCCCAACCATATAGTTATTTATATTTATCACTGCATAGAGATATTTAAGAATAAATTGCCTTTTTTTAAAACTTTACATATTAACTAAATTATACACCACACTTTTTTTTTTTTAAGCTTATCAACCGATTAATCGAAACAATAATCGGCCAACTAATCGAATATGAAAATAATCGTTAGTTGCAGCCCTAATATCTTATTTACTAGGATAAAACATACACATTATATATATATATATATATATATATATATATATATATATATATACACATACATACAGTGGGGACGGAAAGCATTCAGACCCCCTTAAATTTTTCACTTTTTGTTATATTGCAGCCATTTGTTAAAATCATTTAAGTTAATTTTTTTTCCTCAATGTACACACAGCACCCCATATTGTACACACAGCACCCCATATTGTACACACAGCGCCCCATATTGTACACACAGCCCCCCATATTGTACACACAGCGCCCCATATTGACAGAAAAACACAGAATTGTTGACATTTTTGCAGATTTATTAAAAAAGAAAAACTGAAATATCACATGGTCCTAAGTATTCAGACCCTTTGCTGTGACACTCATATATGTAACTCAGGTGCTGTCCATTTCTTCTGATCATCCTTGAGATGGTTCTACACCTTCATTTGAGTCCAGCTGTGTTTGATTATACTGATTGGACTTGATTAGGAAAGCCACACACCTGTCTATATAAGAACCTTACAGCTCACAGTGCATGTCAGAGCAAATGAGAATCATGAGGTTAAAAGGAACTGCCTGAAGAGCTCAGAGACAGAATTGTGGCAAGGCACAGATCTGGCCAAGGTTACAAAAAAAAAATTCTTCTGCACTTACGGTACCTAAGAGCACAGTGACCTCCATAATCCTTAAATGGAAGATGTTTGGGACGACCAGAACCCTTCCTAGAGCTGGCCGTCCGGCCAAACTGAGCTATCGGGGAAGAAGAGCCTTCGTGAGAGAGGTAAAGAAGAACCCAAAGATCACTGTGGCTGAGCTCCAGAGATGCAGTCGAGAGATGGGAGAAAGTTGTAGAAAGTCAACCATCACTGCAGCCCTCCACCAGTCAGGGCCTTATGGCAGAGTGGCCCGACGGAAGCCTCTCCTCAGTGCAAGACACATGAAAGCCGCATGGAGTTTACTAAAAAACACCTCAAGGAACCAAGATGGTGAGAAATAAGATTCTCTGGTCTGATGAGACCAAGATAAAACTTTTTGGCCTTAATTCTAAGCGGGGTGTAGAAAACCAGGCACTGCTCATCAACTGTCCAATACAGTCCCAAAAGTGAAGCATGGTGGTGGCAGCATCATGCTGTGGGGGTGTTTTTCAGCTGCAGGGACAGGACGACTGGTTACAATCGAGGGAAAGATGGATGCGGCCAAGTACAGGGATATCCTGGACGAAAACCTTCTCCAGAGTGTTTAGGACCTCAGACTGGGCCGAAGGTTTACCTTCCAACAAGACAATGACCCTAAGCACACAGCTAAAATAACGAAGGAGTGGCTTCACAACAACTCCGTGACTGTTCTTGAATGGCCCAGCCAGAGCCCTGACTTAAACCCAATTGAGCATCTCTGGAGAGACCTAAAAATGGCCGTCCACCAACGTTTACCATCCAACCTGACAGAACTGGAGAGGGTCTGCAAGG
>JBBDGP010003335.1:0-82500 GCA_037952835.1 Lithobates septentrionalis | reverse complement strand
GGGCCTGGTCTGCAGATTATTTTATAGTCTCTCCCATCATTCTCCTCTCTGTCTGCTGTGCAGGCTGGGATTTGCAATTCTGTCCCTTTAAAAATCAGTGAGAAGCTTTGTGCTGGGACTTCATATACCAGACTCCTTTTCAGCTGCTGCTTGTTAAAGCCCCATTGATTGGTTCCTGTAACTGCTTCTTTAATTGGCTTTCTTCCTCCTGCTAATAGGAACACAGGGGAGGAATAGAATAGCCTGTGTACATGTAGTCAGTGAAGAGGAAAGGGAGGAGGGGGAAGAAAGTCCCCACAGCTACTCACTCCAAACTTTCCCCTGTCAACTCATCTGTGTTAATGTAAGTCTTTGGCTGCAATACCCAATACACACTCCCCCACCAAAGAAGGTAACGAGTCTGTGACCTGTTACATGCTTTGTATAAACACGCGGAGGGAAAAGCAAGTTAGTGTACACAGGAAAACAAGCAGTTTTCATTTGCATATAAACCTGGAACCTCCCACCAATTAGCATAGGAGGGGAGGTTGTCCTGCCTACAGGCCACCTGACTTGGTATAGCCCAGCTAGATGTGCCAGGGGGTAAGTTGGGGTTGTCCTCCACCAAATGTGTAGAGCTTGAGGACTTCTCGGGCACTGAAACTTCATCACTGGGTAGAACAGTGGGCTTGGTGGTCAACAGGGCCATCATCTCCATCAACTGTGACACGAGTCTTAAGAAGCTTGACCTTGGGGTCGCCATCAGCTGCACTGGCCACCCTGACCCCAACAACAGATTCTGACCTCTGACTTTTTTTTCCAGCATTGCCTTCTCTTCCCGCACAACCCGGATAAGATCTGGATACTTCAAGATTCCACAATCTTGCTGGGTTCTCAACAGGAGGGTGATGGGGTCCAAAGGCTGGGCACCCCTCAAAACTTGTTGGGCACGGACCTAATCCACCTTCTGGGGGTCTAAACCTTTCTTCAACAAGATTTGGTGCATAATCTTGTCCAACCGTCTCATGTAGTCAGATAGTTTCTCTCCCTCATTTTAGTAGGTGTGCTCCAACTGGTACATGAGATCAGAAACCTTCTCTGTGCACCAAAACACGTCCTGCAGAATAGCTCCTCCTGCACACCTGGCAATGTGATTATTAGAATACCACAGTAATAACACACTGACACAGTTCAAGTATTAATGTTTTCTTCAATTTACTTAGGCAGCAAGAAACTCAAAATGGTATTGGTCAGCCAGATCCCAGACAAACAAACCAGGATTTGGTTGAAATGATTTTTATAGTGCTCAAATTAATAAGATATGCAAATAGACAGCATCAATACAGTCAGTGACAGATTATCAGTAAATACTAGGGATGAGCCGAACACCCCCCGGTTCGGTTCGCACCAGAACCCGCGAACGGACCGCAAGTTCGCACGAACGTTAGAACCCCATTGACGTCTATGGGACTCGAACGTTCGAAATCAAAAGTGCTCATTTTAAAGGCTAATTTGCATGGTATTGTCCTAAAAAGGGTGTGGGGACCCGGGTCCTACCCCAGGGGACATGTATCAATGCAAAAAAAACTTTTAAAAACGGCCGTTTTTTCGGGAGCAGTGATTTTAATGATGCTTAAAGTAAAAAAAAAAAAAGTGAAATATTCCTTTAAATATCGTACCTGGGGGGTGTCTATAGTATGCCTGTAAAGTGACGCGTGTTTCCCATGTTTAGAACAGTCCCTGCACCAAATGTCATTTTTAAAGGAAAAAATCTCATTTAAAACTGCTTGCGGGTTTAATGTCATGTCGGGTCCTGCCAATATGGATGAAAATCAGTGAGACAAACGGCATGGGTACCCCCCAGTCCATTACCAGGCCCTTTGGGTCTTGTATGGATATTAAGGGGAACCCCGCACCCAAATTAAAATAAGGAAAGGTCCCTATATACTCTGAACAGCAGTATACAGGCGGTGCAAACAAGACAGGGACTGTAGGTTTGTTGTTAAGTAGAATCTGTTTGTAATTTTGAACATTTTTAACGTGTTTAGCTCCAGCCAAAAAATCTTTTCTAAGCTTTTTGGAAAACATAGGGAAGGGTTATCACCCCTGTGACATTTGTTTTGCTGTCTTTCCTCCTCTTCAGAAGATTTCACCTCACTTTTTTGTCCCAATGAAAAATGTTTTTTGAAAATTTGGGTTTTTTTGTGGAACAAGGATTGGAAAGCATCAGTGGAAAGGAGAAATTGTTTTCCCATATTAACTCTTACATGAGAGAATTTCCCTTCCTAGGGGTAGATTTCATCTCACTTCCTGTTGTCTCCTTCCGTTTGCAAGTAGGAGTCGTTTGTAAGTTAGATGTTTGAAAGTAGGGTCCTGCCCTATATACTCAGCAGAAATTTGGGCCTTAGGTGTTGCTGTGGCCAAAACACTGTAAGCCCTCACAGGGCCCTGCTGTGAAATATTAGATCAAGAATTGTAATTACATGCCCCTGTTGAACAGGAGCTGAAAAATTAGGCCTTAGGCACTGGTGCTGGTGCCACAACACTGCAACCCCTCACAGACACTAGTTGGAACGCAGGAACGAGCCCTGCTGCAAAGTATTGCATCAAAAATTGTAATTACACGCCCCTGTTAGACAGGGGCAGAAAAATTGGGCCTTAGGCACTGGTGCTGGTGCCACAACACTGCAACCCCTCACAGACACTCTAGTTGGAACGCAGGAACGAGCACTGCTGCAAAGTATTGCATCAAAAATTGTAATTACACGCCCCTGTTAGACAGGGGCAGAAAAATTGGGCCTTAGGCACTGGTGCTGGTGCCACAACACTGCAACCCCTCACAGACACTCTAGTTGGAACGCAGGAACGAGCCCTGCTGCAAAGTATTGCATCAAAAATTGTAATTACACGCCCCTGTTAGACAGGGGCAGAAAAATTGGGCCTTAGGCACTGGTGCTGGTGCCACAACACTGCAACCCCTCACAGACACTCTAGTTGGAACGCAGGAACGAGCCCTGCTGCAAAGTATTGCATCAAAAATTGTAATTACACGCCCCTGTTAGACAGGGGCAGAAAAATTGGGCCTTAGGCACTGGTGCTGGTGCCACAACACTGCAACCCCTCACAGACACTCTAGTTGGAATGCAGGAACGAGCCGTGCTGCAAAGTATTACATCAAAAATTGTAATTACACGCCCCTGTTATACAGGGGCTGAAAAATTGTGCCTTAGGCACTGGTGGTGGCGCCCAGAACCAAAAATGTTCTTACAAGCTATCAGCGTGATGATTGAGGAGGAAGAGGATAATTACTCAGGGATAGTCACTCAGCATCAGCATAGGCAGTCTTTGAAGGGATCTGAAAAAAATTATTCAGTTACATCAGCATCAGGTGCTTGGTAGCTGGTGGTGATCCAAGACTGATTCATTTTTATGAAGGTCAGCCGATCGACCGAGTCAGTGGACAGACGCACCCTGTGATCGGTTACCACGCCTCCAGCAGCACTGAATGTGCGTTCCGAAAGAACGCTGGATGCAGGACAGGCCAGTAGCTCAATTGCATACTGTGCAAGCTCTGGCCAGTGATCCATCCTCAAGACCCAGTAACCCAGAGGATTTTCGGTGGGAAAGGTGTCCAAGTCTGATCTTGCCCCTAGGTATTCCTGCACCATGTAAAACAGACGCTGGTGATGGTTGCTGGAACCGATCATACCTTGGGGCTGCGGACCAAAAAATTGTCTGAACGCATCGGTCAGACGGCCACCTTCTCCACCGCTCCTTCTTTGACTGACCGAAGCCTCAGCAACACGTTGTCCAGAAACAGGAGTTTGTAACCTCCCAGTCTCTGGGAACGCGTTGCACAGACCTTTCTGCAAGGCCTCCCGAAGATGTTTCATCCTCTGCTCCCTCTGCGATGGCAAGATAAGGTCCGCAACCTTACCCTTGTAACGTGGATCAAGGAGGGTTGCCAGCCAGTATTGGTCCTTCTCCTTGATACCACGAATACGAGGATCCTTACGCAGGCTTTGCAGGATCAGGGAGGCCATGCAGCGTAGGTTTGCTGAGGCATTCGGTCCGGAGTCCTCTGGGTCACTAAGGACAACAACGTCCGCAGCCACCTCCTCCCAGCCACGTACAAGTCCATGTGTTCCTTGGGACTGATCCCTTAAAGACTGCTGATGCTGAGTGCCAGGCTCCACCTCCATACTGACACAATCTTCCTCCTCCTCCTCCTCCTCGTCCTCTTCCTGTGTGATCGGCGGGCACGCAGGAACACTGTCTGGATAAAGGGGGCCTTGAGAGCTAAGGAAGTCCTCCTCTTCCTGCCTCTGTTCTGCCTCAAGTGCCCTGTCCATTATTCCACGCAGCGTGTGCTCCAACAGGTGGACAAGGGGGACAGTGTCACTGATGCATGCACTGTCAGTGCTCACCATCCTCGTGGCCTCCTCGAATGGTGACAGGACAGTGCATGCATCCCTGATCATGGCCCACTGGCGTGGGGAAAAAAAACCAAGGTCCCCTGACCCTGTCCTGGTGCCATAGTCGCACAGGTACTCATTTATGGCCCTCTGCTGCGTGTGCAGCCGCTGCAGCATGGCCAATGTCGAGTTCCACCTGGTGGGCATGTCACAGATTAGGCGGTTCTTGGGCAGGTTAAACTCCTTTTGGAGGTCCGTCAGCCGAGCACTGGCATTATATGACCGGCGGAAATGCACACAGACTTTCCTGGCCTGCCTCAGGACATCCTGTAAGCCCGGGTACCTGCCCAAGAACCGCTGCACCACCAAGTTAAGGACGTGAGCCAAACAGGGCACATGGGTCAGTTGTCCCTGTCGGAGGGCAGAGAGGAGGTTGGTGCCATTGTCGCAAACCACCATTCCTGCCTTAAGTTGGCGTGGCGTCAACCACCTCTGAACCTGCCCCTGCAGAGCTGACAGAACCTCTGCCCCAGTGTGGCTCCTGTCCCCCAAGCACACCAGCTCAAGCACCGCATGGCATCTTTTGGCCTGCGTACTTGCGTAGCCCCTTGAACGCCTACGGAGCACCGCTGGTTCCGAGGAAGAGGCCATGGAGGAAGAAGAAGAGGAGGGGGTGGAGGAGAGAGGTGTGTCACAATCAGCATTTTGGAGGCGTGGTGGCGGAACAACCTCCAACACTACTGCACCTTGTCCTGCATCCTTCCCAGCTGCCAGCAGAGTCACCCAATGCGCCGTGAAACTTAAGTAACGTCCCTGTCCATGCCTGCTGGACCATGAGTCAGCGGTAATATGCACCTTACCGCTGACCGCCCTGTCCAGCGAGGCATGGACATTGCCTTCCACATGCCGGTAGAGAGCTGGAATCGCCTTCCGTGAGAAAAAGTGGCGTTTGGGTACCTGCCACTGAGGAACCGCACATTCCACAAACTCACGGAAGGGGGCAGAGTCTACCAACTGAAAAGGCAGCAGTTGAAGTGCTAGCAATTTTGCCAAGCTAGCATTCAACCGCTGGGCATGTGGATGGCTGGGAGCAAACTTCTTTCGGCGGTGCAGCAGCTGGGGCAGGGAAATTTGCCTGGTACAATCTGGCGTCGGTGTACCAAAAGCAGATTGCCCACAAGTACTTGGCTGTGACACACCTAATTCTACACCTTCATTCCTCTCACTGCAGGTCTCAGAGAGGACTGAAGGTCTAGTGGGGTTGGAAATCTCAGCTGATGAGGAGCAAGGAGAGATCCTCTTTGTTCTTTGGTGTGGGTCTTTTAGATATGCTTGCCAACGAACTGCATGGCAGGTCAACATATGTCTGGTCAAGCATGTGGTACCCAAGCGGGAGATGTTTTGGCCACGCGAGATACGCTTGAGACATATGTTGCAAATAGCAGCGGTGCGATCTGATGCACTCGTCTCAAAAAAGGCCCACACCAAAGAACTTTTTGAATAACGCGCAGAGACTGCAGCGCCCTGCACATGTGGAGCTTTGGGGTGTGATGCAGTCAATGTGCTGCCCTTAGGCTGGCCCCTGGAGGGCATCCTGCCTCGTTGGTGATGTGCCGCCTCCTCCTCCTCCTCCTCCTCCTCTCTCCTATCAGGCACCCACGTTGAGTCAGTGACCTCATCATCCCCTCCCTCCTCATCACTGGAGCAAACCTGGCAGTATGCTGCAGCAGGGGGAGCATGACTGCCAGATTGCGGTCCTTCTTGGGCACCCCCTCTGTCCGTGCTCATGTTACTGCCTTCATCGAGCTCAGTATCATCATCAGAGCCTTCCAAACGCTGGGCATCCTCCTGGAGCATGTACCCAACACTGTGGTCAAACAGTTCGAGGGAATCCTCATGAGGACATGGTGGAGCTAGGGAAGGAGTCACTGATGACATTGAGCTGAGGGAAGAGGCCGCTGCTTTGCCAGACAAAGCACCCTGGGCATGGGTGAGAGAGGATGAGGAGGATGAGGACGGCTTGGTCATCCACTCGACCAAGTTTTCCGCATGTTGCGGCTCAACACGGCCAGCTGCCGAAAAAAAGGCCAAGCGTGTCCCATGGCCACGTGCTGATGAGGATGCACCGTCTCCACGACCAGCACTAGACACAGAGCCTGCTTGCCCTCTCTTATTGGCTTGTGACTGTCTGCCTCTCCTTCTTGGCCTTCCAGACATACTAATGGCCTGTAGCTGCACTAAGCTGGGATAGAACACCTGTAATTTTCTTCAGGTAGCTTTATATACTGTAACCAGACAAGCCTGCCTGTCAGTAGGAAGATAACAGGAACGGATCTAGCTGAACACTGTGAGCAGGACGCACTGCACTAAATGTAAATAGCAGGAACGGATCTAGCTGAACACTGTGAGCAGGACGCACTGACTGCACTAAATGTAAATAGCAGGAACGGATCTAGCTGAACACTGTGAGCAGGACGCACTGCACTAAATGTAAATAGCAGGAACGGATCTAGCTGAACACTGTGAGCAGGACGCACTGCACTAAATGTAAATAGCAGGAACGGATCTAGCTGAACACTGTGAGCAGGACGCACTGCACTAAATGTAAATAGCAGGAACGGATCTAGCTGAACACTGTGAGCAGGACGCACTGACTGCACTAAATGTAAATAGCAGGAACAGATCTAGCTGAACACTGTGAGCAGGACGCACTGCACTAAATGTAAATAGCAGGAACGGATCTAGCTGAACACTGTGAGCAGGACGCACTGACTGCACTAAATGTAAATAGCAGGAACGGATCTAGCTGAACACTGTGAGCAGGACGCACTGCACTAAATGTAAATAGCAGGAACGGATCTAGCTGAACACTGTGAGCAGGACGCACTGCACTAAATGTAAATAGCAGGAACGGATCTAGCTGAACACTGTGAGCAGGACGCACTGCACTAAATGTAAATAGCAGGAACGGATCTAGCTGAACACTGTGAGCAGGACGCACTGCACTAAATGTAAATAGCAGGAACGGATCTAGCTGAACACTGTGAGCAGGACGCACTGACTGCACTAAATGTAAATAGCAGGAACGGATCTAGCTGAACACTGTGAGCAGGACACACTGACTGCACTAAATGTAAATAGCAGGAACGGATCTAGCTGAACACTGTGAGCAGGACGCACTGACTGCACTAAATGTAAATAGCAGGAACGGATCTAGCTGAACACTGTGAGCAGGACGCACTGCACTAAATGTAAATAGCAGGAACGGATCTAGCTGAACACTGTGAGCAGGACGCACTGCACTAAATGTAAATACCAGGAACGGATCTAGCTGAACACTGTGAGCAGGACGCACTGACTGCACTAAATGTAAATAGCAGGAACGGATCTAGCTGAACACTGTGAGCAGGACGCACTGACTGCACTAAATGTAAATAGCAGGAACAGATCTAGCTGAACACTGTGAGCAGGACGCACTGCACTAAATGTAAAGAGCAGGAACGGATCTAGCTGAACACTGTGAGCAGGACGCACTGCACTAAATGTAAAGAGCAGGAACAGATCTAGCTCTCAAATCAAATGACACTGTCTGTCTCTCTCTCTATCAGCACACCGGAACACACTACACAGGGCCGCCGTGCAGGCGGCCTTATATAGTGTGGGGCGTGTACTAAATCCCCTGAGCCATAATTGGCCAAAGCCACCCTGGCTTTGGCCAATTACAGCTCTCTCTACTGACGGCGCTGTGATTGGCCAAGCATGCGGGTCATAGTGCATGCTTGGCCAATCATCAGCCAGCAATGCACTGCGATGCCGCAGTGAATTATGGGCTGTGACGCGCCACACGAATTTGGCGCGAACGGCCCATAACGTTCGCAATTCGACGGACGGTCGAACAGCCGATGTTCGAGTCGAACATGGGTTCGACTCGAACACGAAGCTCATCCCTAGTAAATACCTTCTTCAAAACTATTGAGTACTTGTAGATATTGCCAATACTAAAGGGGAACCCCAGGCCGGCCTAGAATACCTTAAGGTCTATTGAGAGCACTATACTATAAGTATCAGTGACGTATCACCTTCAAGAGCAATAAATAACAGTGTCCTAAAAGTGAGGCCTCACACTATCTTCACCGGCACGTTGGAGCTCTAAGAACAAGGGTCCCTAGATATAACAGTGACAAGGAACAGGGTAAGATAGCCGTCTTGTGATATAACACTCCTCTATGCGATCCGGGTAACAGATGTCTGTGCACAGTGTTCAAATGTGGAATTTATGAAAGGCAATGCGATTCCTGGGCAACAGCCCCCTCACCAATCCTGTACATGTTCAGCAGTCCTCCAAAGAGAGATCAAAGGATTCTCCTGGGTGCAGATTTGTCGTGATGGCTTTCAGTCTGTTGATCCGGCCGATTCTGTGACATTCCGCGTTGCTGCAGAGCGTCCTTATGGATGCAGGCGGCGTTCTGACCCTCTGGGCTGGAGCTCCAGGCTGTGTGCCCCTTGGTAGGCCGCAATCCCCTCACACAGCAACAGAAGGGTGCTCTCACAATGGGATCCAGGAAACAAGAAGCCTTGGGCTTGGTCTGCAGATTAACCCTAACCCTAACAACTTTACAAGCACTTCCTCTGCACTGCACTCTGTTTGATGCTCTTGGATGGCGGGTTGACAAGCCCAGACCGCCATCTACCAGTGACCTGGCCGCTATCAATATACATACACTTCTTATCATATACAGTATATATGATATCATACCAGTATATACTAGTATAATCCTAATGTATATATTTTGTATTTTCTACAGTTGTGAAAGTTAAAATGACTACTCTGCAAAAGAGACAGACCTCTTCATGCCGGAGCTTGGACATCTTCTCCAATGAAGGGATCAGCAGTTTACTGACCTCATTTTTCCAAAGGGAAGGCGACAAAGTGCAATCCCCAACTAACCAGAATTCAAACGTCTTCTCCAATGAAGGGTTCAGTGGCCGGCTGATCTCATTTTTCCAAAGGGAAGATGACAAAATGGATTCCCCAACTATCCAGAGCAAAGAACTGGTGGGGACCGAGACTGACGATGATGAAATGGATTCCTCAACCAACCAGAATTTGGACGTCTCCTCCAATGAAGAGTTCCGCAGCCGACTAAGCTCATTGTTCCGAAAGAAAGATGACAAAAACGGATTCCCCAACTAACCAGAGTATACATACTACACACATAATACACACACATACTATACACATACTACACACATAATACACACATACTATACACATACTACACACATACTATACACAATACATACATACTACACACATACTACACACATAATACACACACATACTATACACATACTATACACATAATACACACATACTACACACATACTGCAGCTGCTGACTTTTAATAATCGGACACTTACCTGTCCCGGAGTCCAGTGATGTTGGCACCGCATGTTTCCATCATCTGTCGGGTGATTCCGCCTCCATTATAGTTAAGCGAACCCGGCAGTGTAGTCTTACAGCTTCACGCCGGGAACTCTACTGCGCATGCGCGAGGCTCCGCTCCTCTCTACTACTGGCCGGTGGAAGGAGGAGGGAGCCCCAGCGATGACACAAATACCCGCGGCTGAGGCTCCCGGAAAGGGGGGCCGGATACCTTGTGAAAGACCGGTATCTTGTCCCCCTCTCCCCAAAAGGTGCCAAATGTGGACCCGGAGGGGGGGGGGGGGGAAGTACAACGAGCGGATGTTCCACTTTTGGGTGCTTTAATCTCCTTTTCCAATTTACACCAAAACCCTGGCGGGGCCCCGGACCCCTCTGCAGAGTGTAATACAGTCACGGCTCACCTTGAACTCCTTGGGGGGGGGGGGTCCGGCATCGTACAGAAGGGGCCCCTTCACCACCTGCAGGTCATGGGTGGCAATGGTGACCGGCGTCCTCTTATCACATCTCATCATGAAGTTTGGTCTGAAAAGGAAATCATCATTGTAACAATGTAACCAAAAATAGCCGAAGACAGGAGAGACCCCCGAGCTCCCCTCCCCCCATCTACAGACACACTGAGGATCAATACTCGGGATAACGAGAATAAACCTCCTTCCATCTTCCTAAATCCCAGAATACTTTTATATAAAATGCAGCCAATAGAAGTACAAAGTGTCTCTTTATATCCACTTAAAGTGATATTAATATTAAAGTCTTTTTTTTTTTTAAATAAACATATTATACTCACCTGTTCTGTGTAAAAGTTTTGCACAGAGCGCCCCCCCCGATGCTCCTCTACTCAGGTCCCTCCTCTTCTCAGGTCCCTCCTCTTCTCAGGTCCCTCCTCTTCCTGCTGGACGCCCCAACAGCAAGTAGCTTGTTTAAGCGCCATCCAAGCAGGAGAGACCCCCGAGCCACGGCATGTCCCACACCCCCTCTGCCTCCTGATCACTGGCTGTGAGTGACAGCAGCAGGAGCCACAAAAGCCAATCAGGAGTGCAAATCCCCGGAGTGCCAAGGTTCTCGTGTACATCGCTGGATCCAGAGGGGGGCTCAGGTAAGTATTGGGGGGGGGGGGCTGCTGCAAACAATCCCCCCGCAAAAGTTTTTTTTACCTTAATGCATAGAATGCACCTTTACAACCCCTTCAATACCGGCACTTTCTCCCTTCCTTCCCTTCCCCAATACCGGGCACTTTCCCCCCTTCCTTCCCCTCCCCAATACCGGGCACTTTCCCCCCTTCCTTCCCCTCCCCAATACAGGGCACTTTCCCCCCTTCCTTCCCCAATACCGGGCACTTCCCCCCTTCCTTCCTTCCCCTCCCCAATACCGGGCACTTTCCTCGCTTCCTTCCCCTCCCCAATACCGGGCACTTTCCCCCCTTCCTTCCCCTCCCCAATACCGGGCACTTTCCCTCTTTCCTTCCCCTCCCCAATACCAGGCACTTTCCCCCCTTCCTTCCCCTGCCCAATACCGGGCACTTTCCCCCCTTCCTTCCCCTCCCCAATACCGGGCACTTTCCCCCCTTCCTTCCCCTCCCCAATCCCGGGCACTTTCCCCCTTCCTTCACCTTCCCAATACCGGGCGCTTTCCCCCTTCCTGCCCCTCCCCAATACCGGGCACTTTCCCCCTTCCCAATACCGGGCACTTTCCCCCTCCCCAATACCGGGCACTTTCCCCCTTCTTGCCCCTCCCCAATACCCGAGCACTTTCCCCCTTCCTGCCCCTCCCCAATACTGGGCACTTTCCCCCTTCCTGCCCCTCCCCAATACTGGGCACTTTCCCCCTTCCTGCCCCTCCCCAATACCGGGCACTTTCCCCCTTCCTGCCCCTCCCCAATACCGGGCACTTTCCCCCTTCCTGCCCCTCCCCAATACAGGGCACTTTCCCCCTTCCTTCCCCTCCCCAATACCGGGCACTTTCCCCCTTCCTTCCCCTCCCCAATACGGGCACTTTCCCCCTTCCTTCCCCTCCCCAATACCGGGCACTTTCCCCCTTCCTTCCCCTCCCCAATATCCACTTAAAGTGATATTAATATTAAAGTCTTTTTTTTTAAAACAACAAACATATTATACTCACCTGTTGTGTAAAGGTTTTGCACAGAGCGGCCCCCCCGATCCTCCTCTACTCAGGTCCCTCCTCTACTCAGGTCCCTCCTCTACTCAGGTCCCTCCTCTTCCTGCTGGACGCCCCAACAGCAAGCAGCTTATTTAAGCGTCACCCAAGCAGGAGAGACCCCCGAGCCACGGCATGTCCCACACCTCCTCTGTCTCCTGATCACTGGCTGTGAGTGACAGCAGCGGGAGCCACAAAAGCCAATCAGGAGTGCAAATCCCCGGAGTGCCAAGGTTCTCGTGTACATCGCTGGATCGAGAGGGGGGCTCAGGTAAGTATTGGGGGGGGGGGGGGGGCTGCTGCAAACAATCCCCCCGCAAAAGTTTTTTTTACCTTAATGCATAGAATGCACCTTTACAACCACTTCAACCCCTTCAATACCGGCACTTTCCCCCTTCCTTCCCCTCCCCAATACCGGGCACTTTCCCCCCTTCCTTCCCCTCCCCAATACCGGGCACTTTCCCCCCTTCCTTCCCCTCCCCAATACCGGGCACTTTCCCCCTTCCTTCCCCTCCCCAATACAGGGCACTTTCCCCCCTTCCTTCCCCAATACCGGGCACTTTCCCCCCTTCCTTCCTTCCCCTCCCCAATACCGGGCACTTTCCCCCCTTCCTTCCTTCCCCTCCCCAATACCGGGCACTTTCCCCCCTTCCTTCCCCTCCCCAATACCGGGCACTTTCCCCCCTTCCTTCCCCTCCCCAATACCGGTCACTTTCCCTCTTTCCTTCCCCTCCCCAATACCAGGCACTTTCCCCCATTCCTTCCCCTGCCCAATACCGGGCACTTTCCCCCCTTCCTTCCCCTCCCCAATACCGGGCACTTTCCCCCCTTCCTTCCCCTCCCCAATCCCGGGCACTTTCCCCCTTCCTTCACCTTCCCAATACCGGGCGCTTTCCCCCTTCCTGCCCCTCCCCAATACCGGGCACTTTCCCCCTTCCCAATACCGGGCACTTTCCCCCTTCCCAATACCGGGCACTTTCCCCCTTCCCAATACCGGGCACTTTCCCCCTTCCTGCCCCTCCCCAATACCCGAGCACTTTCCCCCTTCCTGCCCCTCCCCAATACTGGGCACTTTCCCCCTTCCTGCCCCTCCCCAATACTGGGCACTTTCCCCCTTCCTGCCCCTCCCCAATACCGGGCACTTTCCCCCTTCCTGCCCCTCCCCAATACCGGGCACTTTCCCCCTTCCTGCCCCTCCCCAATACCGGGCACTTTCCCCCTTCCTTCCCCTCCCCAATACCGGGCACTTTCCCCCTTCCTTCCCCTCCCCAATACCGGGCACTTTCCCCCTTCCTTCCCCTCCCCAATATCCACTTAAAGTGATATTAATATTAAAGTCTTTTTTTTTAAAACAACAAACATATTATACTTACCTGTTGTGTAAAGGTTTTGCACAGAGCGGCCCCCCTGATCCTCCTCTACTCAGGTCCCTCCTCTTCTCAGGTCCCTCCTCTTCCTGCTGGACGCCCCAACAGCAAGCAGCTTGTTTAAGCGTCACCCAAGCAGGAGAGACCCCCGAGCCACGGCATGTCCCACACCCCCTCTGTCTCCTGATTGGCTCACTGGCTGTGAGTGACAGCAGCGGGAGCCACAAAAGCCAATCAGGAGTGCAAATCCCCGGAGTGCCAAGGTTCTCGTGTACATCGCTGGATCGAGAGGGGGGCTCAGGTAAGTATTGGGGGGGGCTGCAAACAATCCCCCCCACAAAAGTTTTTTTTACCTTAATGCATAGAATGCACCTTTACAACCACTTCAATACCGGCACTTTCCCCCTTCCTTCCCCTCCCCAATACCGGGCACTTTCCCCCTTCCTTCCCCTCCCCAATACCGGGCACTTTCCCCCTTCCTTCCTTCCCCTCCCCAATACCGGGCACTTTCCCCCCTTCCTTCCCCTCCCCACTACCGGGCACTTTCCCCCTTCCTGCCCCTCCCCAATACCGGGCACTTTCCCCCTTCCTTCCCCTCCCCAATCCCGGGCACTTTCCCCCTTCCTTCCCCTCCCCACTACCGGGCACTTTCCCCCTTCCTGCCCCTCCCCAATACCGGGCACTTTCCCCTTCCTTCCCCTCCCCAATACCGGGCACTACAGGAATACAGACAAGACCCTCCCCCCACCTCCAGTGGAAGGAAACCCCCAGCCGGGAGGGGGGTGATCAGAGGGGACCCGAAATACAGACCCCCCCACCACCTCCCTCCAGTTGCAGAAACCTGGCTACCTGGTACAGGTAGGTAATTCCTCCCCCTCATCTTAAAAAGATGACACATTCGGAGCCGTACACACATTGCAGTGCCAGTGTGGGGGAGGGGGAGGTCCCACATTGTCCAGGCATGGTCCCCGCTCCTTGCTCTGCTGGCCCCAGCCACTCTTCCTCTTACTGTAATCTGGTAAGGGGGTGGCTGGAGGGGGAGGGGATGCTGTGTAGCAAACTCCCAGGGCACCCCGCCACCCTCTACATCATAAAGCTGCGCCCCAGGCACACGTCCCTTCCGCCCCCTCCTTTCCTGACCGCTGAGGTAGGAATATCTCAAAACTGCAGCCAAGTTCTGAGATAAATAGGTGAGAGTGTGGTGCTGCGCTAATCCTCTCAATGTGTGTGAAAAGATCTCAATAAAATAACTGTGTATGTTGTGACACAATAATTATTGGTGACTCTAGAATACAAATATATATATAGATATAACATAACGTGATACTTCAACCTCTAAAAAAATTCTGATAGCAGTATTGGTTAAAGATAATAGCCAGGCACATACCATACTACACTACACTGTCCACTATACTAACCACCATACTACACTACACTGTCCACTATACTAACCACCATACTACACTACACTGTCCACTATACTAACCACCATACTACACTACACTGTCCACTATACTAACCACCATACTACACTACATGGTCCACTATACTAACCACCATACTACACTACATGGTCCACTATACTAACCACCATACTACACTACACTGTCCACTATACTAACCACCATACTACACTACATGGTCCACTATACTAACCACCATACTACACTACACTGTCCACTATACTAACCACCATACTACACTACACTGTCCACTATACTAACCACCATACTACACTACACTGTCCACTATACTACACTGTCCACTATACTAACCACCATACTACACTACACTGTCCACTATACTAACCACCATACTACACTACATGGTCCACTATACTAACCACCATACTACACTACATGGTCCACTATACTAACCACCATACTACACTACACGGTCCACTATACTAACCACCATACTACACTACACTGTCCACTATACTAACCACCATACTACACTACACTGTCCACTATACTAACCACCATACTACACTACATGGTCCACTATACTAACCACCATACTACACTACATGGTCCACTATACTAACCACCATACTACACTACACTGTCCACTATACTAACCACCATACTACACTACACTGTCCACTATACTAACCACCATACTACACTACATGGTCCACTATACTAACCACCATACTACACTACACTGTCCACTATACTAACCACCATACTACACTACACTGTCCACTATACTAACCACCATACTACACTACACGGTCCACTATACTAACCACCATACTACACTACACTGACCACTACACTGTCCACTATACTATACTGACCACTATACTGTCAACTACACTGACTAACCACCATACCGACCACTATACTACACTACACTGACCTCCATACTATACTAGACTATACTGACCACTATGCTAACCACTATACTATACTACACTAACCACTATACTGTCCACTATACTACACTACACTGTCCTGCCTACAGTCTCTCTCTCTCGCCCCTCCCCCCCGGCCAGTAACAAGACTCTCACTCACCTTCTTATCCTGGCTGCATCGATCCGGAGGGGGAAAAGACAGCGGCAGCTCACATTCTTCTCTCCCCTGCGCTCTGCCTGCTGCCATGTTCAGTGTCCAGCGCCCTGTGATTGGGCGTATGGGGGGTCATGTGCGGAGGCGGGACTTCAGGAGCGATCGAGGACAGGCCAGCCCTACGCCTAACATGACCCCCATACGCCCAATCACAGGGCGCCAGACACTTAACATGGCGGCCGGAGCGCGGGGGACACAGGAATTTGAAATTAGGAGGAGGCAGCCAGTGACACATACTGGCGCCCCCCTAAATGTCGCGCCCGGGGCCACGGCACCCCTGCACCCCCCACGCTACGCCACTGCAGTCGCTGCCTTGTGGAAAACCCTACAGGTAAAAAGTAGTTGTACCCGATTCGGTGTAGGCGGCTTCTCCCAATTTTACATTTTTTTTATTCCCCTTCCTCCATATATGATAGCGCAGGAATACCTTTTATTTTATCAAGTTCTGAGATATTCCCACTTGAGCGGTCAGGAAGTGTTTCAGGGCCTCAGATTCACCCGCTTCACCACACAACATACACCACACACAACATACACCACACACAACATACACCACACACACAACATACACCACACACACACAACATACACCACACACACAACATACACCACACACACACACAACATACACCACACACACACAACATACACCACACACACAACATACACCACACACACACACAACATACACCACACACACACAACATACACCACACACACACAACATACACCACACACACACACAACATACACCACACACACAACATACACACACACACAACATACACCACACACATACACAACATACACACACACACAACATACACCACACACACATACAACACACATACAACACACACACAACATACACCACACACAACATACACCACACACACACAACATACACCACACACACACACACAACATACACCACACACAACATACAACACACACAACATACACCACACACACATACACCACACACAACATACACCACACACACACAACATACACCACACACACACACAACATACACCACATACAACATACACACACACACACACAACATACACCACATACAACATACACCACACACACACACAACATACACCACACACACAACATACACCACACACACACACGACATACACCACACACACAACATACACCACACACACACACACACAACAACATACACCACACACACACACACAACATACACCACACACAACATACACCACACACAACATACACCACACACAACATACACCACACACACAACATACACCACACACACCACAACATACACACACACACACAACATACACCACACACAACATACACCACACACACACAACATACACCACACACAACATACACCACACACACACATACACCACACAACACACACAACATACAACACACACCACATCATACACCACACACACACATACAACACATACACATACACACAACATACACCACACACACACAACATACACCACACACACAACATACACAACATACACCACACACACACAACATACACCAAACACAACATACACCACACACACAACATACACCACACACACAACATACACAACATACACCACACACACAACATACACCACACACAACATACACCACACACACACACAACATACACCGCATACACAACATACACAACATACATCACACCACAACATACACCACACACACAACATACACCACACACACACAACATACACCACATACACAAACACAACATACACCACACACACAACATACACCACACACAACATACACCACACACACACACACAACATACACCACACACACAACATACAACCACACACAACATACACCACACACACACACAACATACACCACACACACAACATACACAACATACACCACACACAACATACACCACACACAACATACACCACACACAACATACACCACACACACAACATACACCACACACAACATACACCACACACAACATACACCACACACACAACATACACCACACACACAACATACACCACACACACAACATACACCACACACAACATACAACACACACACAACATACACCCACACACAACATACACCACACACAACATACACCACACACACAACATACACCACACACACACAACATACACCACACACACAACATACACAACATACACCACACACACAACATACACCACACACACAACATACACCACACACAACATACGGCCGAACATTTTTAATGGTGGGAGTGACGCTGACGGTGAGGAGAAGCGGGTTCTCCGCAATGTGCAGAACTCTCATCATCACCTTACTGACATCCTCCACCCACCCCGTCCCCCACCTCATCCTCCACCCCATCCCTCCACCTCATCCATCTCCTTTCTCCATCCTCCACCCCATCCCCCACCTCACACAACATACAACACACACAACATACACCACACACAACATACACCACACACAACATACACCACACACAACATACACCACACACACAACATACACCACACACAACATACACCACACACAACATACACCACACACAACATACACCACACACACAACATACACCACACACACAACATACACCACACACACAACATACACCACACACAACATACAACACACACAACATACACCACACACAACATACACCACACACAACATACACACATACACCACACACACAACATACACCACACACACACAACATACACCACACACACAACATACACCACACACACACAACATACACCACACACACACAACATACACCACACACACACAACATACACCACACACAACATACACCACACACAACATACACCACACACACAACATACACCACACACACACAACATACACCACACACACAACATACACAACATACACCACACACACAACATACACCACACACACACATACACCACACACACAACATACACAACATACACCACACACACACAACATACACCAAACACAACATACACCACACACAACATACACAACATACACCACACACACACAACATACACCACACACACACATACACCACACACAACATACACCACACACACACACACAACATACACCGCATACACAACATACACAACATACATCACACACACAACATACACCACACACACACATACACCACACACACACACATACACCACATACACCAACACAACATACACCACACACACAACATACACCACACAACAACAACACACACACACACACACAACATACACCACACACACAACATACAACCACACACAACATACACCACACACACACACACATACACCACACACACAACATACACAACATACACCACACACAACATACACACACACACAACATACACCACACACAACATACACCACACACACAACATACACCACACACAACATACACCACACACAACATACACCACACACACAACATACACCACACACAACATACACCACACACACAACATCACCACACACACAACATACACCACACACACAACATACACCACACACAACATACACACACACACAACATACACCACACACAACATACACCACACACAACATACACCACACACACAACATACACCACACACACACAACATACACCACACACACAACATACACCACACACACAACATACACCACACACACAACATACACCACACACACAACATACACCACACACAACATACAACACACACACAACATACACCACACACAACATACCACACACACACATACACCACACACACAACATACACCACACACACACACAACATACACCACACACACAACATACACAACATACACCACACACACACAACATACACCAAACACAACATACACCACACACACAACATACACCACACACACAACATACACAACATACACCACACACACAACATACACCACACACACACACAACATACACCGCATACACAACATACACAACATACATCACACACACAACATACACCACACACACAACATACACCACACACACACAACATACACCACATACACCAAACACAACATAACACCACACACACAACATACACCACACACAACATACACCACACACCACACACAACATACACCACACACACAACATACAACCACACACAACATACACCACACACACACACAACATACACCACACACACAACATACACAACATACACCACACACAACATACACCACACACAACATACACCACACACAACATACACCACACACACAACATACACCACACACAACATACACCACACACAACATACACCACACACACAACATACACCACACACAACATACGGCCGAACATTTTTAATGGTGGGAGTGACGCTGACGGTGAGGAGAAGCGGGTTCTCCGCAATGTGCAGAACTCTCATCATCACCTTACTGACATCCTCCACCCACCCCGTCCCCCACCTCATCCTCCACCCCATCCCTCCACCTCATCCATCTCCTTTCTCCATCCTCCACCCCATCCCCCACCTCACACAACATACAACACACACAACATACACCACACACAACATACACCACACACAACATACACCACACACAACATACACCACACACACAACATACACCACACACAACATACACCACACACAACATACACCACACACAACATACACCACACACACAACATACACCACACACACAACATACACCACACACACAACATACACCACACACAACATACAACACACACAACATACACCACACACAACATACACCACACACAACATACACAACATACACCACACACACAACATACACCACACACACAACATACACCACACACACAACATACACCACACACACAACATACACCACACACAACATACGGCCGAACATTTTTAATGGTGGGAGTGACGCTGACGGTGAGGAGAAGCGGGTTCTCCGCAATGTGCAGAACTCTCATCATCACCTTACTGACATCCTCCACCCACCCCGTCCCCCACCTCATCCTCCACCCCATCCCTCCACCTCATCCATCTCCTTTCTCCATCCTCCACCCCATCCCCCACCTCACACAACATACAACACACACAACATACACCACACACAACATACACCACACACAACATACACCACACACAACATACACCACACACACAACATACACCACACACACAACATACACCACACACAACATACACCACACACACATACACCACACACACAACATACACCACACACAACATACACCACACACAACATACACCACAACAACATACACCACACACACAACATAACACCACACACACACAACATACACCACACACACAACATACACAACATACACCACACACACAACATACACCACACACACAACATACACCACATACACCACACACACACAACATACACCAAACACAACATACACCACACACACAACATACACAACATACACCACACACACAACATACACCACACACACAACATACACCACACACAACATACACCACACACACACACACAACATACACCGCATACACAACATACACAACATACATCACACACACAACATACACCACACACACAACATACACCACACACACACAACATACACCACATACACCAAACACAACATACACCACACACACAACATACACCACACACAACATACACCACACACACACACACAACATACACCACACACACAACATACAACCACACACAACATACACCACACACACACACAACATACACCACACACACAACATACACAACATACACCACACACAACATACACCACACACAACATACACAACATACACCACACACACAACATACACCACACACAACATACACCACACACAACATACACCACACACACAACATACACCACACACAACATACACCACACACACAACATACACCACACACACAACATACACCACACACAACATACAACACACACACAACATACACCACACACAACATACACCACACACAACATACACCACACACACAACATACACCACACACACACAACATACACCACACACACAACATACACAACATACACCACACACACAACATACACCACACACACAACATACACCACACACAACATACGGCCGAACATTTTTAATGGTGGGAGTGACGCTGACGGTGAGGAGAAGCGGGTTCTCCGCAATGTGCAGAACTCTCATCATCACCTTACTGACATCCTCCACCCACCCCGTCCCCCACCTCATCCTCCACCCCATCCCCCCACCCCACCTCATCCCCCACCTCATCCTCCACCCCATCCCTCCACCTCATCCATCTCCTTTCTCCATCCTCCACCCCATCCCCCACCTCATTCCTCCACCTCCATCCCATCCTCCTCCACCTCCGTCTTCTTCTGTCTCTGCTGCTTCTTCTTTCGTTCCTTGGGGTTCCTCCTTCACCGCGTTCTCCGCCTTTCCCTTCCCCCCACCCACCGGTCACCCCATCCCTCCTCCGAGTCGCCCCGTCCCATTGGTCGGTACCTTGAGGCCGATGAGCAGCGCGATGTCAGGACTCAGTTCCCGGTGTTCTGACATAAACTGTCCTCCTATCGGATAGTGTCCGCTCCGTACTGCGCAGGCGCAGCGCTTGCGCAGTACGGAGGAGAAGGAGATGCCGAAAGTGTCCGAAGTTGATCAGCTGACCATCAGCTGTACACGGCGCTCGGGCACTTCTTACTAGCGATGGCTTTGTAAGAGGGCCCCTCGCGGGCTCGCTTCGCTCGCCACGCTTCGGGCACGGCCTCGCTGTGCTCGGCAACTATTTATTCTACCTCTATGTCCACTTGGATAGTAGGGAATGAACCTGGACATAGGGTGAGAATAACAGCGCAGGCGCCGTGTACAGCTGATGATCAGCTGTTGAACTTCAGAGACTTTCGGCGTCTCGTTTGTCCTCCGTACTGCGCCTGCGCACTACAGGGCGGACACTATATGATAGGGGACTGTATTCGACAAGACACCGGATCTGGTTGTCGGAGGGCGATGACTTCGGCCAGTAGGGGGAGCTGTGAGCTCAGCACTCCTAGGGGGAGGGTCTTCATCCTGATAAGTGGCGGGAGGAGAGGCGGGTACATTGGCCCCGCGACTCCCCCCCCCCCACGGAAGCTCCTCCAGACGGTTCCCGCACAGGACGGGTGAGGCGGCCGAATTCCTCCTGAACCTCCCGGAGCTCCGCGCAGCCGGAGAGAGAGAAGAGAGCCGATCATCCGCCTCCCTCCTCCGGCCATCCCGCAATCAATCTACACACAGACACCCGGAAACACAGCCCGGCCAATCACCGGCCGCAGTCCTCTGCTCAGCCAATCACAGCCCGCCGCTGAGATGCCCACCAGAGAGGTGCGGCGCTGCCTCCACACAGCGCCCCCTGGCGGACACCAGCGGTACAGCGACATGACCGCCTCAATCTGCAGAGCTCAGCATTCTCCTATTTATTGATCCTGAAAATAATCAATTATCGGCTTATTCCAGATTTACATGTTAACCCTTCCACTGCCAGGGGTGATTTTTGTGCTTTTTGACATAAATGCTTAACCCCTTCAATACCGGACACTGTTACCCCCCTTCCTGCCCAGGCCAATGTTCAGATCTCACACTTTGCATGACAATGACTCAGTCCTGTAAGATTTGTACACAGAGGACATTGTTATCATTTATTTTACACAGAGAGAGAGATTTCTTTATCACCACAAAGGTTTTTTTTTATTAATAAACAAAAAGAAATAAAATAATCTTCATAAATTTCATCCAAAAATATATTTTACTTCATTTCTTCCAAATCCCCAAATCAGAGAATATTATTTATCTATAGAGAAGATCAACAATCCGCACACTATGAGATCTATATCCGATAATCGATCGATCTACTGACCTCCCACCTCCACCCCCACTACAAATATCCCCCCCGAATCACCCTCCCCCACTACAAATACCCCCCCCCCCAATCACCCTCCAGTACAAATACCCCCCCCCCGAATCACCCTCCCCCACTACAAATACCCCCCCCCCCCCCCGAATCACCCTCCAGTACAAATACCCCCCCGAATCACCCTCCAGTACAAATACCCCCCCCCCCCCAAATCACCCTCCAGTACAAATACCCCCCGAATCACCCCCCAGTACAAATACCCCCCCGAATCACCCCCCAGTACAAATACCCCCCGAATCACCCTCCAGTACAAATACCCCCCGAATCAAACCCCAGTACAAATACCCCCCCGAATCACCCTCCAGTACAAATACCCCCGAATCACCCCCCAGTACAAATACCCCCCCCCCCCCCGGAATCACCCTCCAGTACAAATACCCCCCGAATCACCCTCCAGTACAAATATCCCCCAAATCACCCCCCCAGTACAAATACCCCCCAAATCACCACCCCCCAAATCACCCCCAGTACAAATACCCCCCCCCCCCCCCGAATCACCCTCCAGTACAAATACCCTCCGAATCACCCTCCAGTACAAATATCCCCCAAATCATCCCCCCAGTACAAATACCCCCCGAATCACCAACCCCCAAAACACCCCCCAGTACAAATACCCCCCGAATCACCCCCCAGTACAAATACCCCCCAAATCACCCCCCAGTACAAATACCCCCCAAATCACCCCCCAGTACAAATACCTCCCAAATCATCCCCCAGTACAAATACCCCCCAAATCACCCCACAGTACAAATACCCCCCAAATCACCCTCCAGTACAAATACCTCCCAAATCGTCCCCCAGTACAAATAGCCCCCAATTACCCCCCAGTACAAATACCCCCCAAATCACCCCCCAGTACAAGTACCCCCCAAATCACCCCCCCCCAGTACAAATACCCCCCAAATAACCCCCCCAGTACAAATACCCCCAAATCACCCCCCAGTACAAATAGCCCCCAATTACCCTCAGTACAAATACCCCCCAAATCCCCCCCCAGTACAGTTTTTTGAAGTTGTCATTTTTTGTCACAATTT
The DNA here is from genome assembly GCA_037952835.1 of Lithobates septentrionalis. Taxonomy (NCBI): domain Eukaryota; kingdom Metazoa; phylum Chordata; class Amphibia; order Anura; family Ranidae; genus Lithobates; species Lithobates septentrionalis. Next base: position 57,556 of record JBBDGP010003335.1, on the reverse strand, counting down.
TTGGAAAATAAAGAAATAATAAAATAAAATAAAGTTTTGTTATTTTTTGTCACCAGTTCAGTCCAGTGTCACCTTATAACTGGTGACAGAGATCAGGGACACCGACTTATGACAGTACAAAAAATATTTATATATTTTTTATTTATTATGGGGTTTTTTCACAATTTTTTTTAACACACTTTTACCAGAGCAATATAATGTTGCCATAGTAACACTACTTCTCCGGGGAAGGGATCGGGATCTTTTTATTTTTTACATATTATGTTTGCTTATAGCAGTGAATTCGATCGCTATATACAAGCATTTTACTGAATTAAATCGACTCATTCACTTTGTTTTGCTGTGATTAGCTGTGATTGGCCTTGTCTGTACCATGTGATCACTGTGACCAATCACAGCTAGCAACACAATTGTAAACAATGGATGGCATGAAAGGAAGCCATCCATTGATTACAACTGTCATGTGACCTGCTGTGATTGGTTACAGCGATCACATGGTAGCGGCAGCAGGCCGGTGCAGTGATCAGTCATTGGCTGTGTCCAGTGAATGCCGCCGGTGACAGACCGCGCTGCTACACAGCCCCATCCAAGGGGACATCATCATGTGACATCCACCTGGATCGGCGAGAGGCTGGCATCATTTGCCCATAGGCTGGGCAGGAACCGGTTAAAAATAATTTTTTAGGCCTGAGGATTAGTAAAACCCCCAAACCTTATATGTTTTCTGAAAGCAGACACCCTGGAGAATAAAATAGTGACAGCTCTCATTTTTTTATGTCACACAACATTAGGGAAATGGTTTAAGAAACACAACATTTCCATCAAAAATACACTAAAGGTATTTTAGGGCACACAGACACAATATATTACCAATGATTTTACTAAAATAAAAAAGATGGGGTTGTACCAAGTAAATAGATGCCAAACATGTCAAGGCTTAAAATTCTAGGCATCAACGGCATTCTCACACTTACCAGTAATTCCCAATGATTTAAATGACAGCCAGGACTTGCTGTGTAAATACAGTATCTGTAGAAGATGCTGCTCTCAAAAATAGATTGGCACAGCGTTTATAAACATTGTTCTGAAAGGAGATCAAAAGATATAAAGTAACATTGTTTATAAACATTGATCAGACGGGAGATAGAGAGATACAACCTAACACTGTTTATAAACATTGATCAGACGGGAGATACAAAGTAACATTGTTTATAAACATTGATAAGACGGGAGATAGAGCTACAAACTAACATTGTTTATAAACATCGAACAGATGGGAAATAGAGAGATACAAAGTAACATTATTCATAAACATTGATCAGACGGGAGATAGAGAGATACAAAGTAACATTGTTTATAAACATTGATCAGATGACAGCGATTTTTCCCGCGTTTTGCGATTTGAGGGTTTTTCTTTACATTTACTGTATAAGGAGGGGGCTGGGAAGCCGGCTGCCGCATCCTTAACAACCGATGAGTCATCAGCTGTCAGTGGGGTTCCCCGCTGAAAGCTAAATGTGAAAAATATTTGCCTGCAAAAAAAATTCCCAAAAAAAAACAGCGTGGGGTTCCCCCCGGGTTAATACTAGGCTTTTCAGGTATGTATGGATTCGGAGGGAACAATGGCGTGGGGTTCCCCCCAAAATCCGTACAGACCCTTATCCGAGCATGCCGCCCGGTAGGTCAGGAAAGGGAGAGGACGAGCGAGCGCCCCCCCCGAACCATACCAGGCCACATGCCCTCAACATGGGGGGGTGAGTGCTTTGGGGCAGGGGGGGCTCTGCCCCCCCCACCCCAAAGCACCTTGCCCCCAGGTTGATGGGGACAAGGGCCTCTTCCCGAAAACCCTGGCCGGTGGTTGTCAGGGTCTGCGGGCAGGGGGCTTATTTGAATCTGGAAGCCCCCATAATCAAGGGGGGCCCCCAGATCTCAGTCCCCCCCTGTGAATGGGTATGGGGGTACATTGTACCTCTACCCATTCACCAAAAAAAGTGAAATGTTAACAAAATACAAGACCCGGTTTTTGACAAGTTCTTTATTAAATAAGAAGCCCGGAGCCATCTTCTCCTGGAACCGTCATCTCCCGGTGTCGTCTTCTTCTTGTGCTGCAGAACCATCTTCTTCCTCGTCGCCTACGTCTTTCTCTTCTTCCTCGCCGCCAACGTCTTTCTCCTTGCCGCTGGTTACCCGCTAAAAAAACAAAAAGGGCCGCTCTTGTCCTGAGGCTGTCTTCCTCCGTTGTGACGTCTCCCGCAGTCTGACATCTCCTATATAGCTATGGGGCATGGCCATCCAATGATGTCGCCCGGAGAGCCTGCCACCTTGTGACGACACAAGGGACGGCTCTACGCGTGATGTCATTGGATGGCCACGCCCCATAGCTATATAGGAGATGTCAGACTGCGGGAGACGTCACAACGGAGGATGACAGTCTCAGGACAAGAGCAACCTTTTTTGTTTTTAGCGGCAAGGAAAAAGACAGCGGCGCGGGAGAAGACAGCTCTGGTAGAAGACGGCGGCGGGGGAAGATGGCTCAGGGTGAAGACGGCAGCGGGAGAGACGGCGGCAGGAGAAGACGGCTTGGGGAGAAGACGGCGGCGGGAGAGACGGCGGCAGGAGAAGACGGCTTGGGGAGAAGATGGCGGCGGGAGAGACGGCGGCAGGAGAAGACGGCTTGGGGAGAAGACGGCGGCGGGAGAGACGGCGGCGGGGGAAGATGGCTCAGGGTGAAGACGGCACCGGGAGAGATGGCGGCAGGAGAAGACGGCTTGGGGAGAAGATGGCGGCGGGAGAGACAGCGGCAGGAGAAGACGGCTTGGGGAGAAGACGGCGGCGGGAGAGACGTCGGCGGGGGAAGATGGCTCAGGGTGAAGACAGCACCGGGAGAGACGGCGGCAGGAGAAGACGGCTTGGGGAGAAGACGGCATTGGGAGAGACGGCTTGGGGAGAAGACGGCTTGGGGAGAAGACGGCGGCGGGAGAGGCGGCGGCGGGGTAAGATGGCTCAGGGTGAAGACGGCACCGGGAGAGATGGTGGCAGGAGAAGATGGCGGCGGGAGAGACGGCGGCAGGAGAAGACGGCTTGGGGAGAAGACGGCGGCAGGAGAGACGGCGGCGGGTGAAAATGGCTCAGGGTGAAGACGGCACCGGGAGAGATGGCGGCAGGAGAAGACGGCATGGGGAGAAGATGGCGGCGGGAGAGACGGCGGCGGGGGAAGATAGCTAAGGGTGAAGACGGCACCGGGAGAGACGGCGGCAGGAGAAGACAGCTTGGGGAGAAGATGGCAGCGGGAGAGACAGCTTGGGGAGAAGACAGCTTGGGGAGAAGATGGCGGCGGGAGAGACAGCGGTGGGAGAAGACAGCTTGGGGAGAAGATGGCGGCGGGAGAGACAGTGGCGGGGGAAGATAGCTCAGGGAGAAGACAGCAGCGGGACAGACGGCGGCAGGAGAAGACGGCTTGGGGAGAAGATGGCGGCGGGAGAGATGGCAGCAGGGGAAGATGGCTCAGGGTGAAGACGGCACCGGGAGAGACGGAGGCAGGAGAAGACGGCTTGGGGAGAAAACGGCAGTGAGAGAGACAGCGGCGGGGGAAGATGGCTCAGGGTGAAGACAGCACCGGGAGAGACGGCGGCAGGAGAAGATGGCTTGGGGAGAAGACGGCGGCGGGAGAGACGGCGGCGGAGGAAGATGGCTCAGGGTGAAGACGGCACTGGGAGAGACAGCGGCAGGAGAAGACGGCTTGGGGAGAAGACGGCGGCGGGGGAAGATGGCTCAGGGTGAAGACGGCACCGGGAGAGACGGCGGCAGGAGAAGATGGCTTGGGGAGAAGACGGCGGCGGGGAAGATGGCTCAGGGTGAAGACGGCACCGGGAGAGACGGCGGCAGGAGAAGACGGCTTGGGGAGAAGATGGCGGCGGGAGAGACAGCGGCGGGAGAAGACATCGGCGGGAGAAGATGGCGGCAGGAGAGACAGCGGCGGGAGAAGACAGCTTGGGGAGAAGATGGCGGCGGGAGAGACAGCGGCGGGGGAAGATAGCTCTGGGAGAAGACAGCACCGGGAGAGATGGCGGCAGGAGAAGATGGCTTGGGGAGAAGACTGCGGCGGGAGAGACGGCAGAGGGGGAAGATGGCTCAGGGTGAAGACGGCATCGGGAGAGACGGAGGCAGGAGAAGACGGCTTGGGGAAAAGACGGCGGCAAGAAAGACGGCGGCGGGAGAAGATGGCTCAGGGAGAAGACAGCACCGGGAGAGACGGCGGCAGGAGAAGATGGCTTGGGGAGAAGATGGCTTGGGGAGAGACGGCGGCAGGAGAAGATGGCTTGGGGAGAAGACGGCGGCGGGAGAGACGGCGGTGGAGGAAGATGGCTCAGGGTGAAGACGGCACTGGGGAGAAGACGGCGGCGGGAGAGACGGCTGGGGGGGATGTGTTCACTCTTCAAAGACATTATCGGTTATGGGTGGATGTACGCTCGTGTCTCTCTGTGTGTCTGATCAGCACATGGGGGGAGGGGGGCTATGGCGTGTTCCTGAAGATAATCTCCCATCCTCAGGAATGGTAGAATAATCCAGATATGCGTTGTTCTCTAATGCCGTGTACACACGAGCGGACATTTCGACCGTGTGTGGGCTTCATCGGACCTGCAGTGGACTTTTTCAGTCGAAAATCTGACACACTTTAGATTTGGAACATGTTTCAAATCTTTACGTCGGACCCAGTTCCTATCGGAAAATCCGCTCGTCTGTATGCTAGTCCGACGGACAAAAACCGATGCTAGGGCAGCTATTGGCTACTGGCTATGAACTTCCTTATTTTAGTCCGGTGTACGTCATCACGTACGAATCCATCGGACTTTGGTGTGATCGTGTGTAGACAAGTCTGTTCATTCGGAAAGTCCGTTGGAAGTCCGTCGGATAGAACGTTGGACCAGTCTGGTCGAAAAGTCCGCACGTGTGTATGCGGCATAATGCCCTGTACACACGGTCGGATTTTCCGATGGAAAATGTCCGATTGGAGCGTGTTGTCGGAAATTCCGACCGTGTGTGGGCTCCATCGGACATTTTCCATCGGATTTTCCGACACACAAAGTTGGAGAGCAGGAGATAAAATTTTCCGACAACAAAATACGTTGTCGGAAATTCCAATCGTGTGTACACAAATCCGACGGACAAAGTGCCACGCATGCTCAGAATAAATAAAGAGATGAAAGCTATTGGCCACTGCCCCGTTTATAGTCCCGACGTACGTGTTTTACGTCACCGCGTTCAGAACGATCGGATTTTCCGACAACTTTGTGTGACCGTGTGTATGCAAGACAAGTTTGAGCCAACATCCGTCTGAAAAAATCCTAGGATTTTGTTGTCGGAATGTCCGAACAAAGTCCGACCGTGTGTATGGGGCATAAGGGCCCTTTCACACTGGGGCGGCGTCGGCGGTAAGGCGCTGCTATTGTAAGCGGCGCTTTACCGACGGTATGCGGCCGCTAGAAATGGTTAAAAACCACCGCAAAGCGCCTCTGCAGAGGTGCTTTGCCGGCGGTATAGCCGCGCTGTCCCATTGATTTCAATGGGCAGGAGCGGTGAAGGAGCGGTATATACTCCGTTCCTTCACCGCTCCGAAGATGCTGCTAGCAGGACTTTTTTTCCCGTCCTGCCAGCGCACCGCTCCAGTGTGAAAGCCCTCGGGGCTTTCACACTGGAGAGACAGCAAGGCACTTTTGGGTTGGTTTGCAGGCGCTATTATTAGCGCAATAGCGCCTGCAAACCGCCCCAGTGTGAAAGGACCCTTAGGATGTGAGGATGGTGGTTATGTCTGTTTTATTCGAGAAACAGGGAAGTACTAAGATGAATTGTACCAAAGAATTGAAAAGAACGCTTTATTAGCGCCGGAGACATGGATTACGAATAGCGTAAAGAGAAATCTCCACATCAGTGCGGCCTGGTATGGTTCAGGAGGGGGGAGGGCGCTCGCTCGTCTCCTCCCTTTCCTGACCTGCATGCTCGGATAAGGGTCTGGTATGGATTTTGGATTATTTTTTAAATTTTGACGTGGGGGTGTCCCCTCCTAATCCATACCGAACCGAAAACGCCGTTTTTTTCGTGAATTTTTTTTTAGCCGGCAATTCATTTTTTTACATTCAGCTGTCAGTGGGGAAGCCGGCTCATCGGTTGTTAAGGACACGGCGGCCGGCTTCCCGACCCACTCCTTAGCAGCCAGCTATATACAGTATATGTGAAAAAAAAACAAACACACACAAATCGCAAAACACAAATAGCGGTAAAAACGCAGTTACAAAAATGCAGAAAGCACAACAAAAAGCACTGCAGAAACACTCAGAAGCAACATGCATAGGTGTGAACCGAGCCCTAGACCTTGTGTCTGCACAGCTTCCTGTAGTCAGGAGTGTACAGGTGGGCTGACAACGCTGCTATAGGAAGTGGACCCTGCGGTTAGTGTTGTCACCCGCTACCCGGAAGGGACATGTTGGCAGGATCAACAGGTATTCCTACCCACTTTGGCACTCACTAAGGGGCGCAGTGCTGAATGGCAAAAAATGGCCTGGGTATGAAGGGGGGTAAGACCCTCCACAGTAGATAATTAATAAAAATACCTTTACGATCACCTTAACACATCCGCACAGCAATTTTTTTTAGATACATAAACCCCATTGAGTGGCACTGGCAGAAGCAGCACTATATGTCCTGAAAATGCTCCTTACTGGCCCTTTAAAAGTGATTTCCCACAGCCTGAGAAGTAGTAATTATCCGGCCGGCAGTTTATAAATAAGACAAATTCACAGAACAGCGACAGTCTACGGCTCCGCGGTCTGTGACTAAGCAGCGTGATAATTTGTATCTATGGATTTTATACGTAGCAATTATGTTATAAGTTTGTTTTGCTGAAGTTTATTTTCACCCCCCAAAAATTGACGTTTTTCATTCCTTTTCCTAGAATAAGAGGATTTAATTCCCACTATATGATGAAAACTATACATCAGAGGGGAGGCTGTATACACCGTCCTTCTATCATTGTATATTTATATGTCATCTATATATCATCATTGTATATTTATATATCATCATTGTATATTTATATATCATCATTGTATACATTTTATATCATTTATATATTATCATTGTATATTTATATATCATTTATTTATCATGGTGTTTTTTTTTAATATATATATATATGGTGTTTTTATTTTTTGCTATAGTGGGGACGGAAAGTATTCAGACCCCCCTAAATTTTTCACTCTTTGTTAAATGATTTTAGCAAATGGCTGCAATATAAGTTCATTTTTTCCTCATTAATGTACACACAGCCTTCCATATTGTACACACAGCACCCCATATTGTACACACAGCGCCCCATATTGTACACACAGCACCCCATATTGTACACACAGCTCCCCATATTGTACACACAGCACCCCATATTGTACACACAGCACCTCATATTGTACACACAGCACCCCATATTGTACACACAGCACCCCATATTGTACACACAACACCCCATATTGTACACACAGCACCCCATATTGTACACACAGCACCTCATATTGTACACACAGCACCCCATATTGTACACACAGCGCCCCATATTGTACACACAGCACCCCATATTGTACACACAACACCCCATATTGTACACACAGCACCCCATATTGTACACACAGCTCCCCATATTGTACACACAGCACCCCATATTGTACACACAGCACCCCATATTGTACACACAGCACCCCATATCGTACACACAGCCCCCCATATTGTACACACAGCACCCCATATTGTACACACAGCCTTCCATATTGTACACACAGCACCCCATATTGTACACACAGCGCCCCATATTGTACACACAGCTCCCCATATTGTACACACAGCACCCCATATTGTACACACAGCACCCCATATTGTATACACAGCACTCCATATTGTACACACAGCACCCCATATTGAATACACAGCACTCCATATTGTACACACAGCACCCCATATTGTACACACAGCGCCCCATATTGTACACACGGCACCCCATATTGTACACCCAGCACCCCATATTGTACACACAGCACCCCATATTGTACACACAGCGCCCCATATTGTACACACAGCACCCCATATTGTACACACAGCACCTCATATTGTACACACAGCACCCCATATTGTACACACAGCACCTCATATTGTACACACAGCACCCCATATTGTACACACAGCACCCCATATTGTACACACAACACCCCATATTGTACACACAGCACCCCATATTGTACACACAGCTCCCCATATTGTACACACAGCACCCCATATTGTACACACAGCACCCCATATTGTACACACAGCCCCCATATTGTACACACAGCACCCCATATTGTACACACAGCGCCCCATATTGTACACACAGCACCCCATATTGTACACACAACACCCCATATTGTACACACAGCACCCCATATTGTACACACAGCTCCCCATATTGTACACACAGCACCCCATATTGTACACACAGCACCCCATATTGTACACACAGCACCCCATATCGTACACACAGCCCCCCATATTGTACACACAGCACCCCATATTGTACACACAGCCTTCCATATTGTACACACAGCACCCCATATTGTACACACAGCGCCCCATATTGTACACACAGCTCCCCATATTGTACACACAGCACCCCATATTGTACACACAGCACCCCATATTGTATACACAGCACTCCATATTGTACACACAGCACCCCATATTGAATACACAGCACTCCATATTGTACACACAGCACCCCATATTGTACACACAGCGCCCCATATTGTACACACGGCACCCCATATTGTACACCCAGCACCCCATATTGTACACACAGCACCCCATATTGTACACACAGCGCCCCATATTGTACACACAGCACCCCATATTGTACACACAGCTCCCCATATTGTACACACAGCACCCCCCATATTGTACACCCAGCACCCCATATTGTACACACAGCACCCCCCATATTGTACACACAGCACCCCATATTGTACACCCAGCACCCCATATTGTACACACAGCACCCCATATTGTACACACAGCGCCCCATATTGTACACACAGCACCTCATATTGTACACACAGCACCTCATATTGTACACACAGCACCCCATATTGTACACACAGCACCCCATATTGTACACACAACACCCCATATTGTACACACAGCACATCATATTGTACACACAGCGCCCCATATTATACACACAGCACCCCATATTGTACACACAGCACCCCATATTGCACACACAGCCCCCCATATTGTACACACAGCACCCCCATATTGTACACACAGCACCCCATATTGTACACACAGCACCCCATATTGTACACCCAGCACCCCATATTGTACACACAGCACCCCATATTGTACACACAGCGCCCCATATTGTACACACAGCACCCCATATTGTACACACAACACCCCATATTGTACACACAGCACATCATATTGTACACACAGCGCCCCATATTATACACACAGCACCCCATATTGTACACACAGCACCCCATATTATACACACAGCACCCCATATTGTACACACAGCACCCCCCATATTGTACACACAGCACCCCATATTGTACACCCAGCACCCCATATTGTACACACAGCCCCCCATATTGTACACACAGCACCCCATATTGTACACACAGCACCTCATATTGACAGAAAAACACAGAATTGTTGACATTTTTGCAGATTTATTAAAAAAGAAAAACTGAAATATCACATGCTCCTAACTATTCAGACCCTTTGCTCAGTATTTAGTAGAAGCCCCTTTTGATGAGTCTTTTTGGGAAAGATACAAGTTTTTCACACCTGGATTTGGGGATCCTCTGCCATTCCTCCTTGCAGATCCTCTCCAGTTCTGTCAGGGGGGATGGTAAACGTTGGTGGACGGCCATTTTTAGGTCTCTCCAGAGATGCTCAATTGGGTTTAAGTCAGGGCTCTGGCTGGGCCATTCAAGAACAGTCACGGAGTTGTTGTGAAGCCACTCCTTCATTATTTTAGCTGTGTGCTTAGGGTCATTGTCTTGTTGGAAGGTAAACCTTCGGCCCAGTCTGAGGTCCTGAGCACTCTGGAGAAGGTTTTCATCCGGGATATCCCTGTACTTGGCCGCATTCATCTTTCCTCGATTGCAACCAGTCGTCCTGTCCCTTCAGCTGAAAAACACCCCCACAGCATGATGCTGCCACCACCATGCTTCACTGTTGGGACTGTATTGGACAGGTGATGCGCAGTGCCTGGTTTTCTCCACACATACCGCTTAGAATTAAGGCCAAAAAGTTCTATCTTGGGCTCATCAGACCAGAGAATCTTATTTCTCACCATCTTGGAGTCCTTCAGGTGTTTTTTTAGCAAACTCCATGCGGCTTTCATGTGTCTTGCACTGAGGAGAGGCTTCCGTCAGGCCACTCTGCCATAAAGCCCCGACTGGTGGAGGGCTGCAGTGATGGTTGACTTTCTACAACTTTCTCCCATCTCCCGACTGCATCTCTGGAGCTCAGCCACAGTGATCTTTGGGTTCTTCTTTACCTCTCTCGCCAAGGCTCTTCTCCCCCGATAGCTCAGTTTGGCCGGACGGCCAGCTCTAGGAAGGGTTCTGGTCGTCCCAAACATCTTCCATTTAAGGATTATGGAGGCCACTGTGCTCTTAGGAACTTTAAGTGCAGCAGAAATTTTTTTTTGTAACCTTGACCAGATCTGTGCCTTGCCACAATTCTGTCTCTGAGCTCTTCAGGCAGTTCCTTTGACCTCATGATTCTCATTTGCTCTGACATGCACTGTGAGCTGTAAGGTCTTATATAGACAGGTGTGTGGCTTTCCTAATCAAGTCCAATCAGTATAATCAAACACAGCTGGACTCAAATGAAGGTGTAGAAACATCTCAAGGATGATCAGAAGAAATGGACAACACCTGAGTTATATATATGAGTGTCACAGCAAAGGGTCTGAATACTTAGGACCATGTGATATTTCAGGTTTTCTTTTTTAATAAATCTGCAAAAATGTCAACAATTCTGTGTTTTTCTGTCAATATGGGGGAGCAAAATATTACAGCGCACACATGCAAAAAAGACATTTACCTCCAGCAGGGCTAGTTTAAAACACCTAGACAATCTGAAAAATATTAGCAAAAAATATGGGGATTTGGTCACACCATATTGCTATATGGTGCTAAGCCCACTTACTGCGACAAAGTACCCCACGATTAGTGGGTCCTACACTATCCATAGACTGGGAGATCCCCATATTTTTTGCTAATATTTTTCAGATTGTCTAGGTGTTTTAAACTAGCCCTGCTGGAGGTAAATGTCTTTTTTTGCATGTGTGCGCTGTAATATTTTGCTCTGCTGTATGGTCTTATGGCTGCACCAGCTTTAATGCATCTTTTAGGGTGTGCCCCCAAAATATCTTGTTTGTTTGTTTTCTGTCAATATGGGGTGCTGTGTGTACAATATGGGGGGCTGTGTGTACAATATGAGGTGCTGTGTGTACAATATGGGGGGCTGTGTGTACAATATGAGGTGCTGTGTATACAATATGGGGTGCTGTGTATACAATATGAGGTGCTGTGTGTACAATATGGGGTGCTGTGTGTACAATATGAGGTGCTGTGTGTACAATATAAGGTGCTGTGTGTACAATATGAGGTGCTGTGTGTACAATATGGGGTGCTGTGTGTACAATATGGGGTGCTGTGTGTACAATATGGGGTGCTGTGTGTACAATATGGGGGGCTGTGTGTACAATATGAGGTGCTGTGTGTACAATATGGGGGGCTGTGTGTACAATATGGGGTGCTGTGTATACAATATGGGGTGCTGTGTGTACAATATGGGGTGCTGTGTATACAATATGGGGTGCTGTGTGTACAATATGGGGTGCTGTGTGTACAATATGGGGTGCTGTGTATACAATATGGGGTGCTGTGTATACAATATGGGGTGCTGTGTGTACAATATGGGGTGCTGTGTATACAATATGGGGTGCTGTGTGTACAATATGGGGTGCTGTGTGTACAATATGGGGTGCTGTGTATACAATATGGGGGTGCTGTGTGTACAATATGGGGTGCTGTGTGTACAATATGGGGTGCTGTGTGTACAATATGGGGTGATGTGTGTACAATATTGGGTGCTGTGTGTACAATATGGGGTGCTGTGTGTACAATATGGGGTGATGTGTGTACAATATGGGGTGCTGTGTGTACAATATGGGGTGCTGTGTGTACAATATGGGGTGATGTGTGTACAATATGGGGTGCTGTGTACAATATGGGGTGATGTGTGTACAATATGGGGTGCTGTGTGTACAATATGGGGTGCTGTGTGTACAATATGGGGTGCTGTGTATACAATATGGGGTGCTGTGTATACAATATGGGGTGCTGTGTGTACAATATGGGGTGCTGTGTATACAATATGGGGTGCTGTGTGTACAATATGGGGTGCTGTGTGTACAATATGGGGTGCTGTGTATACAATATGGGGGTGCTGTGTGTACAATATGGGGTGCTGTGTGTACAATATGGGGTGCTGTGTGTACAATATGGGGTGATGTGTGTACAATATTGGGTGCTGTGTGTACAATATGGGGTGCTGTGTGTACAATATGGGGTGATGTGTGTACAATATGGGGTGATGTGTGTACAATATGGGGTGCTGTGTGTACAATATGGGGTGCTGTGTGTACAATATGGGGTGATGTGTGTACAATATGGGGTGCTGTGTACAATATGGGGTGATGTGTGTACAATATGGGGTGCTGTGTGTATAATATGGGGTGCTGTGTGTACAATATGGGGTGCTGTGTGTACAATATGGGGTGATGTGTGTACAATATGGGGTGATGTGTGTACAATATGGGGGGCTGTGTGTACAATATGGGGTGCTGTGTGTACAATATGGGGGGCTGTGTGTACAATATGGGGGGCTGTGTGTACAATATGGGGTGCTGTGTGTACAATATGGGGTGCTGTGTGTACAATATGGGGTGCTGTGTGTACAATATGGGGTGCTGTGTGTACATTAATGAGGGAAAAAATGAACTTAAATGAATTTAGCAAATGGCTGCAATATAACAAAGAGTGAAAAATGTAAGGGGGTCTGAATACTTTCCGTCCCCGCTGTATATAAATGAAAAAAAAATTTCTTCATACATTTTGGCCAAAAAGTATTCTGCTCCATGTCTTTGGTAAATAAAAAATCCCAATAAGTGTGTATTGATTGGTTTTGCGTGAAAGTGATATCATCTAAAAACGATGGGATATATACTGGAAAAAATGTTTTTTCTACTAATGGGGGTGATCAGCGACTTATAATGGGGCTGTGATACTGTGGCGGAAAATCTGACACTAAAAGCCCTTGCACACTGGGGCGGTTTGCAGGCGCTATTGCGCTAATAATAGCGCCTGCAAACCGCCCCGAAAGTGCCGCTACTGTCATTCCAGTGTGAAAGCCCGAGGGCTTGCACACTGGAGCGATGCGCTGGCAGGACGGTAAAAAAAGTCCTGCTAGCCGCATCTTCGGAGCGGTGAAGGAGCGGTGTGTATACCGCTCCTTTACCGCTCCTGCCCTTGAAATCAATGGGACGGCGCGGCTATACCGCCGGCAAAGCGCCTCTGCAGAGGCGCTTTGCGGTGGTATTTAACCCTTTCTCGGTCACTAGCGGGGGGTAAAACCGCCCCGCTAGCGGCCGAATACCGACGGTAAAACGCCGCTAATAATAGCGGCGTTTTACCGCCGACGCCGCCCCCCGCCCCAGTGTGCAAGGGCTCTAATTGACACTTTGTGGGAACAGGGTAACTACCACTGACATCACCAGTGACTCTAATATAGAGATCAGTGCTAATACTATACACTGTCACTGTATTAATGACACTGGCTGGAAAGGATTTTTGTCTACAGTGACAAAGGTGCATTTTGCTGCGCCCCCCTTCCCCTCACACGCCATCATCCCACCACCCGCCCCCACTGCACAATGCATCCCCCCACCCCCATATGGGATACACTTTATTTGAAAACCATTAAGCTATGCTGCATTAAAGATTTAATCAAACTGCCTCTGAAGGGTGTGTGTAACGAGGAGGAAGGGCAGGGTAACGAGGAGGGGGGGGGGGGGGTTTACTCCCCATATCCTCTCACAGCCTACAGCTGCTCTGGCACCTCCTTCACATCCCATCCATAATGTGATGGGGCGCAGAATGAAGGACGTCACACAGCATTGGAAATCTGAGCTGTGCTGAACTGCCACTAAATGGCAGTTTGTAATGAGGGGGCGGGGTCATGCATTCCCCGTTTCCTCTCACTGGGTATCGGAAGCTGGCAGGTAAGACAAACTAAAACTCCCAAGCTGCCCCCGGTAGGAGAGAGAGGGTGCAGTGTTAGGGAACCCATAACATGTATTTTAAAACTCCAAATCCCCAGAAAATGGCTTAAGGCGGAGCTCCACCCTAAAGGGGAAGCTCCTGTTTTTGACAGGTACCCGTCCCCACTTCCGGGGGGCCTCGCCACGGTTTCCCTTACAAGGAATGGCGGCGGCCCATCCGTAGGGGGTGTACGGGCGCTTCCCCCCCCCCCCATCCATGCGTCAGGCCCCCTAAGGCTCAAAAAAAGGGTGGGCTCGGGGCGCAGAGCATTGTGCCCTGAGCCCACCCAGTTGTGTGACATAAGCAAATTACTATTCGCTATTGTCTTCCTGTTTCTCCTCCTGGCCAATCAGGGATTGGCTCCTGAGACCCGATTGGCCGGGAGTCGGAAGACCCCATTGGCCGGGAGGAGAAGACAGAGGGGGGACACGGAGGAGGGATTCAAACTCGGGGGAGAGCCGCTCTCCCTGCTCTGCCCGTCTCCTTTCAGCAGCAGGCATTCCCACACCGTTCTCCTGGCACTGATCAGCCGTGTCCGTGACCACAGTCATATAAGAAGTGAGTGGGGGGGTTGGAGCGGCGGGGGGGGTCCATGGTCAGGTCTGTCTGCCACCCCCCCCTGACCGATGGAGCACCGGACGCCAATGGCTGCGGCAGCACCCGAGAGCCAATTGGAAAATCGGCTGGGGTGCCGACATCGCCGGACCCCTGGACAGGTAATTGTCCTAAATATTATTAGACCATAGGCGTGTGCGCACAGGGTGTGCCAGATGTGCCTGGGCACACCCTAATCACCCCATGCGCATTATCGCTGTGTGTGGCGGCAGGAAAATGGGAAAGATCTCTCTCTTACCAACTCTGCCATAAGAGAAGGGTTTACACTGTGCCAACAGGGAGATCGATGTGCCCGCCGGGTCATATATATGTAGACACACATATGTGTGTTATTGTGAGCTTTAGGGGTGCACAGCCTAATCCAATGGGGTGCGCACACTTATGTATTAGACTTTTCTTTTTTGGGTTTTTTTTTTTATTTTTGTGTTTTTTCCTTTTTTTTTACCACTGCTGCAAACACTGCTGAGAGACTTAGTCAACTTTACGATTTATTTACTGTCTCCTTCTCGATTTCGCATCATTGTGGTATTTTCCCAGGACTTTTTTTATTTTTTTGTTACTTCTATTATCAAAATTTTTCAAAAGTTTAATATTAAAATAAAATAAAAAAACAAAAATAAAAATACTTTTTATATTTGTAGGGGGTGGGGACTGGAGCTCCGCTTTAAGGTGGCTGCCGCCGGTCCGGGTTTTACTGAAATCTCCCGATTTTGGCTGAAATTCTCCAGGAGATGAAAACTCTCCGAACACTTTTAAGGATTACTTGGTAATCTTCCCGTTCTTGATCCCCTGGGAGGGCGATTCGGGGCGCCTGCAGCGGTCAGAGAGAGAAGAGCCTAGGAGGTTTTTTTTTTTTTTACTTCCTTTACTAACGGAACTATTCCAGATTGGGAATCCACCTCCAGGAACCTCTGATGTGGTCGGAGGTTCACCTAATCCTTCCTCCATCACACATAAAAGGGAGGCTTTCTATATTTATTATTTATATATTATTTATATTTCTATATTTATCATTTATGTATATATTATTTATATTTCTATATTTATCATTTATGTATATATTATTTATATTTCTATCTTTATTTAGTTATTATTCTTTATTTATTATGGTCACCACTGAAGAAAAAAATGATACAAATATTTTTATTTTCTGTGTATGATGCCTATATGTTTTTTTTAGTGTTTGTTGATTTTATAATAATATTTTGTAAAAGAAAAAAAATTGTACGATTTTGCAAACATTGTGCAAGTTGTGTCTTAAAAATTCCGCCTTAGTTGGGGGGGGGGGGGTTTGACCCTCTAGAGTCATTTGCAAATATTATAATTTGCGGGTTTCGGCACTACAAGGCCTTTTTTTATTTACTTTCTCTATTTTTGGTCCAGCAAATATAGCATATTGCATTCATGTTTTGTGTTATTATATTTAACCAGAAGGGGGAGCAGTTGACTATTTATAAAACTGAGAAGATATAGGGAAAAAAAAAAGAAACAGATATAAATCATCAAGTTAAAGGGGAACTCCAGGCAAACATTATTGCAAATAATAATATAAAAATAAAATTGTAAAAAAAAATAAAAAAAATAAAATTGTAAAAATATAAAAATAAAATTGTAAAAAAATAATACAAAAATAAAAATCTACTGACACCGCCCTACTGTTTTTTTACATTTATATATAAGAGTTTGTATATATATATATATATATATATATATATATATATAGATATATATATATATATATATATATATATATATACATATACACACACACACACACACACACACACACACACACACACATATATATATATATATATATATATATATATATATATATATATATATATATATATACATATATATACACACACACATATATATACACACACACACATATATATATATACATACACACATATATATATATATTTTACACATACAGACACACACATGAGCTTGAGCTTTGGGGTGCACACATATGTGCATACTCTGTGTGTATATATAGAAATAGATATATATCATCAAGTTAAAGGGGAGCTCCAGGCAAACATTATTGCAAATAATAATATAAAAATAAAATTGTAATTAATAATAATATAAAAATACAAAAATAAAATTGTAAATAATAATATAAAAACAGAATTGTAAAAAATAATAAAAAATTAAATTGTAAATAATAATATAAAAATAAAATGGTAAAAATATATATATATAAACAAATGTAAATAATATAATATAATAATACAAAAATAACAATTTAAAAAAAAAAATAATACAAATAAAATTGTAAAACATAATAAAAAATAAAATTGTAAAAAATAATATAAAAATAAAATACATGGATGAAATACATACATAAGAGCTGTTTTCCCTGCCAATGGATTTGTATTTTTGTCCATCCATTTCTGAGATTCGAATAGCTCTGCCACACAAGCACAGCCCTGTCTAGCAGGGGAGGGGACCCTGATATATTTTTGCTGAAGTTTCACTTTCACGTCCCCTCCCCCAGCATGTAACTGGACAGTGAAGAAAGAAGCAGAAGACTGATGAGCTCATCTCTCTGTCACTCTGCTCTCTCCTCCTATCAGTGTGCTGCTTCCTCTCCCAGTCTGAATCTGCTATACAGGAACAGAAGGAGGCCCCGCCCATTCAGGTACTTAGCCCTCGTTCACACTTAACACTGCTTTAAAATTGTGCGACTTCCTCTGAACTTGCGTGATTTCAAAGCCGCATTTCAGTCCGAATTAGGGGGGGGCGACTTGAAAGACATCTGTGCCGGTTCATGCATAGATGTCTATTGAAGTCACCCTCAACGTAGTGCAGGAACTACTTTTGTAAATCGATGCAGTGCCGCAAAGTCGGCGTCGCACCGATTGGGACCTTCCCATTGCCGGCAACAGGCTGCGATGCAATTGTCAAATCGCGCAGATGTGAACGGCGGTCTAATGCCGATTGGATTGGAAAAACCACATTGAGTGATGTATTAGGCCGGGTTCAGACCACTGCGGGCCGGGAAACGCCTTGAAATTGTGCCCCTCCAAAATGAATGCATCTGCAGCGCGTTTTCGTGTGTGTGCCAAAAATGCGTGCCGTGGTGCGATCTTGGAAGAGGGTCAGGGACGTCTTGTCCGCATTTCTCGCACAATGAAATGAAAGGGGCTGCCCTGGTCGTGACGCGAGGGAACGCAGTGAAAAACGCACAGAAACGCCGGCACACTCCGCCGCATGCACATGTGCAATCCGAGCCTTATTGAGCATACACTTCAATACAAACTGTCATAGGCGTGCACAGAGGGTGTGCTGGGTGTGCCTGGGCACACCCTGTGCTGATACTTCACCTAACACTGCACTACTCTGGGGAGCAATCAGGATTTTTGTGCACACTACGATTGTTTATATCAGTGAGTATCATTGTTATAAAACAACCATTTTTAATGAATCAAATCAGTTCATTCCGAGTGTATTGTTGTGACTGGCTGTGAAGAATAAGAGAACTTTGCATTAGGAAATTGCACAATCCGGACCTTTTATGTCCAAACGACGTACAGAAGAGTTTTGCAACCTTTGAAACGGTGAAATAATTGCAGAGGGTTGGGGGTGGCACTCACACTCAGTGCTGGAGAGGAAATGAAGCTAAACTGGGACGGGGACACGCCTCTCACTCTGCATCACCAAAACCTCAATTCTTTCCCCTCTCAGTCCCTAATAGCACCCGGCACAGAGAGAACCTGCCGAGTACCAGGCTGAGCCCACGGTGCTGTGAATGGGTTAAGCTCTTAAGCCAACCAAGTGTGGCTCCCGGTAACATGATCTGTTCAGACCCATCTGGCTGCACAAACCAAAAAAAAAAAAAAATCACAGCAGCTCGCATCTGGCAAGTCGCACCGCTCAGCCCTGGAGCTCATGGATCTGTCTTGGTACATAGGTGTACTCTGTAGAGGAACCATCAGACCCGAGACAAAGAAGAAACTCTTGTGAACAGCATGATCCCTCCTGATGCTCCATCCAACAGGACAAGATTGAAGGGCATCCGGATAGTCGCCTTGCAGAGGTCATCCTCATCATCCTCATCATGCACAAGGAGAGGATGCAGAAGAGTCCTTGAGCAATGAGCATGTCCAAGCCTCTTCGTTGTGTTCTTCACCCTCAGAAAGGTAACCCATGTGGTCCTGCATGAGTTTCTCCTCAATGTAGACAATTTGTTTTCCCCTTTTACATGCATTTTCTGGAGACTTGGTTTTTGCAGACATGCTACACAGACCTCTACCACCAATCGCAAAGCTGTAGGAGACAACGGGACAGAAGGGACCTGCCAGCCAGCGAGGTCCGTCCCCTCACCAGCCCCGGGATGGAGTATTTGTTCAAAAGAAGGAGAGTCCTGAAAACTTTCATCACTTTGTCTTTGCTGTTTGCCACACTGGTGACCATTCATAAACTGAA
This sequence comes from Lithobates septentrionalis, assembly GCA_037952835.1. Lineage (NCBI taxonomy): Eukaryota > Metazoa > Chordata > Amphibia > Anura > Ranidae > Lithobates > Lithobates septentrionalis. The sequence continues at coordinate 38,081 of JBBDGP010003335.1, read as the reverse complement.
ACTGGTGGAGGAAGGGGCAAAGGGTAGCCTGGCATTTCACTCCAGGATCATGCATGAGTGGCTACAGCCAGACAATGGCTCCTCTAAGAGGATTGGAGATGGGATGGGTAGAACTCCTGAACCCGTGGACTTACCACCACCGAGGTGGGACATTAACGAAAGCAAATGCCCTGAAAATACGGCTTTAAGGAGGCAACCGTGGTTCAAGCACGTGGACCCAAGATTCCACCAGTTCATCCTCCACAGGCATTGCAGATACTTCCCACTGCTGCTTAACCACCCCGAAAAATGCCAAGGAGATATCCATCTACTCATAGTGGTCAAGTCCATCATTGAGCAACATGACCGACGGGAAGCTGTGAGAAGGACCTGGGGCAAGGAGAAGGAGGTGGACGGGAAGAAAATTAGGACTCTCTTCCTCTTAGGGACCACATCTACAGGGAAAGACCACTGGAACCTCCAGAGACTTATTGAGCAGGAGGACCAAATTTACGGAGACATCCTTCAGTGGGACTTCATGGACACCTTCTTCAACTTGACTCTTAAAGAAGTCAACTTCCTAAAGTGGTTCCACATCTACTGCCCCAGCGTGGAGTTTATTTTCAAAGGCGACGACGACATTTTTGTGAACACCGAAAACGTTTTGGATTTCTTGGCCTTCAGGAAGGACGGCCCCTTGTTGCCTAGCTTGTTTGTTGGGGATATTATTTCCCGAGCGGTTCCCATTAGGAACAAGCAAAGCAAATACTTTATCCCCAAAGAGCTGTACGACAAACCCTACCCAGTGTATGCCGGGGGTGGGGGCTTCCTAATGGCTTCTCCTTTAGCCAGAAGACTCTTTGTAGCCTCTGAGGGCATACAGTTGTTCCCCATTGACGACGTGTTTTTGGGACTGTGCCTAAAGTCGGTAGGAGTGGAGCCCAAGTTACATCCGGGGTTTAGGACATTTGGAATTAGTAAGAAAAAATCTAGCGCCATGAATAAGGACCCTTGTTTCTACAAGAGCTTGTTGGTGGTCCACAAGCTGAGCGCGCAGGATCTTCTCAAAATGTGGGAGGTTGTCCACCATGAAAAAATCAACTGTGGTAAAAAGGTTCATATTAACTAATAATCCCCCCAAAAAATATGGTGCAGGTAAAATCCAAAGAGACTTTGTATTCTATATTATAATAACGTTCTTCTAAATTAAGATTAAAACATATAACTTGTTTTATTTTCTTGTGTTCTGGGTGGATCTCAATTATTTATTTATTTTTGGCTTTTGTTTTTTATTTTATTATTATTATTATGATTATTATGATTAATTTTCTGGATTTATAGATATATTTTTTTCAATACAATATTTTATTAAAAGCAGATCTTATATCAGTATTTCTTGTCCTAAATAGGAATTAGTCATTTCAGGGCACTTAAAGTGCTAAAGCACTGAATAAAAAATGCTTACTGTTTTTTTTTATCTATTTTTTTTTGTTGCATCTCAATGCTGTTGATCTCCTCCAGCCTCTTTGCAGCCACTTCCCGTCTACCTGTGCTCCATGGCATGGCATTTCTCAGGGTGGATTTTCCTGATCATAGGTGTGCGCACAGGGTGTGCCAGGTGTGCCTGGGCACACCCTAATCACGCTGTGCTGCGCAGATTCCCCTTACTGCTTTGGCTGCAGAGAAAGAGACTGGGAAATCTCTGTCCTCGGTCCCTTCCTCTGTCTCAAAAGTGAGGCTGTGAGGGTGATATTTCACCAAAGTCCCCCAATGGGGCTCCTAATAAATTGTAAAAAAAATAATAACAATGATAATAATAATAAATTATTGTAAAAAATAATAAATTAATAAAAAAAAATACAATTTAAAAAAGTTATAATAATAAAAATAAATTACTGCCATCAATCCCTGACCTACTGACACCATCTACTGCTCTACCCCTATATATATATATATATATATATATATATATATATATATATATATATATATAGTGTGTGTGTTTAAGTTTTGGGGTGCACACCCTAATGCAATAGGCTGCGCACGCCTATGTTCCAGATACAGTGGGCCATGTCTACTTAATGTGTTTTAAATGGCCACTTTGGAAGCCAGAGTTACAGAGTGACAACATAGGAGCACAAAAGGGGGTGAGAGGCAGAGTGTTGTCACCCTCCAGAACAGGAAGTGCACGAGGGTCTTCTTGGCAGAATCGGTGGGTATTATTTCAAATAAAGATGCCGATTTAAAATATTATATATTTTAAAATTAAATGAAAATATTATTATATATATTAGTTGGTAAAGCTTATGTGAAATTTTACATACACTTTATTACTGTAAGACAGGAAATAATATACAGTGCCTTGAAAAAGTATTCATACCCCATGAAATTCTCCACACTTTGTTACAACCAAAAACGTAAATATATTTTATTGGGATTTTATGTGATAGACCAACACAAAGTGTCACATAATTGTGAAGTGGAAGGAAAATGATAAATGATACAAATAAATATGTGGAAAGTGTGTGTGTGTGGGGGGGGGGGGCATTTGTATAGTGCCCCCTTTACTCTGATACCAAATGTGGAGAATTTCAAGGGCATGAATACTTTTTCCAAGGCACTGTAGGATCGGATGTAGTTTGGAAACCTAATTTCTGTGCAGGCTCTTGCAGTTTCCATTGTGCCCAGCTGGAATTTTTTTTTTTAAAGTCTTGCACACCGAGATTACAATATATTGGAGCCTGTGGAGCTTTCTCCTCCAATCAGAACCAAAGAAAGGGCTTTGTCTGCAGGTAACCCTCTTAGCAGTCTGTATGGGAGCATAGGGGACAATTCAAGATACAATATGAGCATAACATATGTATTATTATTATTAGATAAGATGCATTATATTATTTTATTACATCATATTAAAAAATATGAATTATAATAATACTAATAATAATAATACTAATAAATATTTTTGAATTCAAGATACAATGTGAGCATGACACCAGAAAATGGGATTAATACTAGATAAGATACATTATATTATTTTATTACTTATTTGTATTATTATTATTATTAATATTGTTAGATAAGATACATTATATTATTTTATTACTTATTTGTATTATTATTATTATTAATATTGTTAGATAAGATACATTATATTATTTTATTACTTATTTGTATTATTATTATTAATATTGTTAGATAAGATACAATATATTATTTTATTACATTATATTAAAAAATATGTATAATAATAATTAATAATAATAATACATATTTTTTAATTCAAGATACAATGTGAGCATGACACCAACAAGAAAATAATATTAATACAAGATAAGATACATTATATTATTTTATTACTTATTTGTATTATTATTATTATTAGATGAGATACAATATATTATTTTATTACATTATATTAAAAAATATGTATTATTATTATTATTATTATTATAATAATACATATTTTTAATGCAAGATACAATGTCAGCATGACACCAACAAGAAAATAATATTAATACAAATAAGTAATAAAATAATACAATGTATCTTATCTAATATTAATCCCATTTTCTTATTGGTGTCATGCTCACATTGTATCCTTAATTAAAATATATGTATTAAGATTATTATAATAATAATAATAATAATACATATTTTTTTAATATAATGTAATAAAATAATATAATGCATCTTATCTAATAATAATAATACATATTTTTTTAATATAATGTAATAAAATAATATAATGCATCTTATCTAATAATAATAATAATACATATTTTTTAATATATTACATTATAATGAGATAGGATATTATTATTATATACTAGTACATTATTACTAGCTGGACAATTAATTATTTTACTGCCCTGCCACTTGATATCACATTGGGCTTCATACATTTATTACAGACATTGCTTGTCTGCAATAAATGACTTGGTTTTTATATATGTGGGCGGTGATGTTGGAGACCTGAAAGTCCCACCTTTTTGGTTTAGGAAAACTCCAATACAAGTACTTTTCATTTTTTGTTTTGGATGACATCAGATTTAATTTCATCTCCCTCCATATACACTATATTACCAAAAGTATTGGGACGCCCCCCCTTTACACACACATGAAGTTTAATGACATCCCAGTCTTAGGCTGGCCATATACTATTCAATTTTCCTGTTCAACTTTCCTTTAGATTTACCAAAACCATATAATATGAGGTGAAACCTAAACACTTTCAATTTGGATGCAATCAGGCAGGCCCTTGTACTACATAGTTGAAGGTAAATCTAAAGAAAATTGAACAGGAAAATTGTATGGTGTATGGCCAGCTTTAGTCCGGAGGGTTCAGTATTGAGTTGGCTCCGCCCTTTGCAGCTATAACAGCTTCAACTCTTCTGGGAAGGCTGTCCACAAGGTTTAGGAGGGTGTCTATGGGAATGTTTGACCATTCTTCCAGAAGAGCATTTGTGAGGTCAGGCACTGATGTTGGACGAGAAGGCCTGACCGACAGTCTCCGCTTTAATTCATCCCAAAGGTGTTCTATGGGGTTGAGGTCAGGACTCTGTGCAGGCCAGTCAAGTTCCTCCACCCCAAACTCCCTCATCCATGTCTTTATGGACCTTGCTTTGTGCACTGGTGGGCAGTCATGTTGGAACAGGAAGGGGACATCCCCAAACTGTTCCCACAAAGTTGGGAGCATGAAATTGTCCAAAATGTCTTGGTATACTGACGCCTTAAGAGTTCCCTTCACTGGAACTAAGGGGCCAAACCCAACCCCTGAAAAACAACCCCACACCATAATCCCCCCTCCACCAAATGATTTGGAGGGGTGGCCTAATACTTTTGGCCATCTAGTGTGGATGAGCAAGTTTGGGGTGGAGGAACTTGACTGGCCTGCACAGAGTCCTGACCTCAACCCGATAGAACACCTTTGGGAGGAATTAGAGCGGAGACTGTGAGACAGGCCTTCTCGTCCAACATCAGTGTCTGACCTCACAAATGCTCTTCTGGAAGAATGGTCAAACATTCCCATAGACACACTCCTAAACCTTGTGGACGGCCTTCCCAGAAGAGTTGAAGCTGTTATAGCTGTAAAGGGCGGAGCCAACTCAATATTGAACCCTACGGACGAAGACTGGGATGTCATTAAAGTGCATGTGTGTGTAAAGGCAGGCGTCCCAATACTTTTGGTAATATAGTGTATGTGTACGTTGATGTTGGAGCCTTGAAAGTCCCACCTTTGAGATGTTTCTTAGGTTGGAAAATGACTTTTCTTTTTAGTCTTGGATGACATGGGATAGATTTGATCTCCTCTCGCTCCAGGTATGGAATGCTCTGTGGGACCTCAATGTGGAGATCACCGCCATCCATTCCTGGACTTCCCCTACAAGCTCAGTCAGTCTTTACTGATCACATTGAATAAAACGGAAATCAGGGCTGACCTGATGCCACGTCCGTTCACAGACCCCAATAGAACAAAGAGAAAAATGTGGACTTTGAAGGTGCCGCCATTTTTACTATCAGTAATATTCTTCTGTCGGTGGCTTTAATGTCCTCCTTTCTCCTTTCTTCTGTTTGATCTCAGCTGATGTCCCATAAATAGACGGGGTTGTCAGACCGGCTCCTTTAAAGTGTTTGTACACCCGCCCATATCACCCGTCCATGTCACCCGTCCAAATCACCCGTCCAAATCACCCGTCCAAATCACCCATCCAAATCAACCGTCCAAATCAACCGTCCAAATCAACCGTCCAAATCAACCGTCCAAATCAACCGTCCAAATCACCCGTCCAAATCACCTGTCCATATCACCCGCCCATATCACCCGCCCATATCACCCGTCCATGTCACCCGTCCAAATCACCCCTCCAAATCACCCGTCCAAATCACCCGTCCAAATCACCCGTCCAAATCACCCATCCAAATCAACCGTCCAAATCAACCGTCCAAATCAACCGTCCAAATCAACCGTCCAAATCAACCGTCCAAATCACCCGTCCAAATCACCTGTCCATATCACCCGCCCATATCACCCGCCCATATCACCCGTCCATGTCACCCGTCCAAATCACCCCTCCAAATCACCCGTCCAAATCACCCGTCCAAATCACCCGTCCAAATCACCCCTCCATATCACTCGTCCATATCACCCGCCCATATCACCCCTCCATGTCACCCCTCCATGTCACCCCTCCATGTCACCCGTCCAAATCACCCGTCCATATCACCCCATCCATGTCACCCCTCCATGTCACCCCTCCATATCACCCCTCCATGTCACCCCTCCATGTCACCCGTCCATATCACCCGTCCAAATCACCCCTCCATATCACCTGTCCATGTCACCCCTCCATGTCACCCCTCCATGTCACCCGTCCAAATCACCCGTCCAAATCACCCCTCCATATCACTCGTCCATATCACCTGTCCATGTCACCCCTCCATGTCACCCGTCCATGTCACCCCTCCATATCACTCGTCCAAATCACCCCTCCATATCACTCGTCCATATCACTCGTCCATATCACCCCTCCATGTCACCCGTCCAAATCACCCGTCCATATCACCCCTCCATATCACCCCTCCATATCACTCGTCCATATCACTCGTCCATATCACCCCTCCATGTCACCCGTCCATGTCACCCGTCCATGTCACCCGTCCATGTCACCCCTCCATGTCACCCCTCCATGTCACCCGTCCAAATCACCCGTCCAAATCACCCGTCCAAATCACCCCTCCATATCACTCGTCCATATCACCTGTCCATATCACCCCTCCATGTCACCCCTCCATGTCACCCCTCCATGTCACCCCTCCATGTCACCCGTCCAAATCACCCGTCCAAATCACCCCTCCATATCACTCGTCCATATCACCCGTCCAAATCACCCCTCCATATCACTCGTCCATATCACTCGTCCATGTCACCCGTCCATGTCACCCGTCCATGTCACCCCTCCATGTCACCCGTCCATGTCACCCCTCCATGTCACCCGTCCAAATCACCCCTCCATGTCACCCGTCCAAATCACCCCTCCATATCACTCGTCCATATCACTCGTCCATATCACCCCTCCATGTCACCCGTCCATGTCACCCGTCCATGTCACCCCTCCATGTCACCCCTCCATGTCACCCGTCCAAATCACCCCTCCATATCACTCGTCCATATCACTCGTCCATATCACCCCTCCATGTCACCCGTCCATGTCACCCCTCCATGTCACCCCTCCATGTCACCCCTCCATGTCACCCGTCCAAATCACCCGTCCAAATCACCCCTCCATATCACTCGTCCATATCACCTGTCCATATCACCCCTCCATGTCACCCGTCCATGTCACCCCTCCATGTCACCCCTCCATGTCACCCGTCCAAATCACCCGTCCAAATCACCCCTCCATATCACTCGTCCATATCACCCGTCCAAATCACCCCTCCATATCACTCGTCCATATCACTCGTCCATATCACCCCTCCATGTCACCCGTCCATGTCACCCGTCCATGTCACCCCTCCATGTCACCCCTCCATGTCACCCGTCCAAATCACCCGTCCATATCACCTGTCCATATCACCCCTCCATGTCACCCCTCCATGTCACCCCTCCATGTCACCCCTCCATGTCACCCCTCCATGTCACCCCTCCATGTCACCCGTCCAAATCACCCGTCCATATCACCCCATCCATGTCACCCCTCCATGTCACCCCTCCATATCACCCCTCCATGTCACCCCTCCATGTCACCCGTCCAAATCACCCGTCCATATCACCCCATCCATGTCACCCCTCCATATCACCCCTCCATGTCACCCGTCCAAATCACCCGTCCAAATCACCCGTCCATATCACCCCATCCATGTCACCCCTCCATATCACCCCTCCATGTCACCCGTCCAAATCACCCGTCCAAATCACCCGTCCATATCACCCCATCCATGTCACCCCTCCATATCACCCCTCCATGTCACCCGTCCAAGTCACCCCTCCATGTCACCCCTCCATGTCACCCCTCCATGTCACCCCTCCATGTCACCATTCCATGTCACCCCTCCATGTCACCCCTCCATGTCACCCGTCCGTGTCACCCATCCGTGTCACCCGTCCATATCACCCCTCCATATCACCCGTCCAAATCACCCGTCCAAGTCACCCGTCTCAGTCAACCCTCCATGTCACCCCTCCATGTCACCCCTCCATGTCACCCCTCCATGTCACCCATCCAAATCACCCGTCCATATCACCCGTCCATGTCACCCGTCCGTGTCACCCATCCGTGTCACCCGTCCATATCACCCCTCCATATCACCCCTCCATATCACCCCTCCATATCACCCGTCCGTGTCACCCGTCCATATCACCCGTCCAAAATCTCCAGTCAAGGGACCGGCCTCAGGTGATACACAGAGATGAAACAAATCCTCCTACACACAATGGATAGAAAAAGTCTACACACCCCGGGGGGGTAAAATATCCGGTTTCTGTGATGTAAAAAAATGAGACAAAGAGAAATCATTTCAGAACTTTTTCCACCTTTAATGTTATCTATAAACTGTAAGACTCGGGGGAAAATCTTTTAGATGGAGGGAAGTAAAACTAAAAAACTAAAATAATATGGCTGCATAAGTGTTCACACCCTTAATCACCTCAATACCGGGCACTTTCCCCCCTTTCCTGCCCCTCCCAATACACAGCGCGGTCACGATTACCGTGCTGCACGCCCCCATGGGGCGCCATCATATGATGTCCTCCCAGAATGAGAGACCTGCACCGTCCCTCTGTCATTTGATGGTGGACGGGCGGCAAGTGGTTAAACTAATACCTTATTGAAGCCCCTTTTAATGTTATTCCAGCACTCAGTGTTTTTGGGGAGGAGTCTATCAGTATGGCACATCTTGACTTGGTAATATTTGCCACAAAACACTCCAAATCTGTCAGATGGCGAGGGCATCTCCTGTGCACAGCCCTCTTCACATCACCCCACAGATTTTCAATAGGATTCAGGTCTGGGCTCTGGCTGGGCCATTCCAAAACTTTATTCTTCTTCTGGTGAAGCCATTCCTTTGTTGATTTGAATGGATGCTTTGGGTCGTTGTCATGCTAAAAGATGAAGTTCCTCCTCAGATTTCTAGCAGAAGCCTGAAAGTTTTGTGGCAATATTGACCGGTATTTGGAACTGTTCAAAATTCCCACTACCTTGACCAAGGCCCCTTGTCCCAGCTGAAGAAAAACAGCCCCATAACATGATACTGCCACCACCATGCTTCACGGTGGGTATGGTGCTCTTTTGGTGATGTGCAGTGTTGTTTTTGCACCAAACATATCTTTTGGAATTAGGGCCAGAAAGTTCAACCTTGGTATCATCAGACCAGAACACATTTCCCCACATGTTTTCGGGAGACTTTAGATGTGTTTTTGCAAAATTTAGCCGGGCTTCGATGTTTTTCTTGGTAAGAAAAGTCTTCCATCTTGTCCCTCTACCCCATAGCCCAGACAACATATGAGGAATACGGGAGATTGTTGTCACCACACAGCCAGGACTTGCCAGATATTCCTGCAGATCCTTTACTGTTGCTGTAGGCCTCTTGGCCGCCTCCCTGACCAGTTTTCTTCTCGTCTTTTCATCCATTTTGGAGGGACGACCAGTTCTTGGTGATGTCATTGTGGTGCCAGATTTTCTCCACTTGATGATGACGGTCCTCACTGTGTTCCATGGTAGATCTAATGCCTTGGACCTTCTCCTGACTGAAACCTTCTAACAATGAGATCCATCTGATGGTTTGGAAGCTCTCTGAGGACCATGGCTTTTGCTGTAGGACGCAACTAAGAAAATGTCAGGAAAGACCTACTAGAACAGCTGAACTTTATTTGGGGTTAATCAGAGGCACATTAAATGATGGCCGGTGTGTACTGACTGTGATTGCTCAATTCTGAACACGGCTACATCCCCAGTTATAAGAGGGTGTGCAGACTTATGCAACCACATTATTTTAGTTTTTTATTTTTACTCCCCCTAAAAGTTTTCGGTTTGTTGTTCCCCTGAGTTGTACAGTTTATGGTGGTTAAAGGTGGAAAAAGTTCTGAAATGATTTATCTTTGTCTAATTCGTTTTACATCACAGAAACCGGACATTTTACCCCCCCCCCCCCGGGGTGTGTAGACTTTTTATATCCACTGTAAGTTGTACCTGTTTCTCTGTGGACATATTTCCTCTACATCCATTCAAAGGGCAGAATTTACACATGATCACTCAGCTCCAGTGGCGGCCCGTAATGCAGGGCGCAGGGGCGCCGCCCCCATAATCCATGCATCCGGCCCCTAATCTACATGCAGGGTGTCGGACGCATGGATTCCAATTTTTCTTTTTTTGAAGCACGTGATTAGAACCTGAGGCTCTAATTGGCTTAAAAAAAGGGTGGGCTCGGGGCGCAGAGCAATGTGCCCTGAGCCCACCCAGTTGTGTGACGAAAGCAAATTAATATTCGCTAGTGTCTTCCTAATTCTCCTCCCGACCAATCAGGAAGCAGGTACTGAGACCCGTCACCCGATTGGCCGAGAGGAGAAGCAATCCTATTGGCTGCCGAGGAGGAGGAGTGAGGGGACGCAGGGGAAACCGCCACGAAGCACCAGGAGGAGGAATGAAACAGAAAATTGAGAAAGAGAAAAATAAATAAATAAATAAAAGTGTGTAGGTGACCCCCGAGATACATCATAGAACATATAACAAGCGCTAAAACTACAACCAAAGTATCGCAGAGCCTGAGGTATAAAAGGATCATTTTACACTTTATTATATGAATATATCATTGCGAGCGTCTGTAATATCTGTTTTCTACCACAAAAAAAACAACTATTGATCCTGCCAGAAATCCAGGACTGTCCTGTGCCCTCTGCAGGCTCAGGCATTTACAAGCTCTGCCTGAGTTTTCCCCACTACAGAACCCCTCCAGTCTATGTGATGGGGAAGATTAGAGAGGAGGTGCTCTGTAGTTTTACAATGCTTCTTGTTTGTGGCCGATAAAGCAATGACAGCGAGCGAATGTTAAAAATAAAATATCGGTAAATTAGTAGCCGAATGACGGTTACAACGTGGACCTACTTTGCTGGGAGTAAGTCAATAGATGTCCTCCCATGCCCGAGCGGCCTACATGCTCCCTGCAGGGCACGGGCGGCACGCTCTGTGATTAGCGAGTCTATGAGACTCGGCTGATCACAGATCGGAGTGAGGGGTCGATCCCGACCTCTTACCACGTGATCAGCTGTCAGCCAATGACAGCTGATCATGTGACATAAACAGAGCCGGTAATCGATCACCGGCAGCTGTGAGAGGGACATCGTCCCCAATCGTGGAGAGGCTCAGCAGAGTCATCTGTGCCCACCTGTGCCACCTGCCAGTGCCACGTACCAGTGCACAACAGTGCCAACTACCAGTGCCACCTACCAGTGTCCACAGTGCCACCCATCAGTGCCCACAGTGCCACCTATCAGTACCATCTATCAGTGCCACCTATAAATGTCACCAATCAGTGCCTCATCACCAGAGTTGCCTATCCATGCCACCTACTAGTGCCTATCAGTGCCACCTATCAGTGCCATCTATCAGTGCCCCCCATCAGTGACACCTATCAGGATCCATCAGTGCCGCCTTATCTGTGCCTATCGGTGCAGCCCATCAAGGCCCATCAGTGCCGCCTCATCAGCGAATATCAATGAAGGAGAAAAATGACCTGTTTGCAAACTTTTATAACAAACTATGAAACATGTTTTTTTTTTTTCAAAAATTTCAGTCCTTTTTTGTTTGTTTAGCAAAAAATAAAACCCCCCGGTGATGATTAAATACCACCCAAAGAAAGCTCTATTTGTGTGAAAAAAAATGATAACAATGTCCTATGTGTACAGTGTCACATGACCGCGTAATTGTCATTCAAAGTGTGACAGCGCTGAGAGCCGAAAATTGGCCTGGGCAGGAAGGGGGGTGACGGCGCCCAGTAAGTAAGTGGTTAACAAAATTTAAAAAACTAGAATAACTGATCAAAAACCAAACAAAACACAACAAATTCTTTTCGTCATGCGGGTCGGTTCACACTGGGGCGACTTGGGATCCGACTTGTACGCCCTCAAGTCGCCCCAAGTCGCCCCAAGTCGCTTTGCATTTAGGTTAACATGGTAGGCAATGGGCTCGGTTCACACAGGGGCGGCACGACTTGCAGGTCGCCTCACCGAGGCGACCTGCACACGACATGCACGGCGACTTGCAAAACGACTTCTGTATAGAAGTCTATGCAAGTCGCCTCAAGTCGCCCCAAAAGTAGTACAGGAACCTTTTTCTAAGTCGGAGCGACTTGCGTCGCTCCGATTAGAACGGTTCCATTGTACAGAACGGGAGGCGACTTGTCAGGCGACTAGGTCGCCTGACAAGTCGCCCTAGTGTGAACCAGCACTAAGGCTCGGTTCACACTGGGACGACTTGGGATCCGACTTGTACGCCCTCAAGTCGCCCCAAGTCGCCCCAGAAATAGATTCACATTGAAGTGAATGGGAGCGTCTTAATAGACGCTACTGAAGTCGCTCCGACTTCAGAGCGTACTCCCTGTACTACTTTGATCCGACTTGGTAGGCGACCTGTACCATAGAAATCAATGGAAGTCGCCTCCAAGTCGGATCTCTCTGTAAAGTCAAGCGACTTTGCAGGGAAAACCCCTCCCTCCCCCTCCCTCCCAGAGAGCTGATTGGCCACAGGCGAAGTCGCCTGTCATGGAGGCGACTTCAAGTCGCCTTGTAATTTGCTAAAGTTGCGTCGAAGTCGCATCGAAGCCGCGTTGAAGTCGCCGTGCAAAGTCGCGCTGAAGTCGTGTTGCCCCAGTGTGAACCGAACACTTAGGCTCGGTTCACACTGGGACGACTTGTCAGGCGACCTAGTCGCTTGACAAGTCGCCTCCCGTTCTGTGCTATGGAACCGTTCTAAGGGGAGCGACGCAAGTCGCTCCGACTTAGAAAAAGGTTCCTGTACTACTTTGGGGGCGACTTGCATAGACTTCTATACAGAAGTCGTCTTGCAAGTCGCCCCGGCAGTCGTGTGCAGGTCGCCTCGGTGAGTCTAGTGTGAACCGGCACTAATTGACACTACTGAAGTCGCTCCGACTTCAGAAAAGACTCCTGTACTACTTCTATCCGACTTGTAGGCGACTTGTACCCATTCAACTCAATGTAAGTCGCCTGCAAGTCGGATCTCTCTGTAAAGTCAAGCGACTTTGCAGAGAAAACCCCTCCCTCCCCCCCTCCCTCCCAGAGAGGTGATTGGCCACAGGCGAAGTCGCCTGTCATGGAGGCGACTTCAAGTCGCCTCGTAATTTGCCGAAGTCGCGCTGAAGTCGCGCTAAAGTCGCGCTGAAGCCGCGTTGAAGTCGCGGTACAAAGTCGCGCTAAAGTCGTGTTGCCCATGTGTGAACCGACCCTGATCACTGTATGGAAATAAAGGATGTTTTTTCTCAGGTTTGGATACTTTTTTTTTTTTAGGGGTGTATTGTTTTAAAAAAAATGACAGCAGTTCGTTGATCAGAATGTAAATGGAGAAAATACTGCATTGTGGCCACTAGGGGGCACAGACTATCCTATGAGATCAGTATACTCCTCACCTTCATCTAGTGACCATAATGCGGTATTTTACCCATTCACACATTCGAATTGCAGAAAGTATAGCCTGAGAACATTCTATTTTGCCCCATTAGCACACAATAAATCAACAGGCAGTTTCAATATTTAAAGATTAACTCCTGATGCTTAAGTCCTCCTAAAAAAGATTTTTTTTTTGTGTGTGCATTGGTAGAATTATAATTTTTTTTGTGAGCATTGGTAAAAATGTTTGTTTTTTTTGTGTGCATTGGTATTTTTTTTTTTTTTTTTTTTGTGAGCATTGGTATAATATTTATTTTTTGTGAGCATTGATAATTTTTTTTTTTTTTGTGCATTGGTAAAATGAGGTTTTTTTTGTGCATTGGTAAAAATGTTTGTTTTTTTTGTGTGCATTGGTAGTTTTTTTTTTTTTTTTTTTATGAGCATTGGTATATATTTTTTGTGTGTGCATTGATAACATTTTCTTTTTTTTGTGTGTGCATTGATAACATTTTCTTTTTTTTTGTGTGTGCATTGGTAAAATTATAATTTTTTGTGTGCATTGGTAAAATTTGTTTTTTTGTGTGCATTGGTAAAAATTTGTTTTTTTGGATGCATTGGTAAAAATTAGTTTTTTTGTGTGCATTGGTATTTTTTTTTTTTTTTTTTGTGAGCATTGGTATAATATTTATTTTTTGTGAGCATTGATAAAAAAAAAAAATTTGTGTGTGTGTGCATTGGTAAAATTAGTTTTAATTGTATGCATTGGTAAAAATGATTTTTTTGTATGCATTGGTAAAATTATTTTTTTTGTGTGCATTGGTAAAATTATTTTTTTTTTGTGTGCATTGGTAAAATTATTTTTTTTGTGTGCATTGGTAAAATTATTTTTTTTGTGTGCATTGGTAAAATTATTTTTTTTGTGTGCATTGGTAAAATTATTTTCTTTGTGTGCATTGGTAAAAATTATTTTTTTTGTGTGCTTATTTGAGGGAGGTGTACTATAGATCATAGCACTGCCACGGACTCCTTTGTTCCATCATAATTGGTGACAGCGCCATACCCGCCGTAATTTCATTTTTATTTGTTTTGCACACATCATAGGAGGAATATTGAATGGGGAAGGTGTTTTTTTTAGTTTTGGTTCAGCATTTACTTCCATATTTAAACATTAGGGTTACTCCTAAACATGAGGTGCACTATAACAATAATTGTATACTCACCTTTCTGTACTTTTCCTTTCTTGGTGCATCTTCATGGCAGGTTGTGCCCCCCAGTATATACTGCCAGGATGTGCCAGGAAATACCACTTTATTGTCTGAGACCCCATTATAGTTTTCTTCTGGCAGCGCCATTCCCACCACCATTTCATTCAGAAGTGATTTCTACAGCTCTGTTATTTTATCTACGAAAAGAGGGGAGTTGACCGAGCTTGGACAAGCACTTTCAGGCACTGCTACAGCAACACCCTCCCCCCCTCCCCCCCGGTGGGTGGCATAGACTGGTCCAAGGTGCAGAGTCTAAGCACCAGACCTCCTGATGGCTGAGATGATTTTCGTTGCATGGTGGTACCAGGTCATGGCCTTCTGGATTGGTCCACCAGTGAGTGAGTGGGCACAAAGAGGGTGCAATGTGGAGACCAGGGAGAATGGTGAGGTCCAGGCAGAGGTTGGCGATGGGTAAAGCGGGCAGAGGAGGTCATGTTCAGTGGAGTTACAGGGACAAGTGGTAGGCAAGAGAGGAGTCAAGTCAACCTGGGACAGCAGCAAAACAGGCAGTTGGTAGTGTAGTAAATCATTTTTACACAAAGCAGGACAGCCGGCAAGAAGCCATATCCAAGGTTGATGCCTAAATACCCCTCTGAGTCAGAAGACACGCCCAGGGTTGTTCCAGGGAGCCCTGGAGGTCCTGGCAGGGATTCTATGAACACCATTGGGAGTACTAGCAGGAAGTCTGAAAGTCCTGGCAGAAGTCCTGGTGGACCTGGGAACCCTGTAGATGCAGGGGGTGGTGGTGATGGTAGGTGCTGAGACACGCTGCCATCAAGTATGGGACTTGTAGTGCTACTTGGGAGCTGTACGTGAGCTACACCTGGAGATCCAACGTTCTGAAGTCACCATGCTGATCTTCTGGCCTTGGAACAAGCCAAGGTTAGTGAGCCCGACTTCACTTTCTGCATACTTGTACCGGGTCAGAGAAGTATGAAGACCAAAGGCCAGGCAACCAGCAGTTTTAGAAGGAGGTCACCAATGGCAGCCTCCATCTTTCCCAACGTCCTTTATATGTGTGAACACGGAAAGTCTCCTGCTGCTCGGTGGAGTTAATCATTTGCCATACAGCTGAATGCTATCGGTGATATCAGTGATGGTGGCAGAGGGATCCATAGAGGAGCCATTCTCTTCGGAGCCGTCAGCCAGAACAAAGCAGACAGGACTCACTGATAACATTGTCTTTAATGATGTGAAAGAAACAACTACAATTAAAAGTTACCCCGATGTGTAATTCTGCTGACACGTTATTGTTCTCCAACGTCAGACGTAGCCGGGATTTCGCTCACACCCGAACTTGTATTGGAAATACATTCACAGTTAGATGAATAAAAAATATCACCACCATTTGTTCTTTCATTTTTAGATTTTGAACCTTTTTGGGAATATTAGCGCACGCCAAGGAGATCTCCCGGTACATGTTTGCTGCGTGTACTAAAATCCAATTGAAAACTAAAAGGTGTGCAAAGTCTTAGAGATTGCTTTCTTTATAAAAATAGCCAAAGCCCAAGTGGAAAAGCCTCTATTCTGCCAGCATGGAAGCAGTGGTCTCTCTGCAGAGGTCTGACCCCCCCCCCTCTGCTGTCTTAGAGCCAGAGCTTTCCAACCAGCATGGAGCATGAGCTCTGATGATTGCAGAGCTTTGGCTCAGCAGGGGGCATGCTGGGCCTCTGCAAAGAGACCACTGCTTCCACACTGGCAGCAAGGGCCCTTCTCTGGAACAAGCTAGCAGGAGACGAGGTTTTCTACGCAAGGTGAGGCAACTTTCCACAGAAAACTGTAAAACTTTGCATTCCTTTTGATTTGATGCACTTGGAGTATAATTTACAGTGCCTTGAAAAAGTATTCACACCCCTTGAAATTTTAAATTTTATTTATTGGGATTTTATGTGATAGACCAACACAAAGTGTCACATAATTGTGAAGTGGAAGGAAAATGATAAATGATACAAATAAATATGTGAAAAGTGTGTGTGTGTGTGGGGGGGGGGGGGGGGGCATTTGTATTCAGCCCCCTTTATTCTGATACCCCCAACTAAAATCTAGAGGAACCAATTGCCTTCAGAAGTCACCTAATTAGTAAATAGAGTCCACCTGTGTGTAATGTAATCTCAGTATAAATACAGCTGTTCTGTGAAGTCCTCAGAGGTTTGTTAGAGAACCTTAGTGAACTAAAAGCATCATGAAGGCCAAGGAACACACCAGGCAGGTCAGGGATAAAGTTGTGGAGAAGTATAAAGCAGGATTAGGTTATAAAAAAATCTCCCAAGCTTTGAACATCTCACGGAGCTCTGTTCAATCCATCATCGGAAAATGGAAAGAGTATGGCACAACTGCAAACCTACCAAGACATGGCCGTCCACCTAAACTGACCGGCCGGGCAAGGAGAGCATTCATCAGAGAAGAGCCAAGAGGTCCATGGTAACTCTGGAGGAGCTGCAGAGATCCACAGCTCAGGTGGGAGAATCTGTCCACAGGACAACTATTAGTCGTGTTCTCCACAAATCTGCCCTTTATGGAAGAGTGACAAGAAGAAAGACATTGGAGAAAGAAAGTCATAAGAAGTCCTGTTTGTAGTTTGTGAGAAGCCATGTGGAGGACACAGCAAACATGTGGAAGAAGGTGATCTGGTCAGAGGAGACCAAAATTCAACTTTGTGGCCTAAAAGTAAAACGCTATGTGTGGGGAAAACTAACACTGCACATCACCCTGAACACACCATCCCCACCGTGAAACATGGTGGTGGCAGCATCATGTGGTGGGGATGGTTTTCTTCAGCAGGGACAGGGAAGCTGGTCAGAGTTGATGGGAAGATGGATGGAGACAAATACAGGACAATCTTAGAAGAAAACCTGTTAGAGTCTACAAAAGACTTGAGACTGGGGGGGAGGTTCACCTTCCAGCAGGACAACGACCCGAAACATCCAGCCAGAGCTACAATGGAATGGTTTACATCAAAGCATATTCATGTGTTAGAATGGCCCAGTCACAGTCCAGACCTAAATCACATTGAGAATCTGTGGCAAGACTTGAAAATTGCTGTTCACAGACGCTCTCCATCCAATCTGACAGAGCTTGAGATATTTTACAAAGAAAATATACAAAAAAGTGTAGCGCTATAAACTCCGAAAATAAATATATAGTGTTTAAACCTAGTATGAAGTGTAACACATACAATTAAGTTTTAGCATAGAGAACTACAATGTACTCTATCGGGTACAAATACTGTGTACATATTGCAAACAAAGTGGTAAAAAACACAATGCAGTATTAGTGTAAACTAAATATGGTACACTGTGTACATATATAAAATGCAAATAATAGAAATAGTAGTATAAATATAGTAAAGTCCAAAAAGTCCAAACGGGGTTGACACTCAGAATTCTTGAAAAAAGTCCACTGATGTTATTGAAAAAATATAAATGAAAGTAAAAAAGCCACCACCAAGGGCCTTACCGAAGGTAAATGACTAGGAAGGACCTATGGATCAAACAGGTAAGTAGAGTTATGGAAGCAACAAAGGTGAGCAGGAGAGCTGTTAGTGGTTCAAAAGCCGTCACCGGAGAAATCGAGAGGCTTACCAGAGGTTGTTGACTTGAGAGGACTTACGTCATCCAAGTCAAAAAGGCTTAATGACCCACTGGTCAAGATGATACGTCCTCTCAGATATCCTCAATGACTCCCAAACAAAAATGGCAATTCAACCTCCACAGTTATCCACATGGCATAAAAGTTGTAGTCCAATAAAAGGCCACACACGAATACTCGTATACCATGCGAGAAATGGATAAAAAGACTCACATAGCGTAATAATGTAAATACTGGTTTATTTAAAAATTATCAAAAATAGACTTACATATTAGAAGATCATCAAAGGCACAAAATTCAAATAGCGGAATTGTGAGGGGTCCACCCAACGCGTTTCTGCTAAAGAGCCGTCATCTGGGGCTGTCATCTGCTAAAGAGCCGTCATATTTTACAAAGAAGAATGGGCAAAAATGTCCTCTCTAGATGTGCAAAGCTGGTAGAGACATCCCCAAAAAGACTTGTAGAGAAAGGGGGTTCTACAAAGTATTGACTCCGGGGGGCGCCATACAAATGCCCCCCCACACTTTTCACATATTTATTTGTATCATTTATCATTTTCCTTCCACTTCACAATTATGTGCCACTTTGTGTTGGTCTATCACATAAAATCCCAATAAAATACATTTACGTTTTTGGTTGTAACATGACAAAATGTGGAAAATTTCAAGGGGTATGAATACTTTTTCAAGGCACTGTAGCTGTTTTAAACTAGGGTTGGGGTTAGTTCAGCTGGGAATAACTTGTATGTGTAGTTATTCCCAAAATATTCAAAATATAGACTTCAAAATAGAGACAGTAAACAAACACTTGACTGGGCAGCAAATAGAAAAAAAAACACAGCAGTTTTTGTCTTGCAATAAAATTATAGTATATTATCTAAGAGAAAATAGCCAAAAATATTGTACAGGCAGCTTGGTTAGGCAGCAATATAAGAAGGAGAGACAAGGCAGGCTTTATCTAGAAATAAATATTATCTGAGAGACAACAGCCACAAAGCAATGTTATAATCATCCCCAAGTCTGGGAGTTTGAGCCCCACTTTGTCCAAGCTCTGTGTGCTGCAACCCCTCCTATATAATCTAGTAGACATTTCCTGGCCTGGGTTGCCCCAGTGTGGCAGATTTCCAGCCCCAATGCCTTTTTTTTGTTTTTGCTTATTTATTTTTTTTTTAATTTAAATTTTTCTGCAATTGGTGCAGATGGTTGAGCTGAACACAGCAGAGCTCCGGCACATAGTTGGTGCACTGAAGGCAAAGCTGCAGATGTAAAACCTACAGACATAGCCTTGTAAGCAGGCTCCTCATTCGCTGCCAGCAACGGTCATACTGGCCACCCCCATTTGTCTTCCTGGGAAAGGTACCGGTGAGCCGTCCCCTGCTTAGATATTCAGCAGCTCTCCTCGTCTTTAACCACTGAAGGACTGAGCCTCTTTTTGACACTTGTTGTTTTACAACTTAAAATAATTTTTTTTTTTGCTAGAAAATTACTTAGAACCGCCAAACATTATATTTTTTTTCAGACACCCTAGAGAACAAAATGGCGGGTGTTATGTCACACTGTATTTGCGCAGCGGTCTTACGAGCGCAATTTTTTTTTGGAAAAAAACACTTTTTTGAATTAGAAAATTAAACAACAGTAAAGTTAGCCCAATTTTTTTATATTGTGAAAGATAATGTTATGCCGAGTAAATTGATACCCAACATGTCAGGCTTCAAAATTGCGCCCGCTCGTGGAAGGGTGACAAACTTTGCCGTAGAGGGGTGAGCACGGAGAGACTCTGCTGTAGAGGTGTGAGCACGGGGGGTGCTGTAGAGGTGTGAGCGCGGGGGGTGCTGTAGAGGTGTGAGCACCGGGGGGTGCTGTGCCGTAGAGAGGTGAGCCCGGGGGGATAGTGCCAATGAGGGGTGAGTGCGGGGAGGGGGAACTGTGCCATGGAGGGGTGAGAATGAAGAGACCCTGCCATAGAGGGGTGAGTTCAGAGGGACCGTGCCGTAGAAGGGTGAAAGGGTGAGTACGGGGGCAGGGGGGGTGCCGTGGAGGGGTAAGTGTGGGGGGACCATGCTGTGGAGGGGTGAGTGCGCAAAACGGGGGGGGGTTTATTTGACCCCCCCCCCTCATAAAAGTTTAGCACCAGCTGCCCTTTTTAGGACTGAGGGCTCTTGAGAGGAGTACTGAGGAGGGGTGCAGTGATGTTTTCCAGCCCCTCCCCGGATCCATGTTCTGCCTGCATTGCACAGAGAAGCACAGAGACCCAGTGATGATCATTGGGTGTAAATGAAGGTATATAATGAAAATCAGTTCTAAGTAATACACGAGTGTCACTTCTCAGCCCCAAGACTGCTAATTGCTCAATGAATAGAGCAGCAACGCTGTCAGTTCTGCTCTCTTGCTGTTCCCTGTCCCGTGTGCTGCAGCTCCCCCTCCCCCAGTCCATATCTAAACAGATTCAGGTACTTGTACTAGCTGTATGTAAGAATACAGGAATGTGCAACCGCATACGATTTTTTTTTTTTTTAAATATCTGCCTGGAGTTCAGCTTTAACCCTCCGCTATGTGAATTCCTCCAAACAGTCCCGCCACAATCTCCGGGGAAACAGTCAGACGCAAGATGGATCTGAAGCAAAAGTGACACCCTCAATAAACTCTCGTCAGGTCACCGTCCAAAAGGCCAAGTCATTTCCTTGGCAAATCTTCATCTGGAGAGATTTTCCTCCTCCGAGCTCAGCGGGCCGATCACTCAGAAGAGGCAGCCAACGCAAGCTGACAAAATACACCAACTTTCTACTGTGCAGAATATAAAGGGACACTCCACCTATGTAGCTCCTAAAAAATGAGATAGATTCAAAGTAACATTGTTTATAAACATTGATCAGACAGAAGATAGAGAGATACAAAGTAACATTGTTTATAAACATTGATCAGATGGAAGAAAGAGAGATACAAAGTAACATTGTTTATAAACATTGATCAGATGGGAGATGGAGAGATACAGAGTAACATTGTTTATAAACATTGATCAGACGGGAGATAGAGAGATACAAAGTAACATTGTTTATAAACATCGATCAGACAGGAGATAGACAGATACAAAGTAACATTGTTTATAAACATTGATTAGACGGGAGATAGAGAGATACAAAGTAACATTGTTTATAAACATTGATCAGACGGGAGATAGAGAGATACAAAGTAACATTGTTTATAAAGATTAATTAGTAGAAGGAGATAGAGAGATACAAACTGACCCTTTAAGTCAGGGATCTTAAAACTACGGCCCTCCAGCTGCTGCGGAACTACAAGTCCCATGAGGCATTGCAAAACTCTGACATTCACAGACATGACTAGGCATGATGGGAATTGTAGTTCCTGAACAACTGGAGGGCCGTAGTTTGGGGACCCTTGCTTTAAGTAAAGATCTCATACATAGGATTTTAGATAGATTTATAAATGTGTTGGTTTGTTATAAGACGTCTGCGGTGTTACCGGCGGCTCTGAGCTCTCTGAAGGTGTATTTCAAAGTCTCGTGTTTACAAAGATTACCAGCGTTGTGGAACATATGATGGGCTGCAGGGGATGGCTGTGACTGTGCCACCAGAGTCTGTCCTCAGCCAAACAGCTATAAAGATTTTATGGTGGTTGGGGCCACCTCTACGATCGTTCTCCGCTGGCTACATGAGAGTTATTAGATTGGTCAACCTGAATCGCTGGGATGATGTACATCGAGAAAACCCCACACATTCATGGAGGAGAAATATATATATTTATACAGTGCCTTGAAAAAGTATTCACCCCCCTTGGCTGTTTACCTATTTTGTTACATTACAGCCTTTAGTTCAATGTTTTTTTTAATCTGAATTACATGTGACGGATCAGAACACAACAGTCTAAGTTGGTGAAGTAAAATTAGAAAAATAAATACATAAAACTATTTTTCAGAAATAAAAAACTGATAATTGCCATGTGCGTATGTATTCACCCCCTTTGTTATGAAGCCCATAAAAAGCTCTGGTGCCACCAATTACCTTCAGAAGTCACATAATTAGTGAAATGATGTCCACCTGTGTGCAATCTAAGTGTCACATGACCTGTCATTACATAGACACACCTTTGTGAAAGGCCCCAGAGGCGGCAACACCTAAGCAAGAGGCACCACTAACCAAACACTGCCATGAAGACCAAGGAACTCTCCAAACAAGGAAGGGACAATGTTGGTGAAAAGTACAAGTCAGGGTTGGGTTATAAAACAATATCCAAATCTTTGATGATCCCTAGGAGCCCCATCAAATCTATCATAACCAAATGGAAAGAACATGGCACAACAGAAAACCTGGAAATAGACGGCCGCACACCAAAACTCACGGAGCGGGCAAGGAGGGCATTAATCAGAGAGGAGCACAGAGACCTAAGGTAACCCTGGAGGAGCTGCAGAGTTCCACAGCAGAGACTGGAGTATCTGTACATAGGACCACAATAAGCCGTACGCTCCATAGAGTTGGGCTTTATGGCAGAGTGGCCAGAAGAAAGCCATTACTTTCAGCAAAAAACAAAATGGCATGTTTTGAGTTTGGGAAAAGGCATGTGGGAGACTCCCAAAATGTATGGAGGAAGGTGCTCTGGTCTGATGAGACTAGAATTCAACTTTTTGGCCATCAAAGAAAACGCTATGTCTGGAGCAAACCCAACACATCACATCACCCAAAGAACACCATCCCCACTGTGAAACATGGTGGTGGCAGCATTATGCTGTGGGGATGTTTTTCAGCACTCAGGACTGGGAAACTGGTCAGAGTTGAGGGAAAGATGGATGGTGATAAATACAGGGTTATTCTTGAGCAAAACGTGTAGCACTCTGTGTGTGATTTGAGACTAGGATGGAGGTTCACCTTCCAGCAGGACAATGACCCCAAACACACTGCTAAAGCAACACTTGAGTGGTTTAAGGGGAAACATGTAAATGTGTTGGAATGACCTAGTCAAAGCCCAGACCTCAATCCAATAGAAAATCTGTGGTCAGACTTAAAGATTGCTGTTCACAAATGCAAAACCATCCAACTTGAAGGAGCTGGAGCAGTTTTGTAAGGAGGAATGGGGCAAAAATCCCAGTGGTGAGATGTGGCAACTCATAGAGACTTATCCAAAGCGACTTGGAGCTGTGATAGCCGCAAAAGGTGGCTCTACAAAGTATTGACTTTAGGGGGGTGAATAGTTATGCACATTGACGTTTTCTGTTATTTTGTCCTATTTGTTGTTTGCTTCACAATAAAAAAAACAAAAAAAATATTCAAACTTGTGGGCGTGTTCTGTAAATGAAATGATGCAAATCCTCAAACAATCCCTGTTAATTCCAGGTTGTGAGGCAACAAAACACGAAAAATGCCAAGGGGGTGAATACTTTTGCAAGGCACTGTATATATATATATATATAGATGTGTTACACACGGAGTGATATATTTCCAGCATTTCTTTCTTATAATTTTGATGATTATGGATTACAGTGAGTGACACTCCAAAATTCAGTATATTAGAAAATTAGAATATTACATAAGACCAAAAAAAAAGGATTGTTAATACAGAAATGTTGTCTTAGTGCAGTGGTTCTCAACCTGGGGGTCGGGACCCCCTCGGGGGTCAAATGATGATGTGCCAGGGGGTCACCAAATCCTTGGCTGTTTCTGAAGCCCGCACCGCTTTCCCAGCCTTTTTGTGGCCGCCCAGCAGGGCTGTCCCTGGAGCCCGCAGCCGCCCACTCAGCCTCTTCGCAGCCGCTCATTCAGTTCACGGCATGACTGGGGGGCAGAGACTAGAGGTCAGCTGACTGGTGAGGAATGTAAAGTGGGAGGGACTAGAGGAGACCCTATTTTTTGATTTTGGCATAGGTGTCACTGCTACGAGACACCACAAAGTCGGAGACACAGTGAGTAACACTACCTGTGATTATAGTTGCCATTAAAAGTCCCCATTACAGTTCTCAGATCAGCAGATGACCTTCATCAAGACCACCTAAGTTGGCTGATCAGAACTCCCCGCCAACATTGCCACTCATCCCATCCCCCCCCCCCCACCACCAAGGAGTAAGAGAAGGAATAAAAATAGAGAATACATGGAAGGGAGAGGAAAAGAGGGGGAGGAACAAAGAAAAAGGGAGAGAAAGAATAAGAGAAAGAACTATGGCTAGAGAGAGGGATAGGGGGAAAAAACAAGAAATTAGGATAGAGAGAGATAAAAGGGAATGAAAGGAGAACAAAGAGAAAGAGTGGTACATCCCAAAATGTACCATAAGGGGTTTTAATACTGTACGAGTGGAAGGGACTCGGGAGCGCTAAATGTCCGTGGGTTAGGGGTACAAATTACTTGTCTTGCCTTGGGTGCTGACAACCCACACTATGAAAATAATTTTACGGTTGGGGGTCTCCGCAACTTGGGAAATTTTATCAAGGGGTCACTGCACTAGAGAGGTTGAGAACCACTGTCTTAGTGAGAAGTCGGTCCATGTACAGTATAGGATACACCCAATACTTGGTCGGGGCTCCTTTGGCATGAATTACGGCATCAATGCGGCGTGGCATGGAGGTGATCAGCCTGTGGCACTGCTGAGGTGTTATGGAAGCCCAGGTTGTTCTGATAGCGGCCTTCAGCTCGTCTGCATTGTTGGGTCCGGTGTCTCTCATCTTCCTCCACAGACTCTCTATGGGATTTAGGTCAGCCCAGTTTGCTGGCCAATCAAGCCTAGTGATACCATGATCATGTGACCACGTATTGGTGGTTTTGGCAGTGTGGGCAAGTGTATACTATACTGTACACTAAGACAACATTTCTGTATTAAAAATCCTTTTTTTTTATTTTTTTTATTGGTCTTATGTAATATTCTCATTTTATGAGATGCACCTGTATGTATATTTAAAATGCTTTATAGGGCAAAATACTCCACATTGTACTTATCAAATATTTCCTGTTCACAGAGCAGGGACGGCTGACAGATCTTTTCCCACGTGGGGCTCATTCACATTAGAGCGTTACAATAACGGGGCGGCACAACGCACTGTAATGCACTAAGCTACACACAATACATGCAGTCCTATCAGGTTGCAGTCAGGGAGGGGTGTGGGTGGGGGGGGGGGGGGGGGTGTCTGAATTTCTGCTTGGATTGCCCCTAGGCGATCTGAGTGGAAGTGGTAGTAGGTATTTGTCAAAATCTGCTCCCCCCTGCCCTGCAAACAAATATTACAAATATGACAGGGGGGGGGGGGGGGGGGAGAGGGGGGAGCGGAACTTCCTCTTTTGTGTGAAGTTGTGTTTTAATGACATCCCAATTCACCTAGGCAGCACCACATATAGAGGGGGGAGTGGCTACATCTGGTCCATCTCTGCATACTAACCAATCGGCTTCCAGGTTTCATTGTCAAAGCGTAACGCAACAAACTTGAACACAGAAGCCGATTGGCTCCCACGCACAGCTGCTCCAGAATCTGAGTGCTCCAGTTTTAGTAAATCCCCCCCCCCCCCCACGTTGCATTAAAAAAAAAAAATGCATATCTGTTAAAATTTTGCGCTGCTGTTTGCGGACAGCCTGTTTGAAATGAATGTGTTGCCGTAATGCTGCGCATTATAAAGAACTTCACCCCGGTGGGTGCAAATGACGAGTCGGCAGCTAGAAATGCTGGAACTGATACTTACTGGTAGTGATGAGTTCAGGTGAGGATGTGAACCCGCCAGGAAGGTGTCACCTGTACAGGCCAATCACCTGCCCCACAGTTGGACGTATACAAGGGGCGTGTATCTATGTGACTGAGGGGTGGGAGGTGCCCTAGACACAGACGATTGGCCGATACAGGTGACAGCTCCCTGGTAGGCTTACACACATTGGTTCTTCCTCCAAACATGTCTGAGCTCATCACTGATTACCAGCCCCCGAGGTCCAGCCCGGTCTCCCCCGTAGCCAATACTTTGCCTCTCCCGTACCGCCATCTTGGATTCAGGAGCCGGCTGTGACTACCTGATAACTCCCAGCCGGCCCCCGAGTGATCATGAACAACTAGAATGGCATGCAGTGAGGTTGGTCCTTCTGGGATCCACGTCACACATCAGGATATGGTAGAGTCGCCACCTCATCCCTTTAAAACCGAACACATAAGAATTACTCGGGTTCTGAGGATGATTAAGGTGGTAATTAAACTCACTTGGTGCCTTACCTGCATTAAATTGGCCTCAGAACCCGAGTAATTCATATGTGTTCAGGTCTAAAGGGATGAGGTGCCAACTCTAGGCCATACCTCCCAACTTTTTGAGATGGGAATGAGGGAGAATTGT
Source organism: Lithobates septentrionalis (assembly GCA_037952835.1). Classification (NCBI taxonomy): domain Eukaryota; kingdom Metazoa; phylum Chordata; class Amphibia; order Anura; family Ranidae; genus Lithobates; species Lithobates septentrionalis. The sequence continues at coordinate 11,328 of JBBDGP010003335.1, read as the reverse complement.
ACCAAAAAAACCCCAAGATTGGTTAAACCCACAAGTGCTTTTTTTACCACTATTATTCCTTTATATCGGCTTTTGGAATTTACAAATGCAGCAATTTAGAAATCAGATGAAAGATTTAGGGCTGGAAAACACTTTTTGAAAGATAAAAAGTGCATTTTATATACAACTCTATAGAGATCAGACCAAAATGAGGGACAAATAAGGGGGAATGAGAGACAGAGGGACATTGCTCCAAATCAGGGACAGTCCCTCGAAATCAGGGACAGTTGGGAGCTATGCCCTAGGCTATTGGGTGGGGGAGGGGTGAAGTCATGTCACCCTCACCTGGGGGAGCACTGAGGAAGGGGGAGCACACATCACCAGAAATAGGTACTCAATCCCTGACAAATAAAGGGCTTACAAAGTATCATACCATAAAAACCGACCAGCTAGCAATTTAAAAATAAAATATTAAAGTGGAGCTCTGCCGAATTTTTTTTTTTTTAAAAGTCAGCAGCTACAAATACTGCAGCTGCTGACTTTTAAAACATTGACACTTATCTGTCCAGGGCGCCTGCGATGTCGGCACCCGAGGCCGAACCGTCTCTCGGTCCTCGGGTGCTGCCGCCTCCATCTTCGGTAAGGGAATCAGGAAGAGAAGGCTTGCGGCTTCACTTCCCGGTTCCCTACTGCGCATGTGCGAGTCGCGCAGCGCAATACGGATGGTCCCTGCTGTCTCTGGGACCCTTGTGTTTCCCAGCAGACAGCGGGGGAGGGGGGGGGGGAACAGGAAGTGGCGAAAATAACTGCAGATTCTGCGGCTATCTATGCCGGAAGTGGGTACAGATACCTGTAATATACAGGTATCTGTACCCCCTGAAAGGTGCCAACTGTGACACCGGAGGGGGGGAGGAATCCGATGAGTGGAAGTTCCACTTTTGGGTGGAACTCCACCTTAAGGTCTCTGTAATATACCGGGTGGAAGAGCCCGACGCGGGGAGGAAGGCCTCTCTTACACCACTGACACGAGGCCCCTGATAGAGCAGACAGGAGGCGCAGGAAGGAGGGCAGAGTGCCGCGAGTGCCTATTGGTCTTGCTAGCAGCCGGGCTGGATGCACAATTTCAGGCGGCTAATTGGGCTCCCAAAATCCACAGATTTTTTTTTAACGTAATTTACTACAATATGTTGCAGCTCACTGGAGTGCGTGTGCGTTGCATTAGTGCTTTGGATTAGTGCGTTGGATTAGTGCGTTGGATTAGTGCGTTGCATTAGTGCGTTGCATTAGTGCGTTGGATTAGTGCTTTGGATTAGTGCGTTGGATTAGTGCGTTGGATTAGTGCGTTGCATTAGTGCGTTGCATTAGTGCGTTGGATTAGTGCGTTGCATTAGTGCGTTGGATTAGCGCGTTGGATTAGCGCGTTGGATTAGCGCGTTGCATTAGCGCGTTGGATTAGCGCGTTGGATTAGCGCGTTGGATTAGCGCGTTGCATTAGTGCGTTGGATTAGTGCGTTGCATTAGTGCGTTGGATTAGTGCGTTGGATTAGTGCGTTGGATTAGTGCGTTGCATTAGTGCGTTGGATTAGTGCGTTGCATTAGTGCGTTGGATTAGTGCGTTGGATTAGTGCGTTGGATTAGTGCGTTGGATTAGTGCGTTGGATTAGTGCGTTGCATTAGTGCGTTGGATTAGTGCGTTGCATTAGTGCGTTGGATTAGTGCGTTGCATTAGTGCGTTGCATTAGTGCGTTGGATTACTGCGTTGCATTAGTGCGTTGGATTAGTGCGTTGGATTAGTGCGTTGCATTAGTGCGTTGCATTAGTGCGTTGCATTAGTGCGTTGCATTAGTGCGTTGGATTAGTGCGTTGCATTAGTGCGTTGCATTAGTGCGTTGGATTAGTGCGTTGGATTAGTGCGTTGGATTAGTGCGTTGCATTAGTGCGTTGGATTAGTGCGTTGCATTAGTGCGTTGCATTAGTGCGTTGCATTAGTGCGTTGGATTAGTGCGTTGCATTAGTGCGTTGCATTAGTGCGTTGCATTAGTGCGTTGCATTAGTGCGTTGCATTAGTGCGTTGGATTAGTGCGTTGCATTAGTGCGTTGCATTAGTGCGTTGGATTAGCGCGTTGGATTAGCGCGTTGCATTAGCGCGTTGCATTAGCGCGTTGGATTAGCGCGTTGCATTAGCGCGTTGGATTAGTGCGTTGCATTAGCGCGTTGCATTAGCGCGTTGCATTAGCGCGTTGGATTAGCGCGTTGCATTAGCGCGTTGGATTAGTGCGTTGCATTAGTGCGTTGGATTAGTGCGTTGCATTAGTGCGTTGGATTAGTGCGTTGCATTAGTGCGTTGGATTAGTGCGTTGGATTAGTGCGTTGCATTAGCGCGTTGCATTAGCGCGTTGGATTAGCGCGTTGGATTAGCGCGTTGGATTAGTGCGTTGCATTAGTGCGTTGGATTAGTGCGTTGCATTAGTGCGTTGGGATGCTGTTTGTAATGAATGGCACCACATTGCATCCTTCTGGGTAGTGCAGTTCCCACAATGCATACAGGTAGATGGGCCTCAATGTAATGCTATGAAAAGTTCTCCCTCAAGTTTGTAAAGCGCTGCGCAAATTGTCGGCACTATACAACTCCTGTATAATAATAATAATTAAAAAAATAATAATAAAACACATTAAAAATAACATTGTTACAATTTTCATTTCTAAGCTAAAAGGTGAGCGCTTGAATTTGATTGGCTGCAGTGGGTGACTCCGCCGATCTCTTGCCAGTGTGCCGATCATGGAGCTCCCGGCCTGACCTCAGTCTCTGTACAGCCGGTAGAAGGTAGAAGCCGGTTTGTGAATTATGTACAAGTCACTTTGAAAACTTTCTTGGGCCAAAGATTTGCGAGCCGCTCCTCCGGCGTGGTATAAGGAGGGCATTCATGAGGGCATGAAACGTTCCTCTATGTATAACAGGGCGCTGTGCGAACCGAAAATACCTTTCCTGCAATAATACAGAAGTGCCGATTCATCAACATTTCATTTCAATGTATCCCCCCCCCCGGAGATCCAGAACCCCTCCAAGTGTACCCATCATATTATTATACTCTGTGATACAAAGTATCCAGACGTCTCCTCTGTGTGTGTATGTGCAATCTGCATCTTAGGGGCCCCAAAACACAAAACCCGACCAGCTCCTGTATTGGCCTCTCTCTCCCTCTTTCCCTGTCTCCCTCTCTCCCTGAAAATAAGACCTAGTGTGATTGTCGGTGATGGTTGCAATATAAGCCCCACCCCCCCAAATAAGCCCTAGTTAAAGTCCTTGTAGGTCTTCTTTTCAGGGTGGGGCTTATTTAGGGGGTAGGGTTTTTATTGCAGCCATCACCGTCAATCACGCAAGGTCTTATTTTCGGGGAAACAGGATGTATATATATATATATATATACTGTGTATATCAGGCCCGGACTGGGACAAAAAATAGGCCCGGGCATTTTAGACTGAGCAGCCAATTTTTTCATGGACCGGGGGGGGGGTCCTCCACGCTGTAATGTGCAGGAACACTGATATAAATATAAAGGGGACTGCACTGTAATGATTACCCCCCTTACATCAGAGTCCGCACAGACCCCCCTTACATCAGAGTCCGCACAGAGGTCCCTTACATCAGAGTCCGCACAGACCCCCCTTACACCTTACATCAGAGTCCGCACAGACCCCCCTTACACCTTACATCAGAGTCTGCACAGACCCCCCTTACATCAGAGTCCGCACAGACCCCCCTTACACCTTACATCAGAGTCTGCACAGACCCCCCTTACATCAGAGTCCGCACAGACCCCCCTTACATCAGAGTCCGCACAGACCCCCCTTACACCTTACATCAGAGTCCGCACAGAGGTCCCTTACATCAGAGTCCGCACAGACCCCCCTTACACCTTACATCAGAGTCCGCACAGACCCCCCTTACATCAGAGTCCGCACAGACCCCCCTTACATCAGAGTCCGCACAGACCCCCCTTACACCTTACATCAGAGTCTGCACAGACCCCCCTTACACCTTACATCAGAGTCCGCACAGAGGTCCCTTACATCAGAGTCCGCACAGAGGTCCCTTACATCAGAGTCCGCACAGACCCCCCTTACACCTTACATCAGAGTCCACACAGAGGTCCCTTACATCAGAGTCCGCACAGACCCCCCTTACACCTTACATCAGAGTCCGCACAGACCCCCCTTACATCAGAGTCCGCACAGACCCCCCTTACACCTTACATCAGAGTCTGCACAGACCCCCCTTACAACAGAGTCCGCACAGAGGTCCTTTACATCAGAGTCCACACAGACCCCCCTTACATCAGAGTCCGCACAGACCCCCTTACATCAGAGTCCGCACAGACCCCCCTTACATCAGAGTCCGCACAGACCCCCCTTACATCAGAGTCCGCACAGAGGTCCCTTACATCAGTGTCCACACAGACCCCCCTTACATCAGAGTCCGCACAGACCCCCCTTACATCAGAGTCCGCACAGACCCCCCTTACATCAGTGTCCACACAGACCCCCCTTACATCAGTGTCCGCACAGACCCCCCTTACATCAGAGTCCGCACAGACCCCCCTTACATCAGAGTCCGCACAGACCCCCCTTACATCAGATTCCGCACTGAGCCCCTTTACATCAGAGTCCGCACTCAGCCCCTTTACATCAGAGTCCGCACTGAGCCCCTTTACATCAGAGTCCGCACTGAGCCCCTTTACATCAGATTCCGCACTCAGCCCCTTTACATCAGAGTCCGCACTGAGCCCCTTTACATCAGAGTCCGCACTGAGCCCCTTTACATCAGAGTCCGCACTGAGCCCCTTTACATCAGAGTCCGCACAGACCCCCCTTACATCAGTGTCCACACAGACCCCCCTTACATCAGTGTCCACACAGACCCCCCTTACATCAGTGTCCGCACAGACCCCCCTTACATCAGAGTCCGCACAGACCCCCCTTACATCAGATTCCGCACTGAGCCCCTTTACATCAGAGTCCGCACTGAGCCCCTTTACATCAGATTCCGCACTCAGCCCCTTTACATCAGAGTCCGCACTGAGCCCCTTTACATCAGAGTCCGCACTGAGCCCCTTTACATCAGAGTCCGCACTGAGCCCCTTTACATCAGAGTCCGCACTGAGCCCCTTTACATCAGAGTCCGCACTGAGCCGCTTTACATCAGAGTCCGCACTGAGCCCCTTTACATCAGAGTCCGCACTGAGCCGCTTTACATCAGAGTCCGCACTGAGCCCCTTTACATCAGAGTCCGCACTGAGCCCCTTTACATCAGTGTCCACACAGACCCCCCTTACATCAGAGTCCGCACAGACCCCCCTTACATCAGAGTCCGCACAGACCCCCCTTACATCAGAGTCCGCACAGAGCCCCTTTACATCAGATTCCGCACAGACCCCCCTTACATCAGAGTCCGCACTGAGCCCCTTTACATCAGAGTCCGCACTGAGCCCCTTTACATCAGAGTCCGCACTGAGCCCCTTTACATCAGAGTCCGCACTGAGCCCCTTTACATCAGAGTCCGCACTGAGCCCCTTTACATCAGAGTCCGCACTGAGCCCCTTTACATCAGAGTCCGCACTGAGCCCCTTTACATCAGAGTCCGCACTGAGCCCCTTTACATCAGAGTCCGCACTGAGCCGCTTTACATCAGAGTCCGCACTGAGCCCCTTTACATCAGAGTCCGCACTGAGCCCCTTTACATCAGTGTCCACACAGACCCCCCTTACATCAGAGTCCGCACAGACCCCCCTTACATCAGATTCCGCACTTAGCCCCCTTACATCAGAGTCCGCACTGAGCCCCTTTACATCAGATTCCGCACTTAGCCCCCTTACATCAGAGTCTGCACTGAGCCCCTTTACATCAGAGTCCGCACTGAGCCCCTTTAAATCAGAGTCCGCACTGAGCCTCTTTACATCAGAGTCCGCACAGACCCCCTTACATCAGAGTCCGCACATACCCCCCTTACATCAGAGTCCGCACAGAGGTCCCTTACATCAGTGTCCACACAGACCCCCCTTACATCAGAGTCCGCACAGACCCCCCTTACATCAGAGTCCGCACTGAGCCCCCTTACATCAGAGTCCGCACTGAGCCCCCTTACATCAGAGTCCGCACTGAGCCCCTTTACATCAGAGTCCGCACTGAGCCCCTTTACATCAGAGTCCGCACTGAGCCTCTTTACATCAGAGTCCGCACAGACCCCCCTTACATCAGAGTCCGCACAGAGGTCCCTTACATCAGTGTCCACACAGACCCCCCTTACATCAGAGTCCGCACAGACCCCCCTTACATCAGAGTCCGCACTGAGCCCCTTTACATCAGAGTCCGCACTGAGCCCCTTTACATCAGAGTCCGCACTGAGCCCCCACTTACTGTAAGGGGGAGCTCTGTGGACTCTAATGTAAAGGGGAACACTGATTTAAGGGGATCTCTGCTCACCAAAGTCCCCCTCTTGTATCAGAGTCCACAGAACACCCCTTAAATTAGTTTTCTATACACATTGGAAGGCAGGAGAGAGGGTGAGCTTACTCACCCCAGGATGAGGCTCAGGAGCGGGCTGCCTGCAGCTTTTAAATCACCTTCCTTCATCCCAGGGATGTGTGGGCGGGGCAGACGCAGGGGGTGTGGGCGGGGCAGACGCAGGGGGTGTGGGCGGGGCAGACACAGGGGGTATGGGCGGAACAGATAGAGTAGAGGGGCGGGAAGAGGAGGAGCAGTGGAACTGTCAGCGTTGGCTGAGCTGTGTGTGAGAGAGACACACAGCTCAGCCGCTCAGCCAATCAGCCGCTATTATAGTTGCGCCGGAGCCCAGAGATGACACAGGCACGGCCGCATAGCGGTGGGTGAGCGGCGGCCGTGGCCTGTGTTAACCCTGTCCAGGCCGCGGACGCCGCTTACTTCCCGCTGTGCGGCCTGATCATCAACAGGCTATGGAGCTGGAGGTCCCAGCCCACCGGGCAAATGCCCGGTCTGCCCTATGGCCAGTCCGGGCCTGGTGTATATGCTGTATAGAACTTTACTCTGTGATATTTTAGGGACTTAAGTTTTTCATATTTTAGGGGTTGCTACAGGTGATTTACAACACGCATCAAATTGACTACTAGAAACACTTTAAGTACTTACAGGACCGCCCCCCGTATAACGTCATATGGCGGCTGTTTGGCGTTAAATACCGGCATTATGGCAGCAGATAGGTTCCATTACCCCGGTATCTATTTAAACAGTGGGCGGTCTGCTTTCGGATAAAAGTGGTCTCTGCGGCAGATTCGCAAAGAGATATCACGGGCAGGAGAGGGCCCCCCCACCCCCCACCCCCTTCCCGGGGGGTCTCCGCCGCTTACCAGGGCCGTCAGTAGCGACGGAGACAATCGGGTGCTTTCCTCTAAGAGACATGGAGTCAAGTGAGGGGAAAGATGGCCCCACCCGGCTCCATACCATTGGATTACGGAAGAGACATCAAACGTCATTTCTGCCCAATGGTCTTAAAGTGGAAAAAAAAAATTAAAAAAAATTAAAAGACTTTTTTTATTGCATTTTAATGTAAATATGAGATTTGAAGTCTTTTTGACCCCCCAGATCTCACATTAAATAGGACCTGTCATACTTTTTTTCTATTACAAGGAATAAAAGTGACCCAAAAAATGTTTTAAAAAGACAGAGAAAGTAAAAAAAAAAAAAAAAATAAATAAATAAGAATAAAAAAACTTTTGAAAGCTTGCTGAGCTTGCGCGCAGAAGCGAACACATACGTGAGTAGCGCCCGCATATGAAAACGGTGTTCAAACCACACATGGGAGGTATCGCCGCGATCATTAGAGCGAGAGCAATAATTCTAGCCCTAAACCTCCTATGTAACTCAAAACTGGTAACCTGTAGAAATTTTTAAATGTCGCCTATGGAGGTTTTTAAGGGTCAAAGTTTGTCGCCATTCCACAAGCGGGAGCAATTTTGAAGCGTGACATGTTGGGTATCAATTTACTCGGCGTAACATTATCTTTCACAGTACAAAAAATATTGGGCTAACTTTACTTTTCTTATTTTTTAATTCAAAAAGTGTATTTTTCCAAAAAAATTGCGCTTGTCCCCGATTTCCAGGGACAGTCCCCGGAGTGATACAGTCCCCGGCAGGGCAGGACTGGCCTACCGGGATACCGGGAAATCCCCCGGTGGGCCGGCTGTCTGGCTGCCCTGGGGCCACTGTGAGGGAAGCGGCGCCTGAAAGAAATATGGCTGCGGGGCCGCCGGGCTGACATGCAACTGCGCAGGCGCCAGCGCTGTTCTCGGATTGTTCTCGGAAGTGTGTATGGGCTTTCCCGAGCTAGCCGTGCTCGGGAAAGCCCGTACACACTCGGCAATGCTCGGAAATGCGGGCGCATGCGCAGTGACACGATGACGCAGAGCGGCGCCATTTTTAAAAGTAAAGCAGTGAGTACTCGTCTGGTGGCCCTCTTCCTCCTACCCCCCTGCAGCCTCTGACCTCCTGTCCCCCCCTGCAGCCTCTGACCTCCTGTCCTCCCCCTGCAGCCTCTGACCTCCTGTCCTCCCCCTGCAGCCTCTGACCTCCTGTCCTCCCCCTGCAGCCTCTGACCTCCTGTCCTCCCCCTGCAGCCTCTGACCTCCTGTCCTCCCCCTGCAGCCTCTGACCTCCTGTCCTCCCCTGCAGCCTCTGACCTCCTGTCCTCCCCCTGCAGCCTCTGACCTCCTGTCCTCCCCTGCAGCCTCTGACCTCCTGTCCCCCCCTGCAGCCTCTGACCTCCTGTCATCCACCCCGCAGCCTCTGACCTCCTGTCATCCCCCTGAAGCCTCTGACCTCCTGTCCGCCCCCCTCCCCTCCGCAGCCTCTGACCTCCTGTCACCCCCCTGCAGCCTCTGACCTCCTGTCCCCCCCTCCCCCTCCGCAGCCTCTGACCTCCTATCCCCCCCGCAGCCTCTGACCTCCTGTCCGCCCCCCTCCCCTCCGCAGCCTCTGACCTTCTGTCACACCCCTGCAGCCTCTCACACCCCTGCAGCCTCTGACCTCCTGTCACCCCCCTGCAGCCTCTGACCTCCTGTCATCCCCTCCGCAGCCTCTGACCTCCTGTCCCCCCCCTGCAGCCTCTGACCTCCTGTCCGCCCCCCTCCCCTCCGCAGCCTCTGACCTCCTGTCACCCCCCTGCAGCCTCTGACCTCCTGTCCCCCCTGCAGCCTGACCTCCTGTCCACCCCCCTGCCCTCCGCAGCCTCTGACCTCCTGTCATCCCCCCCCTCCGCAGCCTCTGACCTCCTGTCATCCCCCTGCAGCCTATGACCTCCTGCCCCCCCCCCCCCACAGCCTCTGACCTCCTGTCATCCCCCCGCAGCCTCTGGCCTCCTATCCCCCCCTGCAGCCTTTAACCTCCTGTCCGCCCCACTCCCCCTCCGCAGCCTCTGATCTCCTGTTGTCCCCCCCGCAGCCTCTGACCTCTCCTGTACCATCCGCAGCCTCTGACCTCCCCTGTACCATCCGCAGCCTCTGACCTCCCTGTACCATCCGCAGCCTCTGACCTCTCCTGTACCATCCGCAGCCTCTGACCTCTCCTGTACCATCCGCAGCCTCTGACCTCTCCTGTACCATCCACAGCCTCTGACCTCTCCTGTACCATCCGCAGCCTCTGACCTCTCCTGTACCATCCGCAGCCTCTGACCTCTCCTGTACCATCCGCAGCCTCTGACCTCTCCTGTACCATCCGCAGCCTCCGACATCTCCTGTACCATCTGCAGCCTCTGACCTCTCCTGTACCATCCGCAGCCTCTGACCTCCCCTGTACCATCCCGCAGCCTCTGACCTCCCCTGTACCATCCGCAGCCTCTGACCTCTCCTGTACCATCCGCAGCCTCTGACCTCTCCTGTACCATCCGCAGCCTCTGACCTCCCCTGTACCATCCGCAGCCTCTGACCTCTCCTGTACCATCCGCAGCCTCTGACCTCTCCTGTACCATCCGCAGCCTCTGACCTCTCCTGTACCATCCGCAGCCTCTGACCTCCCCTGTACCATCCGCAGCCTCTGACCTCCCCTGTACCATCCGCAGCCTCTGACCTCTCCTGTACCATCCGCAGCCTCTGACCTCTCCTGTACCATCCGCAGCCTCCGACATCTCCTGTACCATCCGCAGCCTCTGACCTCTCCTGTACCATCCGCAGCCTCTGACCTCCCCTGTACCATCCGCAGCCTCTGACCTCTCCTGTACCATCCGCAGCCTCTGACCTCCCCTGTACCATCCGCAGCCTCTGACCTCCCTGTACCATCCGCAGCCTCTGACCTCTCCTGTACCATCCGCAGCCTCTGACCTCTCCTGTACCATCCGCAGCCTCTGACCTCCCCTGTACCATCCGCAGCCTCTGACCTCTCCTGTACCATCCGCAGCCTCTGACCTCTCCTGTACCATCCGCAGCCTCTGACCTCTCCTGTACCATCCGCAGCCTCTGACCTTCCTGTACCATCCGCAGCCTCTGACCTCCCCTGTACCATCCGCAGCCTCTGACCTCCCCTGTACCATCCGCAGCCTCTGACCTCCCCTGTACCATCCGCAGCCCCGACATCTCCTGTACCATCCGCAGCCTCCGACATCTCCTGTACCATCCGCAGCCTCTGACCTCCCCTGTACCATCCGCAGCCTCTGACCTCCCCCGTACCATCCGCAGCCTCTGACCTCCCTGTACCATCCGCAGCCTCTGACCTCCCCTGTACCATCCGCAGCCTCTGACCTCCCCTGTACCATCCGCAGCCTCTGACCTCCCCTGTACCATCCGCAGCCTCTGACCTCCCCCTGTACCATCCGCAGCCTCTGACCTCCCCTGTACCATCCGCAGCCTCTGACCTCCCCTGTACCATCCGCAGCCTCTGACCTCCCCTGTACCATCCGCAGCCTCTGACCTCCCCCTGTACCATACGCAGCCTCTGACCTCTCCTGTACCATCCGCAGCCTCTGACCTCTCCTGTACCATCCGCAGCCTCTGACCTCCCCTGTACCATCCGCAGCCTCTGACCTCCCCTGTACCATCCGCAGCCTCCGACATCCCTGTACCATCTGCAGCCTCTGACCTCTCCTGTACCATCCGCAGCCTCTGACCTCCCCCTGTCCATCCGCAGCCTCTGACCTCCCCTGTACCATCCGCAGCCTCTGACCTCCCCTGTACCATCCGCAGCCTCTGACCTCTCCTGTACCATCCGCAGCCTCTGACCTCCCCTGTACCATCCGCAGCCTCTGACCTCCCCTGTTCGGCTCCCGACCTCCCCCGTACCATCCGCAGCCTCCGACATCTCCTGTACCATCTGCAGCCTCTGACCTCT